>CM067369.1:112696323-112716323 GCA_034401795.1 Chaetoderma sp. LZ-2023a | reverse complement strand
TCACCTGATGAAATGGTCATGTACAGGTCAAAGGCAGGAGAGGTGTTAGTTCCATATGTGACGGCAAATGGTGTTAAATATGGGTATCTGCGTCATGATTCAAATATATTAAAATATAAGCATTTGGAAAAAGTTGAGCTAAGTAATGCAGCGTTTGTGAGTAAAATAGGTAAATGGTCTAAGAGAGGGTCGAAAAAAACAAAATCTAGTTAGCTTAATAATGGCGGTTTTACACAGCATTATATTACCTTTTATGCTAATTTGCACACTCAATTGTAGAGGCTTAAATAGTGACATAAAGCAACGTCACTTACTAGAGACTCTGAAAAATGAGCAGATTGACATTGCTTTGATACAAGAAACAAAAATTCAGAAGTCAGAATCATACGATAATTTAGAAAAGATTTCTGGATCCAGAATATTTTATTCGTTATCTCAAGATAATAGTGCAGGCGTAGCAATTGTTATACTCCCTCGTTGTTCAGCCTATGTAAATATAATCTCTTCAGTATCAGGTGCAAATGGTCGCTGGGTGAGAGTCACGCTAGATATACAACAAACACGTATCACGTTGCTGTGTATATATGCACCTGCATCTCATCAACTACGTCGTAACTTTTTTAAGGAGATGTCTAAAACAGCACTAGATAACATCACTGAAAACTTAGTAATGGGTGGTGACTTTAATTGTGTCTTAGACAAAGAAAATGACAGGAATGCAACTTCAACTTATACTGATACATCACATAGACTCTTAAAAGAAATATGTGATAATGAAAATTTAGTTGACACCTATAGAATATCAAAACCCCATGGTAAAGATCTCACATGGTTTTCGGTAGATGGTAAAGTTGGTTCAAGGATCGACAGAATTTATGTGAATAGTTTGTTAACAGGGTACTGGAGAGATGTTAATATTAAGCCAGTTGCATTCTCCGATCATAACATGGTTTGTGTAACCTTTGCCAATGCTGACTGGGTAACAAAAGGGGTCGGATTTTGGAAATTAAACACAACACTGTTGGGAGAAGAATTTTATAAGAATAATATAGAGAGTTGTTGGCAACATTGGATTAATAGGAAAGTATCATATAAGAGCACATTGCAATGGTGGGAGGATGTTAAACTGGATTTAAAGTATGTTTCCCGAAAGTATGCTATTAGAAAAGCACAGGAAATACGCAAACGCAAGAAAACACTTCATCGATCACTGATGAAAATTAATGCTAAAGTAAATAATGGTGAAGAGAATTATTATGAATTACTGGTTAAAATTAAAAGTAAAATAAGAGATATAGAACAATATGAGTTTGAGGGTGCAAAAATTAGAGCAAGAGCCCAGATGCACGCAGAAGGGGAAAAGCCAACCCGATATTTTTGCGCATTAGAAAAAGCACGGGCAATAGATAAGGTGATGTGCTCATTAAACATGCCGGATGGTTCAACCGTCTTTACCAACAATGAAATGAGTACTATTGTATGCAATTACTATGAGTCATTGTACAAGTCAGAGGGAATTGATGAAGATGCAAAATTGGATTTGTTAGCAAATATAGGCAAAAAGGTGTCAGACACAGGCAGTGAATTTTGTGATCAACCCTTAACACTAGAAGATTTAACTAAATCCCTTAAAGGTATGAAACTAGAAAAATCACCGGCGTGTGATGGCCGTGCAGTTGAATTTTACCAAACGTTTTGGCACCTTGTAGGGCCAATAATGGAAGAATTAGGCACTGAAATTTTTGAGAAAGGCCATTTACCACCAACTATGGCTAGGGCATACGTAAGGCTAATATATAAAGGAAATGACAGACGTCTAATTCAGAACTACAGACCAATTTCTCTACTATGTGTAGACTACAAAATAATATCCAGAGCACTAACATTGAAACTAGGTAGTGTTTTAGGAGAACTCATTGGAACAGAGCAGACATGTGCTGTACCCAGGAGGACAATTCTAACCAATACCATGGTAATAAGAGACCTTATACAATTGGTTGAGAAGGATAGCATCCCTTCAGCTGTGATTGCCTTGGACAATGAAAAGGCATTTGACCGTGTGGAATGGGATTTTCTTTTTAATTCTTTGCAATCGTTCGGGTTAGGCTCAAACTTTATTAAATGGGTAAAGATTTTATATACGGATATCAAGAGTAGCTATTTAGTGAACAATCAATTATCCAGAGAAATTGTCTTAGAACGTGGGGTTAGACAGGGGTGTTCCCTATCGGCATTATTATTTGTTATTGTGATGGAATCACTTGGCATAGCATTGAGGCAAAATAATAACTTTCAAGGCATATGTATTCGTGGCATAGAAAGACCACTTAAGCTGTCACAATATGCTGATGACACAACTGTGTTTACCAGTTCAAACAATGATTTTGCTATTTTAAACCACGTACTAGAAAAGTTCCAAATGCATCTGGTTTGAAAATCAATAAAGGAAAATCCAAAGGATTATTTCTGGGGCCATGGAAAGAGCGGAATGACCAGCCACTTGAAATCAACTGGTCTAATGATACCATTAAGATTTTAGGCATCTATTTTGGCAGGAAACCGAATACAATACAAAATTGGAATGAACGAGTATCTAAGCTTAAGAGAATATTAGCAAATTGGAAGCGTCGTCGTCTTTCAATCTTTGGTAGAGTGTTTGTTGTCAACAACTTGGCATTATCTGGGCTATGGTATACAGCATCTGTTGTACACATGCCAAAACATGTAGAAAAGGAGGTTAATGAGTTGATATTGTCATTCATATGGGAAGAAAAGAATCATTTAGTTTCCCATCGTGTTCTCAATAATGCTAAGTTAGAAGGAGGACTTGATTTAATTGATATTAAAGTGAAATGTGTTTCTTTAAGGTTAAAATTTTTGGATGATCTTATTACATCAGATGAGACGTGGGCATGTGTTTCACGAGCTCTCATGGAGAGAATTGTAGAACCATTTCTGGCGGAGCATGTTTTTACCTCAAAGAAGCCCCCTCCGAATAGCCAAATGATACCAGATGTGTTTAAAGATCAAGTTAAGGAGTTAGAAATATTTGACAGATACATGCCTCCACCTACGTGCTGGAAGGAAGTACTAGAACAGCAATTGTGGGGCAATAGTAATATATGTTATAACAATGCAGTACTTTATCTACCGTCCTTTGCAAAATATGGCATTCAACATGTATCGGATATGATACACCCTCAAACAGGTAGATGGATTTCAATGTAAGACGTAGCTAGAAAAACACATATGAGGCATATAGATGTCCAGCGGTTGCTAAATAAAATAAAACATGCTGTACCAATTGAATGGTTTCGTCTGCCAAATGTAAATAATAATAGTTTGACTCCACAACCCGCATTAGTTCTTGATGATGAGATGTTAAAATACAAGATGAGATCCAAGGAATGGTACCATATTATGAGACGAAAACAAGTAACACCTCCCATAGCAATTAGGAGATGGGATGACTCAAGCTATAAACCATCCAGTTGGAAAAATGTATGGAAAATCTTACATTCTCCATACATACCAAATATGGCTCGTGATTTATTGTGGCGATTACTACATCGACGGCTATGGGTGGGACACAAGTGCAATATTACGACTTCTGATAGGTGTTACTTATGTCAAACAGACGAGGAAACAATCGAGCATTTATTTGCGGAATGTCCAATATCGTCACAATTTTGGGACTATATCAGCCAAATCTTGGCAAAATTTGGAGCGAAGCCCATTGTTCTAGACACGCATGTAGTCTTATTTAGAGAATTTGGATCAAGCGGTGTAAATATCATAAAGTCTGAAAGGACTATTTTAATAACAATACTAACCATAGGTGTTTGGGCCATTTGGAAACATCGGTGTGCACAGACGAAAAATTCATCTATGGGCAATCACAATAGAGCAATAAAGGCAATATTTCGTTCATTGCTGCTGAATCATATTCCTTGCGAATATTTTAGATTAAAGCAGCATGGTAAAGAAAAAGTATTCAAGGACATATGGTGCAAAACAAACATAGTTTCAATAGAGTTGGGAGCTGTAAAAATAAATGAGCCTGCACTAGCTTAAATCATTTAATTACTACAGCTGATTTATCTGTGTCTTTTAATTAATCTGTGTCATGTAATTCATTTTAGTCTGCACTTTGATATTGTTATGCTTAATAATTCATGTTAACAAATAAACAGACTGGGGTAATTTAATAATCAATCGATAAAGTAAGTTGCCATTGAATTATAAAATTGTCCCAGGTAATTTTAGGAATTTGCACAGAGTTTTATAGGGTTATTTGTTCCCGGGGAATTTACAAAACCTTACAACAAAGTAAATCAAAAATGGAAACAAGAGCGCCATCTATTTCCATCTATTTTTCTGTAATTTTCCTGCTGACTATATATGTTATGCTACCCGAATGCTACTACGCCCGCTGATCTTTAAAGACTCAGCCCACTGGCGTCAATGATTGACTTATTTGTCATTGATTGACGAGTCACTTTTCATTTGTTGAATAGTTGCACTCGCCACACGGGCCTATTACCACACATGGATTGAATGGTAATTTACAAAACCTTACAATAAAGTAAATTGAAAATGTAAACAAGAACGCCATCAATTTTTCTGAAATTTTCTGCCGACTATATGTATTATACTACCCAAATGCTACTACGCCCGCTGATCTTTAGAGAATCAGCCCACTGGCGTCAATGATTGACTTATTTGTCATAGATTGACGAGGCACTTTTCATTTGTTGGATAGTTGCACTCGCCACACGGGTCTACTACTACACCTGGGTTGAATAGCCTTTGTTAAGTTTTGTTTTTGCTATCGGGGCTTTATCAGCCTATTGTTTTGTATCTATACTTTTTAAGCCATATGTATTTATAGATTGTATTAATGCTCATTATTTATCATTGTTTTGGTGTAATATTAATCAAGATTACTAGTTCACCAGGTTTTTTTCAAGCCTTTTTAAAGGAGTTCCTCCGTGAAGTTTGTCCGACTGCGTCAGCGTCGGTTTTTCAACAAAAAAAAAGTAGTAGTAGTAGTAGTAGTAGTAGTAGTAGTAGTAGTAGTAGTAGTAGTAGTAGTAGTAGTAGCAGCAGCAGTAGCAGTAGTAGTGGTAGTAGTAGTAGTAGTAGTAGTAGTAGTAGTAGTAGTAGTAGTAGTAGTAGTAGTAGTAGTAGTAGTAGTAGTAGTAGTAGTAGTAGTAGTAGCAGCAGCAGCAGCAGCAGTAGCAGTAGTAGCAGCAGTAGCAGTAGTAGTAGTAGTAGTAGTAGTAGTAGTAGTAGTAGTAGTAGTAGTAGTAGTAGTAGTAGTAGTAGTAGTAGTAGTAGTAGGAGGAGGAGGAGGAGGAGGAGGAGGAGCAGGAGGCGGAGGAGGAGGGGAGGAGGCGGCCGGCGAGGAGGATGAGGTGGAGGAGGAGGAGGAGGAGGAGGAGAAGTGGAAGAAGAAGAAGAATAAGATAATAGCATGGCTACGCAAAATGGCATTGTTCAGAGCTGGTGTGTAACAATGAATCAGAGTGGTGCCCCATCAACTGTCAGAGAAACAATGCCTCAACTGTGCTATGTATAGCTAGTCTTTATCTACATTTTCTTCTACTAGGGATGTATCTGTTTGTTAGAGAGTATCAGTATTGTCTTGTTAAACTTTGATATTATCTTAATTGTCTATAACCCTGAGACGCTTTCACGTCAATAACCTTAAGAAAATGGTAAATATATTGATCAATATCCATTCTAACCCCAGAAACAGTATATGATTAGCAAAGCCGTTAGCACTCTAATGTCAAAATTTAAAATTAAATTAAAAGATGAACTGGTTTCCATTTTTCAACAAATTTGGTAGTCCAGTGTGTTGCATTGCTACTGACTCGGGTAAAAGAATAATCACAAGAGAGCGGTAAGGGTTAACCAAACATAGTATCCGTGCACGCGCTTGCTGAGTAGCTTGGGAACATGCACCAGCTGAATTATTTTCAAGATACAACATCGTATATATGATCTCACCAGGAATATGCCGTATCTGATTAATAATGTACATCTACACCACAATGTAGCAGACATCTATGTTCTTAAACAAAGGAATGGGCCATGGTGTTCAGTAGAAGCAGTCCCGGCATTACCAGTAGACGCATTATCTGAACCCGTTCATGACGAAGGCGTACAACAACGGGCTCTGCAATGGTTTTGAGGAATGCCAATTTTCAGGCCGAGAGAAGAGTATTTTTGACAATTATACCACTGGAATGACTGGCTCGGTAATCGGCCATTCCAGTAGTAATTTTTTTTAAATAGTCTTCTTTTGGCTTGTGTCTTCAACGAATTTACAATCCAATAAACATCCTGTTGAATAGTAAGCAGCATCTGCACCAGTTTCAAATTAGTTTCAAAATATTCAACGGCTTGTCTGTATGATTGATGATTCCAGTTTATCTATTGATCAAATGACGTCATAATCACTTACGTCATGAATGCCGTGGATAAGTTTGTCCCGAGCACTTACTTGGATGAGGACTAAGCGTTGTTGTACGAATTGTATGTCTTTACTATTTAATAAACATGCTGTTGAATACTTTGAAACTAATTTGACTGGGCGCTGTTGCTGCCATAGGCAGCAACAGCACCGAGTCAAATTAGTTTCAAAATATTCGCAGCTTACGACTGATTCTAACACGAGCAAAGAGTGTGCGGAGCTTAGCTATAGATGGACGAGGCATAGCTAAAACTGGATTCATCAATTACGGTGCGATTGCGAGTTTGGGAATTCAGGGTTCAAAGTATATATAAATCGATGGCAGCGCGCGTAAAATGTGCACGAAACTTAACTAGAAATGCGTGAACAATGGAATACAGCTGGACCGCACCATTGCTTTGATGTTATGCTCCCTGGATAATTTCAGGATTAACCGAGGTAATCATCAATATATTTGCCATTTTCTCCAGATTATTGACGATAAAACGCTGCAGGGTTACTTCAAGGCGTCACTTGACCCGACAGAAAACAGTGATACGATCGTTGAAAGAACCGCATTATTAAAAGAAAAACATGTAAATACCTACATCTGTGGATATAAAACTGCGCGTTCTAATTAATGGTCGACACATCGTCACAAGATCACTGTTTTCATGATTGTGTCTCGTGCAGAGTATTGTAGGTACGTTATTTTCTTACGGCAATTGGGATATTTCGCACCATCGATGCAGGCATCCGATCTGTCAACCAAATATATTTTTGTTTTGTGTGCTTGTGTATAATCTTTTTTAACACACAATATTGTACATCGTCATCACCATCAAATTAATTTTTTCATAAACTTTATTTTTTTATCATTATTAACGAGATAAGTCAGTCTAGTATCATTTATTATTAATGCTACACCACTTGTCTAGAATTGTAACTGGCATATCCGAGTTGAGATTTATCACGCGGACTAATCATTTTTGACCAACTAATATTTACTCTTTACCTTGTAGATGTGTGGATGAAACACTGGTCTGGACAGAAAAATGTCGAACCATGATAATAACCATGGTGGCGAATTCAACACGCTACTTACAAACAAATCTGTATTTGAATCTAGGTTCGATATTGGATTGACCACTGATATTTCTACCCAGGAAGTAGATCATCCTGAAAAATTTATGTTTATTCTTATTAAAACATTCCAGTCTATGGAGCTTTGGCAGGTGAGCATCGTGTCTCACATAGTGTTTTCCGTTATTTATTCTGCTGGAATCGTCGCTAATACCATACTTCTGGCATACCTCGTGTATTATAAACGCTACACGTCACCAGTTTTCTGCGTTATTCTGAGTTTATGCGTTTGTGACTTGGGCGTGTGTACAGCAGGCATGCTGTGGTTAAATGTATATCCTATTATGCACTTACCGCCCTGGATGTGCAAGGTGACAATGTCACTACTGTTCGTCTCCTTTCTTTCCAGCTCATATCACATGGTTATCTTCGCGGCATTAAGGTACTACTACTACTACTACTACTACTACTACTACTACTACTACTACTACTACTACTACTACTACTACTACTACTACTACTACTACTACTACTACTACTACTACTACTACTACTACTACTACTACTACTACTACTACTACTACTACTACTACTACTACTACTATTACAACTACTACTGCTGCTGCTGCTGCTGCTGCTGCTACTACTACTACTACTACTACTACTACTACTACTACTACTACTACTACTACTACTACTACTACTACTACTACTACTACTACTACTACTACTACTACTACTACTACTACTACTACTACTACTGCTGCTGCTGCTGATGCGGCAACAACAAGTTTTTGTTGTTGTTGTTGTTGTTGTTGTTGTTGTTGTTGTTGTTGTTGTTAGCTGCTGCTGCTGCTGCTGCTGCTGCTGCTGCTGCTGCTGCTGCTGCTGCTGTTGCTGCGACTAGAACTGCTGCTACCAAGACATCCACCTTCTTACTGAAACCCTTCAATATCCACAAATATATCAAAGACCGACAATATACAAACACCACTAAACGGACGTCAAATGAAATACCTTCTAAATATGCATACGTCTTTCTATCATAAATTACATGATTCAAAATATATTCCAATAAAAATATATGCTAATACAATATACGACAGCCATAATTATTACGCCTGATATCGGCTAAAACAAAATATTAGAACAATACCAAAATCACTTTTCTCTGATCGATCTCTGAACTCCCTGACTCTCGATTTCCAGAAAGCTATACAGGCAAGCTGTTGAGTATTGTGAAACTAAGTTGACTGGGTGCTGTTGCTACCTATAGCAGCAACAGCGCCCAGTCAAATTAGTTTCAAAATATTCAACAGCATGTTTATTAAATAGTACAGACATACAATTAAATAGTACAGACATGCAATTCTTACAACGTGTCGGACTTCTAAGAGTTAAAGACGGCCCGTATAGAATCGTTTATGGCGTAATGATTATGACGTTATCCTACACGCCGCCTAGCTGATTATGACGTCATATGACCTCATTACTCTGGAAAGGTCCATTGTGATATAAGATTAAAATAGGAATTCAATTTTACGAACGCTAAGAAATATTATACTTATTTGATATCGGCACTTTGTAGATATAGTTGTCTTGCCCTGGGATACAGCTCTCAATAGAGGAATCCAGTTTCTCAGTCAATGATATGACGTTATAATCAAACACGACACATGTAGGCTGATGTCATAATTAATTACGTCATGAATGACGCGATTTAGTCAGTCAAAAACGATTAATAGTCCGTCAAGTTTCAAAAGAGTCATCAGCTTACATGTATAGTTTTCTGGGAATTTAGATTTAGAAAGTGCTGAGATCGGCTAATCCCAACATGGGCAAAGCGTCGATGGAGATTAGTTTGAGTTGGGCGTGACATGGCTAAAACTAGATTCATTCATTGGCTCTCGAAAGAAGAGATCGAATCTGCCTCTAAAACGTCCTCTGATAGTCTATTCCGGGAATTGATAACATGGTTTGTGAAGAAGTTTCTAGCCATCTCTGTACGCACGTGTGACCTTGATAATTCGTATGTGTGGCCATAAGTGGTGGCCTTGTCCCCCACAGAAAACAGACTTCCATTTATTTTATACTTCTAGGTTTCTATAAGATCGTTGCATTCTGTTCTGGATTTTAGCAAGTCTGTCTCGATAATCTTTATAATTTGGACAGAGCTTGAGGCATCTTTTTGACAGTTATCTAAAGCTAGTATATCTTTTTGGAGCCAGTTGCCGCACATTTGCTGCATATTATAAAGCCGAGTTGTAGAGCGTTTCATTGTACTGTTGTGTGAGGTTAGTGAAGCATCTTCTGATCATTCCGATTTTCTGATTTGCTTTGGACGTTTTGTGGTGACCATGATTGATGGAGATTGAAAGTTGAAATGTTTACACATAGATCCTTCTGCAAATATGCTTCTTTCAGATATTCTCCATTTAAGGTCTACAGATAGTCGATTGTGTTATTCATCTTCATACCTATACATTTCCATGCATTAATGTTGAGCAGATATGTCTTCGACAAAGCTGGCAGTTTATTTAGAGCTTTCTGTAACTTGGAGCAATCATTGTACTGTTGGGTCGGAGATTGATACGTAAAGCAGAAACAGAATCGACCCCAATATGGAACCCTGTAGAACTCATGTTAGAGCTACCATTTCGAATAATGACTCTGTCTACTGCCTGTTAGGAAAGATAAGATCCATCTGTGAATTGGACCTGAGATTCCAAGTCTTTGACTTTGAGTAACAGTCTTTTGTGATGAACAGAATCAAGACTGTGCTGAAGTCTAACTATATTACACCAGTTGTTAGCGTCTCGTATAACTACTGGATCCAGTCTGAAAGACATACGATTAATTGAGTGACGCACGAGCACCCCACTTGAAAGCCATACAGGTTGCGATGAAGTGTATCATTTTCAATGTGATATTTACGAAAACAGGTTACTCTACGCTTTTCCACCATATCAATCGCAATACATTAGACATGTTGCTTTTATTGCCCATATGCATTTGGAAAAATGTGTGTTTTTGTTAAAATTAAAAAGTTTTACACAACATCGTATTGTTATGGCATAAGTACTTTCAAAAGTCGAAGCAACACATTTCACTGACAATTCTTATGGCAGTTTGGTCGTCCGGTGTTGACTGGTTATCGGTTTGATGCAGTCTAGATACCCGACCATCATCATCATCATCATCATCATCATCATCATTTTCTCAGGACATAAGCCTTAGGCTTTTCGTCTAGTCCTGTCGATTTCTTAAAAACTTATAATTAGCGAATACGGAAGAGAGAGGATATGACATTGTTACGTGCTATTACTTATTAGTCATAGATATTGTACATATCTTAATATTTGCTAGTTATTACTATGGAATATGCATGTCCAGCAGCCGCCAGCTGCGGTGTACCGCCTACAGTTGCTGGACTTGGCTTTAAACACTGCTTTATAGGATGCGCCTGCCCAACAGCCGCCAGCTGCGGTGTGCCGCCTACAGCTGCTAGGCACTGATTTACGTGTTAGCTGCAGTGTGCCGCCTGCACTTTAAGTCCAGCCTGCTCTTCCAATTTACATATAGTTGTGAATCATTTTTGGTATCATGTCTACATGCTACATCACATCCGAAATATTAGTCGAAGAGATATGTCGTGCACAAGCACATGTGTGTTTTCCTGAAGTCACGTACGTCACCGGCGATCAGAAAAACTTGCCCCATAGTGATGGGGACAAGTGGTTTATAGCTTAGCGTCTATGATTTAAACACAAATACGTTGTCAGCAGTAGAGCACTCGATAGTAAATATTGCCGCAGCCTGTAAATATTTTATTTCCTTTGAGAGACAGGTTTAAAAATTGTCCAATATTATTTGCGCTTTGTAATTTGGCAATAAACATCATGCTATTTTAAAACAATTTCAGTTTACTTTGAGAAACAGTTTTCAAAATCATCCCGGATCATCTGAAATTCTTAAAATATGATAATGTTAGGGCTGCTTTTTAATAGTGGATTTTATACTTTCCAATGCAAATAATATAAGACTGGACATTTTCAAAATGGGGCGACTGGAAGCAACAACTGCCTAAGGCAGTAACTACATCCAGTCAACGTATTTCCGTATCTCAGCGTTAATATACATTAAAATCTATTATAAAATATTCGCTTCCATATGAATGATTACTGTATTCTGCGGTTGTAGTAGTCCAAACCCCCTACAAGTTCAATCAGTCCTTGGTTTAAACGTGATTTATTTGTTCAGATGGGAGCACGATAAGACTTAGAGTCTTATGCCCGTGTCTCCCATACACATACAGATTATTCAAAACTTTTTACAACAAAATGGCGGCAAATCATAATAGTTTAATTAATTGTAGTCTATTGGTGTGCATAAGTATGTGAATGTTGAGTGTGAGGTGGGGGAGAGTAGGAAGAAAGACCGAGATAGAAAGGGAGAGGGGGAAGGGGGGGGGAGGGTGAGAGATAGAGAGAGCGAGGAATAAGATCAAATGGAAGAATAGCAGAGGTGAGCTCTAGGTGCTGCCTTCGCCCCGACCTGTACGTGTTGGGCTGCTGTCCATTTACCCCGTAAACTATAAGTTCACAAACAGGAAGCTACTGAAAGCGGTTGGTGTTAATTATGTATTGACATACCGTATTACAGATCAGTTTGTTCATTTCCAAGTTGGTAGTGTAAGTCCCGTATAGAAGCTGGTTGACCGTAAGATTAGCAAGAGAAATATCGTTCAAGGCAAGCTGATTTTGGAAAACGACTCTTTGCTCGTTAAAAAGGGCACAATGTAAGAGGTAGTGGTGTGTAGATTCATCATTGTGCCCACAAGAACAACTGGCAGATTCCGACAGAAAGTTGTCAAATAGATGTCGGTTTAAAGAACTACAACCATTTCGGAGCCTGCATAGCATTATGTTGGCAAACCTCGGGCCTACGTAATACCACTCAGGGGGTTGTCGTATGGATGACATAGCCTTGAGTTTGCTTTTAAATTCTAGAAGAGTGACAGAATCTCTCACCGGCACAGGAAGCATATTCCAGGCGCGGATCGTTGCTGGGAAAAAGGATCCAGAGAATAGCTCAGTACGGCAGCGGAATGGAGTGAAGAAATTTGGATGACGGATATTGTAAGGATTTCGTACTTGGGATAGTGTGGGAAGATGGTTGACCAGAACCTCACAGGTCATCCCGTTAATAATTTTAAATAGCATAGATAATCTATGAAATTCACGTCTGATTGACAAGGTTTCGATGCCTGTTTCTAAGTACAGGTCTTCAGTGCTCGCACTACGTGTCATTCCACATACCGTTCTGAGACCATCTTTTTGGATATCCTCTAGCCGAATTACAAGATATTGTGGAATATTATCCCACACAACATCTGCATATTCTAACGATGGTCTAATAAATGTTTTGTACATGATCTCGAGACATTTACGGTCTAGAATATATTTTAGACCTTTAAGTAAGGAGAGTTTGTGTTGAGCGTTTGCTATGAGATTACTTACATGGTTAAGCCAATTCCCTTTGTTATTAAAGGTAATGCCGAGGTGCTTATGATCAGTTGATGGTAGAATTTCAGAATCTTTGAAGTTGATTGAAAAGGATGTGGGCTCGTTGCGCAGGGAAAAAATTAGAGATGTAGTTTTCGAGGCATTAAACTCGACGAGCCACATGTTTGCCCAATGCGTCATGGTCAGTAGATCGTAATCTAGTGTGGCAGTGTGTTCTTTTAGATCATCTGACATTACATATAGGCACGTGTCATCAGCAAAAAGTCTAATATTGTGAATTATATTGCTGGGCATGTCATTAATAAAAACTAAGAATAACAAAGGACCAAGCACAGAGCCTTGTGGCACTCCAGCATGTAAACGAAGTAGGGTGGACTCATTGCCGTTTATAACTACTCGCTGGTATCGGTTTTCAAGATAATTTTCGAACCATGTAAGCAGATTTCCACAGATACCAAAATTCCTAAGCTTCTGTAGGAGGCCGCGATGCCATACTCGATCAAAGGCTTTAGATATATCGAAGAATAGAAAGATTATTTCCTTTTGATCGTCAAGGGCTTGAGTAATATCCGTGTAGATATCAAGCAGTTGATTTACTGTAGAATGTGATGGAAGAAAGCCAGACTGATATAGAGTGATATCATGTCTAATATAGTTATAGATATGTTTAAAAACGGTTCTCTCCATAACTTTACTAAGACAACTCAACAGTGATATTGGTCGATCAGTCCTTCTTCGCTTTTGCCTACTGTGTCTTTTCCTCAGCCGAAATCCTTAGTTTCCTCGGGTCAATTCTTGATTTTAGTGTACCGAGTCTTGCTTTTTAGGTCACATCGTAACACGCTTAGCAGATTTATGCAATGACTTCCTCTCCTGGCTTTGTATTTGCTGGCTCCCAGTAGGGCGAATTCCAAGGCCCTTTGTGCTGCGCTTCCTTACAAAGAATCAAAGACAATGACAAACCATATTCATACAAGCAAACCTAAATAAAATGTTGGATGGCTTTCAGTATGGCAGTCCCTTGTTCTTGTTTATTCTTTAACATATTTTTCATATTCCCCATTAAGGCTGATGTGTCATGCTAGTGTTTAACGCATACCAGTAATCCAGCGTTATCAATAAATTTATGTTTTCCGTAACTCAACTGTGAGTCCGGGTATTGATTTATTTAAAAAGAGCACGCAACAGTTCTCAGCAGCTATAAAACGATTCATTCAGTACATCTCGAGTTATTATGGAGATGGCATAGTGTAGTAGGCAACAAATAGGACTACTTAACCGGAGGACCTGGTTCACGCCTGAGCTGTGCGCTATCTCATTGTCATTGGAAACATGGGCAACATCCTGTGCTCTTTGTCTCTCTCTAGCCAGGAGTAGAAATTGGTACCAGTGTAAACACTGGAGAAGTTATCTGTAATGGCATAATAGACTGAAATAGAAATCCACCAAGGTGTGGCGTGAATGGAACTTGGAATCGTGGACTCAATAGACGCCAACCAAACCAGTCACCTCTTCTATCGAGTTATCGGTTACCCATCATATGTGTTACGTGAACATTTGACAGATAATCACCGCAGAGTGAAGCGCTATGCAGAGCTGGCGCTGGTGTATTACTTGACGCCAAGCTCTTGCACCATCATCTACTGTTTGACTGCGAGCTCTATGAAGTTATTGGTTTGCTTGGCGTCTATCGAGTCGGTGATTCTAGATTCTATTCATGCCATATCTAGGCTGGTTTATATTTCAGTTTATTATTGGTAACTTCCCCCAGCTATTACACGGGTACATTTATACTCCTGGGACAACGAGGAGTGAAGGAGATCACCTATGTTTCCACTGATTGCTCCTTAGTCAGCCACCTGATCGTCTAAGAGTCGAGCGGGATTTGAATCCTGCCAGTCTGATTACCAGTCGATACGCTAACATCGCGTTCAATCGTCTCCACTGCGATCTCTATGTACTGAGCGACTCCTTTTATAATGCGCAATGAATATTAGTCAGGTCTTATTTAAACTATATTAGAGTTACAGGAAACGGAAATTTATTAATGGCACTATGTTATTGGCATGCGTTTCTTTTAGCGTGGCAGATCAGCTTTAAGGCTATGTGACCATGAAGTATAACATAGAGCTATCAACGCCGTTAGGTGATCTGTTGTAAGACTAGTGGTATGATTTTGAACCAAAGAGCCCATGTAACGCCAAATTTTCCAAATACCGATGCCTAAACAAAACAAGCTAACAATCTATCATTTTTAAGTATGCAATCGTTATCTGGATCATGGGATACTAATCTCCTAGCTGTTGTCTCATGTCATGGTACCAAAGGATGAACCATGAGGTTCTCCACAAATGCCAAAAACGACGACATGATACGAAAGTAAGACTATCTGGAATGTACACTACCAAAAATGCGTGCGGCTGTGAGACGGGTGGCTGAAAGCCAGTCTGGTGAAAGAGGATTTTTGTCCTCTGGATGCTAGTCTGGTGGTAGAGCACTCACCTCCGAAATGCTAGGCGAAAGTTTCCATAGAATTGCCAGGTTCAAAACCCACTCGGGTCGAAAAATATAAAAAGGTAAAATTACATTCCAGATGATGAATGAGCTAAATCCTAGTGCCAGTGTGTTTGTTGTCAAAGTCAGGGTTCATAGAACTAATGCTTGACAATAATATTTTTTTTAACTGCTGCTGCTACTGCTGCTGCTGCTGCTGCTGCTGCTGCTGCTACTGCTACTACTGCTACTGCTACTACTACTACTACTACTACTACTACTACTACTACCGCCGCCACTACCACTACCGTTACTACTACTACTACTACTACTACTACTTTTTTTTTTTTTTTTGGAAAAACCGACGCTGACGCAGTCGGACAAACTTCACGGAGGAACTCCTTTAAAAAGGCTTGCAAACCCCCAGAAAAAAACCTGGTGAACTAGTAATCTTGATTAATATTACACCAAAACAATGATAAATAATGAGCATTAATACAATCTATAAATACATATGGCTTAAAAAGTATAGATACAAAACAATATGCTGATAAAGCTCCGATAGCAAAACAAAACTTAACAAAGGCATTACTATTCAACCCAGGTGTAGTAGTAGACCCGTGTGGCAAGTGCAACTATCCAACAAATGAAAAGTGCCTCGTCAATCTATGACAAATAAGTCAATCATTGACGCCAGTGGGCTGATTCTCTAAAGATCAGCGGGCGTAGTAGCATTTGGGTAGTATAATACATATAGTCGGCAGAAAAATTCCAGAAAAATTGATGGCCCTCTTGTTTACATTTTCAATTTACTTTATTATAAGGTTTTGTAAATTACCATTCAATCCATGTGTGGTAGTAGACCCGTGTGGCGAGTGCAACTATTCAACAAATGAAAAGTGACTCGTCAATCAATGACAAATAAGTCAATCATTGACGCCAGTGGGCTGAGTCTTAAAGATCAGCGGGCGTAGTAGCATTCGGGTAGCATAACATATATAGTCAGCAGGAAAATTACAGAAAAATAGATGGAAATAGATGGCGCTCTTGTTTCCATTTTTGATTTACTTTGTTGTAAGGTTTTGTAAATTCCCCGGGAACAAATAACCCTATACAACTCTGTGCAAATTCCTAAAATTACCTGGGACAATTTTATAATTCAATGGTAAATTACTTTATCGATTGATTATTAAATTACCCCAGTCTGTTTATTTCTTAACATGAATTATTAAACATAACTATATCAAAGTGCAGACTAAAATGAATTACATGACACAGATTAATTAAAAGACACAGATAAATCAGCTGTAGTAATTAAATGATTTAAGCTAGTGCAGGCTCATTTATTTTTACAGCTCCCAACTCTATTGAAACTATGTTTGTTTTGCACCATATGTCCTTGAATACTTTTTCTTTACCATGCTGCTTTAATCTAAAATATTCGCAAGGAATATGATTCAGCAGCAATGAACGAAATATTGCCTTTATTGCTCTATTGTGATTGCCCATAGATGGATTTTTCGTCTGTGCACACCGATGTTTCCAAATGGCCCAAACACCTATGGTTAGTATTGTTATTAAAATAGTCCTTTCAGACTTTATGATATTTACACCGCTTGATCCAAATTCTCTAAATAAGACTACATGCGTGTCTAGAACAATGGGCTTCGCTCCAAATTTTGCCAAGATTTGGCTGATATAGTCCCAAAATTGTGACGATATTGGACATTCCACAAATAAATGCTCGATTGTTTCCTCGTCTGTTTGACATAAGTAACACCTATCAGAATTCGTAATATTGCACTTGTATGTCAAGTGTCCCACCCATAGACGTCGATGTAGTAATCGCCACAATAAATCACGAGCCATATTTGGTATGGATGGAGAATGTAAGATTTTCCATACATTTTTCCAACTGGATGGTTTATAGCTTGAGTCATCCCATCTCCTAATTGCTATGGGAGGTGTTACTTGTTTTCGTCTCATAATATGGTACCATTCCTTGGATCTCATCTTGTATTTTAACATCTCATCATCAAGAACTAATGCGGGTTGTGGAGTCAAACTATTATTATTTACATTTGGCAGACGAAACCATTCAATTGGTACAGCATGTTTTATTTTATTTAGCAACCGCTGGACATCTATATGCCTCATATGTGTTTTTCTAGCTACGTCTTGCATTGAAATCCATCTACGTGTTTGAGGGTGTATCATATCCGATAAATGTTGAATGCCATATTTTGCAAAGGACGGTAGATAAAGTACTGCATTGTTATAACATATATTACTATTGCCCCACAATTGCTGTTCTAGTACTTCCTTCCAGCACGTAGGTGGAGGCATGTATCTGTCAAATATTTCTAACCCCTTAACTTGATCTTTAAACACATCTGGTATCATTTGGCTATTCGGAGGTGGCTTCTTTGAGGTAAACACATGCTCCGCCAGAAATGGTTCTACAATTCTCTCCATGAGAGCTCGTGAAACACATGCCCACGTCTCATCTGATGTAATAAGATCATCCAAAAATTTTAACCTTAAAGAAACACATTTCACTTTAATATCAATTAAATCAAGTCCTCCTTCTAACTTAGCATTATTGAGAACACGATGGGAAACTAAATGATTCTTTTCTTCCCATATGAATGACAATATCAACTCATTAACCTCCTTTTCTACATGTTTTGGCATGTGTACAACCGATGCTGTATACCATAGCCCAGATAATGCCAAGTTGTTGACAACAAACACTCTACCAAAGATTGAAAGACGCCGACGCTTCCAATTTGCTAATATTCTCTTAAGCTTAGATACTCGTTCATTCCAATTTTGTATTGTATTCGGTTTCCTGCCAAAATAGATGCCTAAAATCTTAATGGTATCATTAGACCAATTGATTTCAAGTGGCTGGTCATTCCGCTCTTTCCATGGCCCCAGAAATAATCCTTTGGATTTTCCTTTATTGATTTTCAAACCAGATGCATTTTGGAACTTTTCTAGTACGTGGTTTAAAATTGCAAAATCATTGTTTGAACTGGTAAACACAGTTGTGTCATCAGCATATTGTGACAGCTTAAGTGGTCTTTCTATGCCACGAATACATATGCCTTGAAAGTTATTATTTTGCCTCAATGCTATGCCAAGTGATTCCATCACAATAACAAATAATAATGGCGATAGGGAACACCCCTGTCTAACCCCACGTTCTAAGACAATTTCTCTGGATAATTGATTGTTCACTAAATAGCTACTCTTGATATCCGTATATAAAATCTTTACCCATTTAATAAAGTTTGAGCCTAACCCGAACGATTGCAAAGAATTAAAAAGAAAATCCCATTCCACACGGTCAAATGCCTTTTCATTGTCCAAGGCAATCACAGCTGAAGGGATGCTATCCTTCTCAACCAATTGTATAAGGTCTCTTATTACCATGGTATTGGTTAGAATTGTCCTCCTGGGTACAGCACATGTCTGCTCTGTTCCAATGATTTCTCCTAAAACACTACCTAGTTTCAATGTTAGTGCTCTGGATATTATTTTGTAGTCTACACATAGTAGAGAAATTGGTCTGTAGTTCTGAATTAGACGTCTGTCATTTCCTTTATATATTAGCCTTACGTATTCCCTAGCCATAGTTGGTGGTAAATGGCCTTTCTCAAAAATTTCAGTGCCTAATTCTTCCATTATTGGACCTACAAGGTGCCAAAACGTTTGGTAAAATTCAACTGGAAGGCCATCACACCCCGGTGATTTTTCTAGTTTCATACCTTTAAGGGATTTAGTTAAATCTTCTAGTGTTAAGGGTTGATCACAAAATTCACTGCCTGTGTCTGACACCTTTTTGTCTATATTTGCTAACAAATCCAATTTTGCATCTTCATCAATTCCCTCTGACTTGTACAATGACTCATAGTAATTGCATACAATAGTACTCATTTCATTGTTGGTAAAGACGGTTGAACCATCCGGCATGTTTAATGAGCACATCACCTTATCTATTGCCCGTGCTTTTTCTAATGTGCAAAAATATCGGGTTGGCTTTTCCCTTTCTGCGTGCATCTGGGCTCTTGCTCTAATTTTTGCACCCTCAAACTCATAGTGTTCTATATCTCTTATTTTACTTTTAATTTTAACCAGTAATTCATAATAATTCTCTTCACCATTATTTACTTTAGCATTAATTTTCATCAGTGATCGATGAAGTGTTTTCTTGCGTTTGCGTATTTCCTGTGCTTTTCTAATAGCATACTTTCGGGAAACATACTTTAAATCCAGTTTAACATCCTCCCACCATTGCAATGTGCTCTTATATGATGCTTTCCTATTAATCCAATGTTGCCAACAACTCTCTATATTATTCTTATAAAATTCTTCTCCCAACAGTGTTGTGTTTAATTTCCAAAACCCGACCCCTTTTAACACACGTGTCATGC
>CM067369.1:112018165-112079165 GCA_034401795.1 Chaetoderma sp. LZ-2023a | reverse complement strand
CGCACACACAGGCACACATCCATGCACACGCACACACTCACACCATCACCCACCCATACAACCCTAACCCACTGACAAGATGCGCACGGCAATCACATGGGATGGGGGCACGTGATACACACGTGGTCTTTAAAAACACTTTACGCTAACACATCGTACATGTGATTTGTTTTATGTCGTTTCGGTGTGCGAGATATAACAACACAACTCAGAGCCAATAAAAGTAACAACTGATTGCTTGCGATTTGCGTCGTAGCCGGTCATATCGCCGTCGCTTACTGTCGCATTGGTGTGCACCGCCCTAAATACGTACATCTCTCCCAAATTTTGGCCTGATCCATTCAGCGGTTTTGTAGAAGTTGTTTTCGCGAAAACTAGGTCATCCAAGATGGCCGCCGAACTATTTGGTCAATCAAGTTCACTTGAACAAACTTGGTTCAGCTCTTGCCCTAGATGATATTTCATGAGTTTTGAATCGATCCCCAAGCGGGTTTGGAGAAGATTTATAAGACATTTCTAAAAATCGGCCAAAATCCAAGATGGCCGCTGGCCAAATAGGCCGACCGGCTTCGTTTGAACAAACTTGGATCTCTATGCCATCAGGATGCTTCCTGCACAATATAATTGAAATCGGCCAAGAGGTTCTTGAGAATAATTTGTTTAAAAGAAAAGTTGACGGACGGCCGCCAGGCGACGGGCGGACAACAAATGGACGACGGACCGTCGCCATGGCTTAAGCTCACTTGATCTTTCAGGGCAGGTGAGCTAAAAATTCAATTCAGGTTTCACGGCCCATTGCTCGTAATGTTAAATTAGCGCCTGCAAAATGGCGTCAATCCCAGGGTATTATCATATGGGAAAATTTTATTCCGATGACAGAATTTGCAAATTAATATGATGGTCTTGTCTTTTTTGCAATATGTCTGAAATGACTGATTATCATGAAGTACTTGCGAGTTTCATGTCAGTAACTGTCCTGAGAAAGATCACTCCCTTCAGTGGATGATCGTGGCGTATCCTTCTGATGTCCATCCGGTCCACCACGCCTGTGTGCACCACCGCCACGTTCTTAAGAGATCTAACTTCCCAACCAGTATGTTACATCGTTCTTACATAAGGTATACTAGATACCGGTTGGGAACAATTCCTACATAAGGTATCATACATACCATATGTTATGTACAACACCTTATCCAGGAATTGTTCCAAACCGGTATATAGTATACCTTATGTAGGAACGAGAGTCTATGGCTAAAATGGGGTTATTGACTTCACCTGTCTTGTACCGTGAAGCATTTTCTTTGTAACCAGGAAAAACGTTCCATTTCATATCCACGTCAATTATAGCCATTTTACATAAAGTACATGACTTGTTCAACAGAGGCTGCATGTTCTGTGACATTCATGGTATCTTAAATGTGGATTTAACTCCGCAGCATTATGGTGAATAGAATTTGTTGAGAATTAAATTAGGCGTTTTCTGTAAAAACGGAAAAGGGAAATAACAAATGATGTTTATTGGTAATTTCATACAATATTACATAAACTACCATCGGTAAAAATGGAAATGAATCCGATTTTTTTGAGGAAAAGCATTTATTAAGTCCATCACCGCTTAACTTGGAGCCAATTAGTGACTTCGCTGGGGCTTTGCACTCCGACGTATGTCAACTGTGTGCGCAGGTATACCGCATAGCGCTCCCTGAATATAACTGAAGCACACATGAATATAGTTCGCGAGCGGTATGAATACTATTCTCTATAGGCACCGATGTAAAACGATTAAGTCGCTAATGTTAGTCCACTGTTGATCCTTTTAAAAACGTTATATTTGAAAGTCTCCTTTTCTGGTGGAAGCAACAAGTTTCGGTCAAAATGATTTTAAAATACACTGCTGGTTTGCAAGGTCGCAAAATGATGATTACTGAATATTTTGAATTTCGTGTGACTGAATGTAGACTCCGTCTCTGGAAACAACGGCGTTCAGTCAAATTGCTTGAAAACTAGACAGTACTTTACCCGCAGGAAGTAGCTTAAAGCTAGGATTCCATTAACGCGTATCCGAATGCGTGATTCCATTTGTACGTATGCCTATGCGCATGCGTATCCGAAAGTAGCGATTTTATTCAATCAATTGGACTACTACTACTACTACTACTACTACTACTACTACTACTACTACTACTACTACTACTACTACTACAACCGCTGCCACCACCGCCACTGCTGCTGTTGTTGTTACTACTACTACTACTACTACTACTACTACTACTACTACTACTACTACTACTACTACTACTACTACTACCACCACCACCACCACCGCCGCTACTACTGCTACTACTACTACTACTACTACTACTACTACTACTACTACTACTACTACTACTATTACTACTACTACTACTACTACTACTACTACTACTACTACTACTACTACTAGCATGAATATGTTCTAAAATAGTCTATCAGCCTTTCAGTGAATTTCACATTCCAGCGCGCTTACTATGAGTTTAACTTATATATTGGAACACATGTACAGAATAATAGTGCCGATTTGGGGAAAGCCCATGAATGACGTAATAAAAACGTCATTTTCAAGGAATCCCACATCCGAATGCTGTCCGTATCCGAATAAAATCGCTACATGTAGCGATCGGATTCGGATACGGACATGTTTCCCATACGCATACGGACATATGGAATCATATTATCTATTTGTAATGGGAACGAAACAAATTTATTCGCTCGGCATACACCAGAGCGCTTAGGTCCAGCCGAGTCACTAATTGGGGCCCAGCCAGAGTGACATAAATGGTATTTAGCCGCTTTCCTCTAATTAATCTGATTTATTTCTGTTTGTTACTGTTGGATATAGGTTGACTATTATATAAAGCTATCATTCAAGAGTATATGTTAGTTCCCTGATCCTTTCTGTTAAAGACGGTTTGGACTCGTTCGCATACGTAGTAGCACAGTGTGCATACTCATGGACTCGTTTATATGTGCTCTATAGGAATAAAGGAACCGATTCCATAGAGCAGTTCCTGAAGTAGAGTTAAAAATTTTCTGAGATATCTAAGTCAGGTGACTTTTAGCAAACGGTGACTTGAGTGGCTTAGTAATTTTGTTGTGTTACAAAACACTGCTGTACAATTTTGTTGATATCTAGTGAGCCATTGTTGAAAATGAGTTGTCAATAAAAAAACTATAACAAACAAGAGGCCCAAGGGGCCTGCGTCGCTCACCTGGAGCACCATCAATTTTTGTCAAAATTGTTGGCGGGTGGTTTAGCAGTCTTTTAAATGAGTTTGTGGACAATTTTGCAAGTGCAATATGGCCGCCAAACACACTACATATTGATTGGCCCACGGCGCTCATGTTTTTTCGATGGATCAACTTCCCTTGAACAAATTTTAATGGCCCAAATTTCGGCCTGATCCCTTCAGCGATTCTGGAGGAGTCATTTTCGTGAAAACCAGGTCATCCAAGATGGTCGCCGAACCATTTGGTCAATCAAGTCCTCTTGAACAAACTTGGCTTACCTCTTGGCCTAGATGAAGATTCCCCACGTGGTTTCGGAGAAGATTTTTAAAGACATTTCCTGAAATTGGCCGAAATCCAAAATGGCCGCTGGGCAAATTGGCCAATCGGGTTCATTTGAACAAACTTGGATCCTTATGCCCTAAGGATGCTTCGTGCCAAATATAATTCAAATCGGCCCAGTAGTTCTCGAGAAGATATTTCAAATTTCCCATTGCTTTAGTATGGGAGCTGTTGGCGGGAAAATGATCCAAGATGGCCGCCAAACCGTTTATCCGACAGTTTCGAAAATTGTAAATTTGAGATCAGAATACCCAAAAACCTGTATAAAACCAATTTCGGCCTCAAAATCCATCAAATAAAAAATCCAATATGGCCAGCAAACATGCTATATTTTTATTGGCCCATGGCGGCCATGTTTTTTTGATGGATCAACTTCTCTTGAACACACTTTACTGGCCCTTACTCCCTAATCATATTTTCGCTAAAACTAGGTCAACCAAGATGGCCGCCAAACTATTTGACCAATTAAGTTCCCTTGAACAAATTTGGTTGAGCTCTTGCCCTAGATCATATTTCATGAGGTTTCTTTCAATCCCTCAAGCGGTTTCTGAGAAGATTTTTAAAGACGTTTCTAAAAATCGGACAAAACCCAAGATCGCTGCCGGCCTAATTGGCCGATCGGCTTCATTTGAACAAACTTGGATCCCTATGCCCTAAGGATGCCTCCTCCCAAATATAATTGAAATTGGCCCAGTGGTTCTTGAGAAGAAGTCGTTTAAAGGAAAAGTTGATGGACAGACGGACGGACGACGGACACATGACGGACGGTCGCCACGACATAAGCTCACGTGGCCTTTCAGGGCAGGTGAGCTAAAAACCCTGAAACGGTTCAAAGTCCAAAACCGTGAAAAAAGTAGCAAGAATTTCCCAAAATCATTAATCAATAATGATGCATATCCTATCCCTGTATTGCATAGAACACTTCTGTAAAGTTTAATTGAAAACTGAAAGGCCATAGTTGAATTACATGGTCCATAAACAACCGTAACCCAAAAACCATGAACAAGATTTAAAGTCTAAAATTGTGAAAAAGTAGGAGAAATTTCCCAAAATGAAATTGGTAACAATGCGGATAGTATCCATGCATAGTATATAACACTGCTGTACAATTTGGTTGATATCCGCTGAGCCATTTTTGACAAAGAATGGTCCATATAAAACTTTAACCAGAAAAACATCAAAAAAGTTCAAAGTCTAAGACCATGGAAAAAATAGTTAAAATGCCCCAAAATCAAATCTGTTGTCATGCAGGTTACCTCCCTGTATACCAGAGGAAACTTCTGTAAAGTCTCATTGAAATAGGAAGAGAAATTGTTGAGAAATAAGTTGATTTACAAACCCTAACCAAAAGTACGCTGCCAAAATATACGAAAAAGGTTTAACACTGAAAAAATGCTCCAAACCGTTGTTATGCAGATTGCATCCTTGTATGGTATAGATCAATTGTGTAAAGTTTCATAGAGATCGGATGCGCCATTGTTGAAAAATAACTTGATTTAAAAACCTTAACTAAAAGTAGATTGGCAAAATAGATGAAAATAGTTTAAGTCCAAAACCGTAAAACTTTTAGTAAAAGTGCCCTAAAATGAGATCTATTGTTATGCAAATCGCATCCGTGCATAGTATAGATCAATTCTGTTTCATTGAGATCGGACGACCCATTGTTGAAAAATATGTTAGTTTAAAAGTCTTAACAAAAAGTGCTGTACTGACGGACACCGCTGCCGCCGCCGCAACGACGCCGCCGCCGGAATCAATCTAAAATAGAGGCGTGGCTTCTTCGAGAATACACCTCTAATGTATTGACCGGTCATACTATTACGTCACCACAACGACTAGACCGTTACACAGACTCCACTTCGGAGACCAGACAGATCGGCACCCAGTCTATCTCCGTAGAGGACTGTAAAAGCAACCCTATGGATCGCGTTGATTTTGGTACCATCTTTACCTCTGTATTACTAGCTTGATAGGTAAACATCCACGCAACGTCAGCAAATTGACCTCATTTTGTGTGCGACAGATTTGAATTTTACGACGAATTCAGAGGGACTACTATAGGCTTTATATCATCTCGTTTTACGTGAATTAATATTGTAGGTATGGTATGAAGAGAGTAGTGCTCGTGTCCTTTTAAGTTTCAATTCTCACTACCATCATATTCTGGTGGAAATCACTGCGCCAACTACGCCAATTGCTACTCAATACATACTAGATACTTTTCTCGATCTCGTAGCAAAGGAGATCTCGCGAGATACGATTGCGCCGGAACTAGTGTTCCCTTGTTCTTCGCAGGCCAGACAATAATAGTGAAATAATTCAAAATTTAATACGAGAGCTTTGAGCCTGCGTATGTTAAGCCAAAGTGCAGTTTGTAAAACATAAAGAATCTATCTAATTCACCTTTCAGAGTATCCATCTATGATCTGACGTCATATAACGTATATAATTAACTAATCATGACGTAACGAATGGTTCCATATTTCCCGTCTTTAACGCTTAATAATCAGACGCGCTGTATGAATTGTATGTCTTTGCTATTTAATAAACATGCTGTTCAATATTTTGAAACTAATTTGACTGGGCGCTGTTGCTGCCATAGGCAGCAACGGCACCCAGTCAAATTAATTTCAAAATATTCAACAGCTTACATGTATTGTTTTTGGGAAATTGATCGTCAGGGAGCTCATAGATCGATCGATACCAACCCGGACGTGGTGTGAGTGGCGCTTAGATTGAGATGGGCGGGACTTACGATCTGGAAACCAATTTTCAAGAAGCCCGCTAGTGACTGGCGAGTATATAGGATTTTGGATCGACTTCTATGTCGATAGATCTATTCTGCACACCGAGTCCAGCCATCTTATGAAGTTTCAAAGTGATCCGCCTCAACCCACTCCAAATCTTGACTATTCAAAATTCTCTATACACGTTCTGAGGCGTAATACACATATGGTCCTTCCAGCCAAATTAAGTTGAATATTCATTAAGCGGTTTTAGCAGCGTTCCGACAATTTCCATTAAATTTTTCATAAAATCTAAGCTTGTCACAAACAAATTGTCCAAACAAATTTCTGTATACATGTTCCGAAGCGTACTCCCCCTCACCCCCCCCCCCCCCCCCCCATCCCCATATGGCCCTTCCAGTCAAATTAGGTTGAAAACCGCCAAGTGGTTAATGAGGAGTAACATTTTAAAGCAAAGGTTGCTGGCCGACGGACGGACGATGAACAGTCTCGCCATGCCATAAACTCACATGGCTTTCCAGGCCAGGTGAGCTAACAAGTGGAGTTACATAACATTGCTGTACCCGAATGTAGCCGCCAGCCTTTAACAACATCATTGTAAACATGAAACCGGTGGCATATCTGGCATCATCATCCTGCATATATGTGTCTAATATAATGCGTTATCGGTCATACAGTAATCAAAATATTTATGTAAACGCATTCATTACTCTATCTGGAAGATATAATAGAAATGAACCGTTCCAGTTTTAGCTATGTCCCGTTCCCATCTCTATCTAAGTTCCACCCACACCTCGTCCGCGTTGGGATAGATCGATCGATCAGTCAAATTAGTTTTAAAATATTCAACATAATGTTTATTAAATGGTAAAGGCATACAATTCGTACAACGTATCGGACTATTAAGTGTTTAAGACGGACTAAATCGAGTCATTCATGCTGTAATTGATTATGACGTTATCCTACATGTCACGCAGTTCATTATGAGGTCATATAATGGATGGATAAACTGCAAAGGTCTAGTATATAAATTTTATATCACAGGTCTGTAGCTGGTCTGAGAACTACAAAAACCAACACCATCACCGCCACTATCTCAATACTGAACTCAGCATAAGACAGTGTTCTCTATGGCCATGGGTTTTATTTGATTAATATCGATCCCTTTCCATGAACTAATTATGTAGACCATCTACGACCACACAGAACAACACAATCCAGCTTGCACCCAAATTAAATGTGAACTAGAATGCAAAGACTATGGCACACTAACCATCGAAAATCCTCACGCTTTTGCCAACTTTTTCGTTCCTCCACCTGTACCCCACTCTTCCAGACTCTCAAAATCGCAACACGCCCCCATGTAAGCATTGGCTAACAATCAGCAATCATAAGTAACTCACATAACAAATTTACCGTTCAACCCCTCCCCCAGCGCCAGGCCCCCCCCCCCCACTCACACCGCCCACCTTATCTCACACCCACCCCACACCCACCATTCACCGCAGTGGCAGAACATATGCACATCCTTTCTTGAATCTTCAATCATATGGGTACCTAACATTCCAAATTTGGTTGAATATCTCCAACCTTGAGTCTCCCTCCAACTTGGTTACACCCACACCCTGTAGGCGGATTCTAGTGTAAATGTTGTCTTTCAGTTCCCAAACATATGGTAACTAATACAACAAAATTTGATTGAATTCTATCATTATTTCAGAGGAGATAATGTGCTGATTACTGCTGAACCAGGATATTTCAGCCCTGAAACATGATACATCTATTTTACCAATTGTGAGCAATGAAAGATATGTTGCCTATCCTGAGCACAGGAATGTTGTATTTCACAAATTATGAACAATGAAAGAAGATATCCTACCAATTCCGAATGCTGACACATGGTATTTCAACAACTTTGAGTGCTGAGACATGATACTTCAAACATAATTCTGAGCCCTGGAACATGATATGCTACCAATTCTGATCACTAAAAGATGATATGTTACCAATTATGAGGAGTGAAAGATAATATTTGATCAATTATGAGCACTGGAAGATGATATATTGGCAATCCTCAGCACTGAAAAATTATATTTTACTTTTTACCAGATAACAAAGGATTGATGAATGTAGTACTCTAAACAGTAGGTGGGGGGGGGGGGGGCGGGGTGGGGGGGGGGGTGAGAGGATTATGACAAACGAGCGAAATAAAGTCTAACGTGCGCGTTGATACATGAAGAGTCATGCTGCAGTTTTTGGCACTTGGGGTCATGTGAAAGGTGTCCCTTATCCCAGTACTTTAACATTATTTATCCAGCCATGATCTCATATATTTTGTCTCTACTTGGACTGAAAGCGGGTACTCATATTTTAGACTGACTGGATTGACATACTTAGAAATATCCAAGCCTTTCCAATGTGGACAGTGAAATGTTCTGTACTCCTGCCTGGTGCCAGACCAATCATTGCAAAGTTACACATGCACCAGCTATCACTTCCCTTCAACCAGTTGTCAGACAATTTTGAGAGTACAAAAAGCCTGCAGTTGGTTTATTTATATGCAGTGGTGTATTGGGGCCGGAGCGCACCAGAGCTTCGGTCCGCCTTGCCCAATAGGAATAGTATTGCCAGCGCTCCCTGCCGCTGCCCAGCTATTCAGCCGCTCAATATTTGACACTACACCAGTGTTTATATTAAGAACTTGCTAAAGTGATACAACTTAACAAGTATCCAGGATCTTATTTCTTTATTCTCAATCTACCCTCAAGGAGAAAATGGAAATCCGTAGTGAAATCTGCAGTGGACAACGAATGTATGTTTGGAATGGGCTGTGTACGTCCTCCTCATTCCTTTTCTCGTCTGTCTGCACTCTCATTGCCAGAGATAGGCAAATGTGCTGGTCGCCATTGAAGCACTGTGGCAGATTTCCTGAAGAATTTATGCAATTTTCCATTTATGGTGTTTATGGGCTTTTCTGTGGGAGCTTGCTCTAACGGCATGCAGAACAAACAGAGAGTCGGTGAGGAAGACATTGCTGACTGGTGGTTCCTCCATGGAAATTAGGTGATAAGCTGCTGCTGCTTGGAGGGCCACCACTTCTGCTTTAAAGGTAACACATAAGGAACTACTGGGTACAGAGATGGTTACAGGAAATCTTCCTTGGTGTTGTATGACGACCCCTCTGCCTGCATTATTTATGACTTCTTATAGCGTCTTCAGGCTAGCCATCAGTGTAGGCGTGTATCCAGTACTTTGCTGGAAACAGCCGATGGATTTCTTTCAGTGCAAGGGGTTTGAGTGTACATGCGTTATCACACTGTTCTTGTTTTCCAGAGATGGTAGGGATGCTGGTCCTTATTTCAACACCGACGGGATCTGGAGATCACTCCTGATGTGTCAGAATCTCACAGAGATCTGGATTTGGCTGGACAACACCTACATTATCCTTCTGGTATGTCTTCAGCTGGTTTCCAGTGGTGGATGCTGGCTGTCTTTTCCATTTCATGGATGGGAGCAGTTTTCATTGCACCAAGGATGCTTCTGAGTCAAAGGTTTTGGCCCTTGTCTAGTTTTATTTTGCTCATTTTGGATGCAGCGTTCTAAGTGCTTACAAGTGGTACTGCACGTGCATAGACTGTTCTCGGGATCTTGGAGTTTGATCCCAATGTGGCTCCCGAGAGCTTCCTCATGACATCAAGCTTTCTGATGGCCCTCGCCTCCATCTTCTCAATATAGGGGTTCCATGTCATGCGAAAGTCTACTTTGATGCCCATAAAGGGTGTGTGTCAGTCTGTGGCAGGGTACTCTCTCCAAGCATGAGCTGGAATTTTTCTTTTGTTGTTGTGAGTGAGAAAATGCTGGATATGACATTGATTCGATTGAGTTCTAGCCCTAAATCTTTTGTCCACTGTCGGTCTATCAGCTACAGATATAAAATTTATATAATTGCTACAATTAAAAATTTTAATTTAAAGCACATACACATGCATACGCGTAGGATATGGGGTGGGCTTATGGCAGCCCCTACCATGTCTTTCCTCTCCTATAATGTATCAATATGACGCCTGCTAGGTTTTGGCAACACCCACAGTTTAGGCCCGCACCCAGGTTAAAAGACATTCCTACACCACTGGTATGTGTACACTCTACGTTGTTTAATTTTATTTGAAAAAGTGTATGTCTTGGTATATGTGAAGACATTTCAGTCAGGCTAAACAAGAGAGTTGGTATGTATTAATGAATAATATGCAAAAGTGCGTGTGAATTATCACCCACTACTCCAAGCTAAGCTTATTTCGTCATAGATTGCTATATTATATTCTTTGAAAAACTTAATTTAATAACTTGATCACGATGCTCCTACTAACGGCGGAATGTCCGAAGAAGAATGATCGACGCAAAATTCGAAATCCGGTAACACGGCAGATATTTTAATAACTGGTGTTCAAATGAACGTTCATAAAGCATAGATTTACTCGTATCAAAGCACCAAATAAGCGTGCCAGTTTATAAATAGGATATATGAGCAGGAGGAGGAGGTGGGGGGGGGGAGAAGGGGGAAGAGGAGGCGGGGGGGCAGGAGGAGAAGGATTGTGGAGGATGATTGTGACGGGCCGAGGAGGGGGGGGGACGAGGAGGATGGCTGTGTGCAGCAAGGTCTTACCTATCGTTGTAAACACTGTCCCACAGAAGAACAACGCACCCCAAAAGCTCCACACCTCATCAGTGGATTGAGTTGATATTCCGTTTTTATAAGCAATGTAAATTCGTTCTTCGTATTTCAACAACATACGATGTGCCAGAAACGTCCAGTCCATGCGCGAGTCTTCTGTCTGATTGGGAAACTCTCGGCTGAAGTTCCACATAATCTCCACCATAACGTTTCTTTCAGCAATGATATCACTTTTTTCTCTGCGCTCATGTGGGGACTCAAGGGCGCGAAATATGGCTGCGCCCATGACTGCATAGAGGATAAGAAGTATAAACAGACTCAGTACTGAATAGAATGTCTTATAAAAGCACTTAAACACTGTTCTGAGTCGAGACAAGCAGGTCTTCTTTGTCTTAGAGGCATCCTCTTCTGTAACATTGTCTTGTCCCCGACCTCGTTCGATCGTCGCAGGATCACGCGACGCATTGGTATCCATGATATGCGTCAGCTGTGTGCCTCTGTCACGATCGTCATCGGCGTGAAGACAGGAAAGGTCTGAGAAATAACAACGACATTCTTTAAAAATAGACAATTTAAATGATTTGACTAACATGCACTCGAGGGAGATGCTGACTCACGCCTATTGCGCTCTGTCTTAGAAATACACTTAGATAGTTGATCCGTTGACCTCACTCTCAAAGCAGTCATAACATGTTGTAATATGAAGGCGTATGCTAAATCTGGTAATTCTGCCTTAGTGCAATCTGGCAGAGTTATGGCCGAAATGTATATTCCAGTACGCACTTCGTGACCGAGTGACCGAGATAGTGGATGCTTTGTCATGAAACGCATAGAACTTCTAGCCACCTATAAAAATATGAATGGATAACCCAAATTTGGTGATACTACCTACTTCCGTTCTTGCTAGAAATGTGTATTTCGAGATACACTTATTGACCATGTGACCTAGATATTTGAAATTTTGGCCTGAAACAAAACGATAGTTTTAGCTAACCACAATATGAATGTATGATGCCGATTTGGTGATTATACCCGTTGCATTGAGTTATTGACGAAAATGTGTATTCCGGTATGCACTAAGTGACCCCGTGATCTCGATTATTTTACCCTTTGACACCAAATTAAAAATTCTTCTAGCCACTCATAATATTAATGTATGTGCACAATTTGGTGATTTTATTTCATATGACTCACGGAGATATGCCTCGGACAGACAGACAGACAGACAGACAGACAGACAGACAGACAGACAGACATACAGACAGACAAGCAGACATACATACATACATACATACAGACAGACAGACAGACAGACAGACAGACAGACAGACAGACAGACAGACAGACAGACAGGCAGGCAGACAGACATACAGACATACAGACAGACAGACAGACATACAGACAGACAGACAAGCAGACATACATACATACATACATACATACATACAGACAGACATACATACATACATACAGACAGACAGACAGACAGACAGACAGACAGACAGACAGACAGACAGACAGACAGACAGACAGACAGACAGACAGACAGACAGACAGACAGGCAGGCAGACAGGCAGACAGACAGACATGCAGACATACAGACAGGCAGACAGGCAGACAGACATACAGACAGACAGACAGACAGACAGACAGACAGACAGACAGACAGACAGGCAGGCAGGCAGGCAGGCAGGCAGGCAGGCAGGCAGGCAGGCAGGCAGACGTCAATACCTGCATTGCAAGAAGGTAAAGTCACGACATCGGTAGCTTACATTCACATTGTGATTGACTACAAATAAAATTTGTTCAGGTCAAAAGTTCAAATATCTAGGTCACGGGATCATTAAGCGCATACCGAAATACACATTTTACCCATAATTGGGAACACAAGTCGGTAGAATTACCAATTTTGGCACATCCATTCATATTATAAGGGTCTAGAAGGTTAATGAGTTTCAGGACACACCATCAACTATCTAGGTCACGGGGCCACAAAGTGCATAATGGAATACAAATTGTTGGTCATAACTCTGGAATGCATGAAGGTAATATCACCAGATTTTGTACCCGCATTCACATAGCGACAATTTATCATTGTTTTGAGCTTGAGGTCAACGGATCAATTATCTTGATTACGGGGGTCAATAAGTACATTGTCAAGACAGAGCGCAAAGACGTGAGTCAGCATCTCCCTCGAGTGCATTCTAGTTCATTCATCCATCCCTGCATCCATCCATCCATCAATCCATCCATCCATCCATTCATTCATTCATTCATTGAATGCGCACATTCACATACTCATCATATAGCTATTCAGCTCTGCACTGGCAGGAAATTAAAAAAATGGATGTTTATTGCTGAACTATGTTTCGTACGCTCCCAGGAAGCCAATGACACATTCAATGCGGAAGTTGTTATCGAGCACGTGAGCGTGATGGATGGGCGCACTGTACACGAATTAGAATCGACCGTAGATTTAGTATATACTTGCTAGATCGCTCATGAGCATCTCAAAAGCGGCATTTCAGAGTTGAGTATCTTTTCACCTGATGCATAGTCCACAAAATAATATGTTTTGGTTACTAAACCTATTACGTAGTCGAATAAAGTGTCAGATTAATATAGCCAATACAATTTTATTTCTGATAAAAATATGTAAATTTGCGTCTTTTCAATTTCTCTTCAAATTACCAAAAATATAATTTAGCAATTTTTGAAGGCTATATATGCAGCTGATCGTTTGCGTCAGCCAGTCAGTCAATACCCGGTCATGCGCAATTGTGAGTTACTGTATTCGCGTCACCAACGGTCGCATCAACTAGCTCCGTGAGTGTATGCTCATGAGCGATCTAGCCAATATATCCATATCTATGGGATCAACGTAGTGTTGCAGGACAACGAGAACCATTTTTCTTGAAACAGTCATTAATCCGTTCTCAGACAAACTCTTAAAATGTAAATTCTTTGCGATATAAAACTTATTCTGTTGAATATTTTAAAATCAATTTAACTGGAAGTCTCTGCTGCCTTAGGCAGCAACGGCTTCCAGTCAAATTAATTCCAAAATATTCAAGTTTTCCTGTATCGCTGTCTTGAAAATGAGATATGGGGAATTCGTCGGTGAAAGGGTCAGCACGACTCCTTACGTAACTCTTTTAGATAAGGGGATAGTAATCTCTTTCCAAATGTTGTACAAAGATTAGATATCATTCACTTTTGGCAGCAACACCTCGCAGTCAAATTGGTTTGAAAATACTCAACAAAATGTTTATTAAATTGTGAATACAACAAAGACATACAATTCGTACACTTTTGCGACTGACTTAGCGATTTTCGTGACGGAACGATGTTATTTTGATTGTGACGTCAACTAACTCTGGACGTATTTGATTATGACGTCAGATTCTTGAGTGACAAGTCGGATTTCGCCATTGTAATGAACCTGCCTACCGAGATCAAGATTTTTGGAACTGAAGATTACTTTGCACGGGCTAAAACAGAAGTAGGCGCCATTGATTTCCAACATCTAACTTATAGTGCACAAATATAATACATACGAGCGTTCTGAGATAACAAAACTCACTTTCTAATATTCCTAATTTCTTTTAGCGGATCAAGCCAAACTTCGGCGAATCCTACTGTGTAGGGTAACACAAATCGGTGTGTTAACATTTGAGCCGGATCGGACCAGACGCTTCCGAAATATCTACCGAGCCGGAATTTGATCTGACCCACACTCGCGTTCCTTTACTCCGGATCGCGCCAAACGCTAGCTGGAAATCCTCATTTACTGCAACAACCTTTCTTGTGCTAAGATTTGTGCCAAAGCGGATCAGTAATTTCTGAGATATATGCCATGGACTCATGCACGCACACACGCACGCACACACGCACGCACGCACACACGCACACACGCACGCACGCACACACGCACACACGCACACACGCACGCACCAGAATGTAATATATATTCAGTTTTCGTGTGAGGGTAACAACTTCCACTTTCGAGGGGAGGCTAAATATTCAACACTATTTGTGCCGGCTACATGCTGCATACCCAGTATGGGGGGGGGGGGGGGGCGGGGGGCTAATACTGAGGCCGTGTTCTCACCAGAGATTCAATCCGGAATAACGCCATACTGAAGTATGGCGTTATTCCGGATTAACTTTCTAGTGAGAACACGCTAAACAACATTCACTTAACCGTTTTATAGCGAAGCCAGACAAAACCGGCCTCTACCGTGCTCTCGCGGAATACCTATTTGAAGGCCGAGAGAATACTATTTTTGAAAACTTTCTACCGGCATGACTGGCTCCATAGCAGAGTCTGTCATTCCAGTGCTAAAATCTTCAAAAACAGTCTTCTCTCGGCATGCAAATGGAGATTCAATAAGCAGTTATTTTAATTTTTTGGGGACCAAATTTAGCTTTATAAATGATGCTATATCGCGTGAGAAAATATCAAGTAGATATTCTAGTGAATCTGCTGAAAAACCTCTCACGATAGTGACAGAAACAATAAACAGTGAGTGCATTATAAAAAATACACACGTTTCTAATACAAAAACGTGTACACGCCAACATATGTTTCACGATCTACTCTCTATTTCCGTTATTATTTTCCGTTCGTTCGATACAGGCAAATCTATCGTATATATACAGACAGACAAAACAATTTTGGTCGATGTGTTTTCTGGGATGAAATGGACATTGACAATTTTTGCTAAGCTCCGCCCAGCTCTAGCTAAGCTCTGCCCACACCTCGCTCGTCGTGGGATCGATCGGTCTCTGAAATTCCGGACTATCAGTTTCCAGAAAACTAGCAGCAACAGCGCCCAATCTAATTAGTTTCAAAATATTCAACAGCATGTTTCTTAAATAACAAAAACATACAATTCGTGCAACGTGACGGAAAAAACGTGCTTAATCGAATCATTCATGACGTCATGATTATGACGTCAGCATACACGTCGCGTACTTGATTATGACGTCATATGATTGAGTGAGGAAATGGATTCATGAATTCTGTGAAGCCTGTTTATAATGGACAATGGATCGGCATGTGGCCACGAAAGACTGGCCAGTGGCTTGACGAGGCGACAAATTCTGTATGATCTAAGGAATACTGTGCTGAATATTTTGAAACTAAGTGACTGTGAGCTATTGCTGCCTATATCATATGCCTATATTAGATCTCCATTACAGAGACAATTGCAATTTCTATCAAGTACGCCTATTAATTGAATAACGCGACCATACATCGTACCAGAACGACAATGAATGAATCCAGATTATCGATCAATCACATGACTTCATAATCAACAACGTCACATGTATGTTGTCACAATCGATTACGTCATGAATGACGCGATTTAGTCCGTCATACACGCTTAATGGTCCGTCAAGTTATAAGAACTGTAGGTCAACTAAAAAAACACGGGAAAAGCGAGGGTGGAGCTTAGCTAGAGATGGGCGCGGGGCATAGAGCTAAAACTTGTTTCATCAATTATCTTTAACTGAAAATCCCTGGAAAATTTTCGATTGAAAGAAAGTAAGCAGCTGGAAAAAACGACATTAAGGGGACCTATATAATAAAATTCATTCAGCCAAATTATCTTTTCAGAATATATATATAGTGAGCTGAGAATAGACTAGGAACGTGTAGACGTCGGGAATAAGACAACTCTGATGTATCTGAGACGTAAATAACGAGTCAATGGAATGCTTGCAACTGTCTAGAAAGGTCTCCACAATACAGAACGGGTATTGTGAAAACAGACTGCGCTATATATCATATTCCATATGCATTCCACGGGTAAGAGACAGCTCAGAAATAGCCATAAATGTTTCCAAAAAACGTACTGTTGAATATTTTGAAGGCAGCAATGTCTTCCAATCCAATTATGTTCGAAATATTCAACAGAACATTTCTTACATCGTGTGAGAAATCGTACTAATTAACACGATTCTGTTGTTATTTTGGAAACATTTTAACTTATTTATTAGTTGTACTGTAGCGCTATATGCCTTCGAGGAAGGAGAAAGAAAGAACGAGGCATAAGTGGGAAAATGTGCTATAATGTGTCAGAGGGTTAGTATGCAATTAACGAGCGCTTATACGCGTATGTGAGCGTGTGTGCTTGCGCGCATAAGCGCGTGCGTGCTCGCGCGCGTCGGTGTTGAAATTCGAGTCATTCAATACACGTCTAAGACATAAATTTGCAACGAGAAACAGCCATCGTTGAACACGTTAAAGGTGCATATTCACAGCAGAATTGTTGAAAATAAAATTGTTAAAATTGCACACTTTTCGAGGCTTAACTTGTGTGCCGAGACGTAATGAGACGAAATAAATCTTAACTTATGATGATTTCATTGCGTATAAATTAATATAATTCTGTAAGTTGTCAAAATGAATTAGAGGCACGAGTCCCTAATTCAAATTAACGACTAAAATATGAAATTAACTTATATGGAATGAAATCATGTTAAGATTTCGTTCGTTTTGTTCCATCGAGGGACACAATTTACGCCTCTAAAAGTAAACAATTTTAACAATTTTATTTTCAAATATTTTAATTTTACTTCCCATTCAGATTGAAAATTCTTTATTTATTCCAATAGACAAAATTTCAGATTCAGAAACTGAGAAAATAAATCTAAACAAATTTTAAGAATACTTCTCGATTAGATTAACGGGAAATTGCAAATAACACTTTCCTGGCGAAGTCGCCCAAAATCAGACCTCTGCAGTGGTCGTCTCGAATGACCATTGCACGCCAAGAGGATTATTTTTGAAATTTTACCACTGAAATAACTGGCTCGGCAGCCAAGCTAGGTCATTCTAGTGGTAAATTGTCTAAAAAGCGTCTTCTCTCGGCCTGTGAACGGACATTCAATAAGTACATATTTATATTTTCTTGAACAAATTTAACTATTAACTGTTGAGTTTTTTCAGACGAGATATTTCAGAGGTTATATCTCTGAACCTGCTAAATATTTTGAAAACAATTTGACTGAAAGTTGTTAAGCCACCAACAACTTTCAGTCAAATCGTTTTCAAAATATTCAACAAGTCAAGAGATTTTGCACATTGAAATTATTACCTGGTGTCTTGAAGCAGCGAGACACTTAAAGGGGAATATTCACACCAAAATGCTTGCCAATAAGTTTTAAAATTGTACACTTTTACAACCTTAAATTGTGTGCCTCGATGGAATGAAACGAAAGTTTTAGTTGTGAATTTGAAACAGAGGCGCGAGTCCCTAATTCAAATTCACAACTCAAAAAATTATATTAATTTATACGTAATGAAATCATCATAAGTTAAGATTTATTACGTTTCATTCCCTCTAGACCCACACTTTAAGCCTCTAAGCTAGTATATAATTTTATAATAATTTTATTTTCAGTCATTTTGCTGTGAATATGCATCTTTAAGAAATTAAATTTAACATCGACCCATGCGCAGAAGCAAAGCAATGACTAATCTGTTTCCAACTTTCTTGCAACAGACGAAATGTTGACTTAGCCGGAGTAATGCTATCGTTGTTTGAACGACTAATACAACGCTATGCCAGACAGATTGGCAAGGCCAATCCCAACCCGACGTGTCATAAGTTATAGGAAAAAAGACCAAAAGTCTGAGTAACATATTAGTCACTTCAAAGTTAAAGGAAAACTACAGTGGCCGATAAGTAACATCATATTTTTTTTCCATATTCCGTTGTTTAAAAAAATAATTACCACTCAAGTAGAAATAGTACCCATTATTACAACGAGAGTCGAAACTATTTCAACTTGAGTCAAAATATTACGAGTAGAAACCAACTCGAGTAGAAACATTATCACTCGAGTAGAAATATTAACAGTCGAGTAGTAACTATTTCAGGCAGAAGGTGTCGTAGAATTCACTGGTTCGAATCCCACTCGGGTCGAAAATTGAAAAAAGGTAAAAATTGCGTTCCAGATGATGAATGAGCTATATCCTACTGCCAGTGCGTCGTCAATGGCAGGGTTTACAGAACTAATGCTTGACAATAATAAAAACGTATACTACTACTACTACTACTACTACTACTACTACTACTGCTGCTGCTGCTGCTGCTGCTGCTGCTGCTGCGGCGGCGGCGGCGGCGGCTACTACTACTACTACTACTACTACTACTACTACTACTACTACTACTACTACTACTGCTGCTGCTGCTGCTGCTGCTGCTGCTGCTGCTGCTGCTGCTGCTGTTGCTGCTGCTGCTGCTGCTGCTGCTGCTACTACTACTGTACATTACGAACAATATACATACCGTCTCATGAGCTAGCATAGTGTTTGAGTACAAGCAATAGATAACTCAGTGTTAACGTATCCAGTGGTGTTACCCCGTACCGACCCGTTACACGAGAAATTAACTGCCGCGTTTACCCGTCTCCAGATTGCTTGTTTGTCTATGCACATTTTCGACAGAAGAACTAATCTTAACAATACTCGACTATTTGCCAACCGAACACATCATTTCCGGAAAAAGAATGATGCTCCGAACATAGCGCGTTCAACTGGTTAATAGTCAACTACAATTCGATCGCCAATTGAATTCACCCGAGCGTGATTGATGGCGCCTTTCTTCAGCGATTCCTCCAAACACCAGCGGTTAGTTCTGGGATAGAGAAAAGTAGTTTACGAGACTCTTTGGTCCTGTATATTTAGAATAAGTGTAACTGTTTGTGTACATTTCCTCGCGGTTACTGCTACACGCTACAGCTGTGCAGTACAGCTTAGAAATAACTTATCGTGTTTCTAAGGCAATATAAAACGCACTGGTCGAATATTTTGAACATAATTTGATTGGAAGACATTGCTGCACAAGGCAGCAATGTTGTCTTCCAATCAAATTATGTTCAAAATATTCAACGGAAAAGTTATAAATTGTACTAAATAACATGTTTCTGTTTTTGTCTTGGAAACGCGCTAACTTATTCATGCGCCGCTGTACCGTAAATCATGTTGTGTTTACACTCTAAAAATCATACACCGAAAGTTGCGCGCGCGTACGGAACAGTTAATAGTAGCGTTTACACTTTATACGGTACCCCTACATGTTAACACTGGTTAAAATTCTCCACTATCCAGGAGTCAATGGAGCGAAGAATCGTTGCAAACAGTAAGCTGTTGTTGTCTAAAACAGCCAGAACATCGTGCATCGACTTTTCAAAAGCAAGACCAGTGGACGAGAGCCGCGTCGTTATATAAGCCGTTGCGGGAACAGCATCAATTGGAGAATTCACCGCGAATACTAGAATTTGCAGCCATATGGATATTATCATTATGGTTTGTGGGCAATTGGATATCGTTAATGAATAATGCCTGTTGCACTCTAGCGCAATATAAGTGAGGCGATGCCGGAAGAACATACAACATTGTCCTCTTTGAAATATGTAGACGAGTATCACGCACTCAATATATAGGCCTATATATTGATTGTTCATCGGGATTTCCGCCGGAAGCTAGGCGGAGAAGAGTGATGACGACAAAGATACGATAGCTTGCTAATGCATAACGGATTACTTATCCGTACAACGCAGTATACAACTTCTGAAGTTTGTGAGGTTTGGGGAGGGGTCAGCTTTCGGAAGTCAAACCCAAGTGTGGGGTGTGTGTGGGTGTGTGGGGTGCTTGCGCGCGTGCGTGGGTGGGTGGGTTGGTGGCATCTCCGGATTTAAATATGAACTGCAAGCAAGACACGAGACCATTCCGGAGGACACCAAAATCAAAATTCTCATTCGAACCCACAAGTCCCACGCAACGTCCCACCCAAATTCGGCCATCAGAACTTAAGGTTTCACGCACGTATTTTGTTTACATAGCCCTTTAGCACTCATATCAGCCAAAATGGCGTCTGTAGTAGTCTTGAGAAATCTTGATTTGCGGACCAAGAGGAGACTATTTTTGAAAATTTACCACTGGAATGACTATTCACTATTTAATAGTCCAGCAGCGAATTAAAAAAGGGCTCTAGTTAGTAAAAAAAAGCTCAACCCAGTAGGTAGAAGAATTCTGATAGTGCCATAATATTGCGACATAGGTCTATTTTACCTCCAGGGTAGATGTAGGGTTCAAGAGTTGTTCAAATTTTGTGTATGCGTATTTTAATAGGATACTGCTACAAAAAGCAATAAATTAAAAGTAGTCAACGGGACAGGGTTAGTTGAATGAGAATAGCTCGGTCAATTATGGGCCGCTTTCTATGAAATAACAATTATTTGAATATAATAATATAAGCTTCAAACTTGGAGCATTTTAAACATATGAGAACCTTTAACATGCCCCAAAATAAAATAAGTACACTTGAAAACTACAGTTACCAAAAATGCAAATATCTCAGTATAATATTGCATCATACCCATGTAACAAAGTATATTTTGGTCCAATATTGATGCTCAAATGGTAAATTAACACAAATATATCTTGGTAAGTATAGGGGCGGGTCGTCATAATGGGAACAACATGACCATTGCCATTGAACATCCAACCCGGCTCTTGTTGTGGGGGAGACTTCAGCATCCAATCTGTCGCATGCATCCACATATAAGTCTAATAATCTACCAGGCACAAGTGCAACTGGAAGTAATCCATTTTAGGAGGTAATTTATCACTTGCTTTGCATTTTGCTGAATAAATCATACCTAAGATCATGAAGTGATGGATAGATCATCTCGCTGTAGACAAGCGACACTATAAGGCTACCCATGCCCCCACATATTGGTTTGAAATTCTTGCTGCATCTTGACATAAGCACATAATATGCGCTTATAGCATCCACTCACCTCTTCTTTCTAACTTAGCTAAGTGCTGACTGAATCGCAGCTACTCAGGCCATGTACAGCTGGAAGTACAAGGGATACTCATCACCCATAACATGTGCAAAATCATGGATAGGAAGGACTCTACTCTACTCCTTTTCCCATCTCCTGTCTTGAAGAAAAATTCTTCCTATGGATGAATGATGTAGTATCTGGCACCCATTGCAAAGACGTCGGAACCGATACTCCACCAAACAACCATTTTCACGTTTAGTATTTCAACTGCATGGCCGATATCCACACACATTCTTGAGTCAGCCTCGTTATGGTCTCATTGGAGTTCACTGACGATGCACTGGTAATTTGCTGTCACCATTACAACTTTTTTTGATCCCTAAAATCGCCTGCCAAGAAAACATGGCAGTCATCAAACAGTCTGTTGGGTATTTGATCGATCCAATCATTGAGCAAAACGTCAGTTAAGTTTGTTTTGTTTTGGGGTGGGTGGGTGGGTGGGTTTGAAATCCTTTTCGGTTTTTGTTTTGGGATGGGTGCTGATTCTGTAGGGTTGCGAATTTCTTGCATTCGAATTCTCCCGCTCCTCAATCTCTTATAAGATTTTATCAACTCTTGGTGCACATAACGATAACTAAATATTGCTAGCACCTCACAGTACAGGCCAAATATGATGCGCGAAAGTCGCTGCGAAAGTTCGCCTATTGTTCCGCCCTCATCTGTCCCTGTGCATGCCATCCGCAACAACAGCATCATAACGTCAATTCCCCTTTCCAGAGTACCCACCCCTCATATGACGTCATAATGAACTGCCTGATGTGTACAATGACATCATAATGAAGGACGTCATGAATGCCGTCGATAAGTATGTCACAAACGCATATTTGAAGACGGTCTATGCGTTGTTGTATAAATTGTTTGCTTTTACTATTTAATAAATATCCTGTTGAATATTTTGAAACTAATTTGACTAGGCACTGTTGCTGCCATAGGCAGCAACAGCACCCAGTCAAATTAGTTACAAAATATTCAACAAGTTCCCTGTATAGTTTTCAGGAAATTGATAGCTAGGGCATTTGGGGATCGATCAATCACAACACGGCGAGTTGTGGGTGGAGATTAGCTAGTGAGGGGCGGGGCATAGCTAAAAATGGAAAGGTCCATTACGTCCACGATTTGTTCCATCCATGCCATAGTCATACTTCTATTAGTCTGCTACATAGACCCATACAAATTGAACAAAGGTAATGGCACTGGGGCCACTTCGTACTTAAGAAGAGAAGGTAAGTCCACATCACTATTCTGAGATACTACTACCCAGCTTTATGAGTACTTGTTGACTACATGGTTTTGGTAGTTTCTGGTGTATTGGATTTAATAGTTGTCTTAAGACTATTAAATGTTTTTGATGCCGGAGTAGCTAATTTTTAAAAAGATTGTGAGCGTTCTTTGATTACAGTCTTTCAGAAATGAATGTGTGTCCATTTCCTGTTCTCCACCTTGCTATATGCCACAAACGCTGGATTTGGATCTCTTCTGGTGCGACAATTGAAGTCGCAGTGTTAATCAGTGGTGACATATTTTCTTTGGTCGCCTAGGATTTAATTATTTAACGGATTGGTCATTCTGTCAGCTAAAACTGAAATTATCCGCCCAACTGCTGCCTCATCTTGATGCACTTTAGTCCCTGTATACCCTTCTTGTGGGTCACTGGACGATGACTGGGAACTGCTCCATTTCTGTGCCATAGCTGTCACAGCAGCTTTGAAAAGTGCTGTCAAGCAGTACTTCTGGATGGCTTTATCTTGGGCACACAAATGCTGGCGTAGTTGTAGGTGGCCTTTAATAACAATAACAGTGCCCCATCGTGCAGAGGTCACATAGCAACACATAAAGTCAAGGGGAACTCATCTATAGCACTCTGCAACAGTTGTCTGTTCTCACCATGCGCCATCTCAGTATCTTCGAATAACTCAAAACAGATATTATGTCTCTCGGATAAGTATTCTTCATTAATTCTAATTGAGTCGCACAATGCCTCCCACTTCAGCCGAGTGAATGCTTCATTCATCAGCTTATGTGGCCTGACACAACGTTTGTAAGATACACCACTCTGAATGCGATTCAGAGTTGCTGGCCCATAGATGTCAACCATATCCCTAACCCTAACCCACAATATCCTCGAATTCACTTTCCTGCATACCTTTTCCAATATCATCTGCTGGACTATTTATTATGTATTATAACTATAACAATATAATACAAGAGGCCAAAAAGGCCTGCATCGCTCACCTGCATTTATTGGCAACCTGCACAAATGAACAAAACGAGATGATCACTTGAAATATTTACCAATCTAATTTCTGTGAAGGTTTAGCCAAGTTTTATTAAAATTGACCCAGTTGTTAATAAGTAGTCTTCATAATCTTTTCAGAAAATCCAAGATGGTCGCCAGACAAAGATTATTTCTTTTATTGATCCATGACGGCCATGCTTTTTTACGTATCAATTTTCAATGGACACATTTAATGGCGTTTCAGCCCTAATTATATCTGCCAAATTTTATCCCGATTCGTTAAGCGGTTCTGGAGAAGAAGTCGTTTTTGCGAAACTATGTCATCCAAGATGGTCGCCGAACCATTTGACAAGTCAAGTTCCCTAGACGAAGGTTTGTTCAGCTCTTGCCCTAGATCATATTTCACGAGGTTTGCATCGATCCCACAAGCGGTGTCGGAGATTTAAAAAATGTTTATAAAAGTCGGCCCAAATCCAAGATCGATGTTGGCCAAATTGGCCGAACATCTTCCTTTTAAAAACTTGTATCCCTATGCCGTAAGGATGCTTCCTGTCAAATAGTTTTGAAGTCGGCCCAGCGGTTCTTAAGACATTTTAAATTTCCCATTGCTTTAGTATGGGAGTCATTGGTGGGACAAAGTTTCAAGATGGTTGACAAACCGTTTATCCGATGGTTTCGAAAATGGCCAATTTGAGATAAGAATACCCAAAAAGATACATATATATATAACCAATTTCAGCCTCAAAATCCATCAAATTAAAAAGTCCACTATGGCCGCCAAACACACTACATATTGATTGGCCCACAGCGGACATGTTTCCTTTGACGGATCAACTTCCCTTGAACAAACTTTAATGGCCCTTAGTCCATAATCATATCTCCCATGATCTGCTCAGTGGTTCAGATCTTTCCCTAGATCATATTTCATGAGTTTTGAATTGATGCCCCAAGCGGTTTCGGAGAAGATTTTAAAATAGACTTCTAAAAATTGGGCAAAATCCAAGATGGCCACTGGCCAAATTGGCCCATCGGCTTCATTTGAACAAACTTGAATCTCTATGCCCTAAGTATTTTCCTGCCGAATATAATTTAAATCGGCTCAGCGGTTCTAGAAAAGAAGCCATTTTAAATTTCGCATTGCTTTAATATGGGAGCTTTTGGTGGGACAAAGATCCAAGATAGCCGCCAAACGTTTATTTGACAGTTTCAAAAATGGTAAATTTGAGATCAGAATACCCCAAAACATATAGAAAACTATTTTCGGCCTCAAAATCCATCAAATAAAAAAATCCAATATGGCTGCCAAACATGCTACATTTTGGTTGGCCGACGGCGGCCAAGTTTTTTAACGGATCAACTTCCCTTGAACAGACTTTAATGGCGCTTAGGCCTTAATCATATATCCCAAATTCAGGCCTGGCCGCTTCAGCGGTTCTTGAGAAGTCGTTTTCGCGAAAACTAGGTCATCCAAGATGGCCACCGAACTATCTGGCCAATCAAGTTACCTTGAACAAACCTGGTTCAGCTCTTGGCATAGATAATATTTCATGAATTCTGAATCAATCCCCCAAACAGTTTCGGCGAAGACGATTAAAAAAACACTTCTAAAAATCGGCCAAAATCCAAGATGGCCACCGGCCAAATTGGCCGATCGGCTTCATTTGAACAAATTTGGATCCCTATGCTGTACGGATGCTTCCTGCCAAATATAAGTGAAATCGACAGAGGAAGACACAGATGACAGATGAACAGACTTACGGATGACGGACGGACGGACGACGGACGGGCGACGGACGGACGACTGACGGTCGCCACGGCATAAGCTCACTTGGCCATTCTGGCCAGGTGAGCTAATAATGTCACAAAGTATTAAAATTATTATAGTAACAATTATGTATTCATTTCTTGTTATACCATGATACACTATGGCTGTATGCGAGACGCGGTTACAAGATATGTCTTATAGCGTTCCCTATCAGACGAAAAAATTAATTCTGTTTAAATCAATGGACCAGTTTTAGCTATGCCCCGCCCATCACTAGCTTAGCTCTGCCCACGCCTCGCTCGTGTTGGGATCGATCGATCCTTGAACTTTTTGACTTATCAATTTCCAGAAAACTATACAGGAAAACCTGCTGCAGCAACAGTGTTCAGTCAAATTATTTTCAAAATATTCAACAGATTATTTATTCAATAGTAGAGACATACAATTCGTACAACGTGTCGGACTATTAAGAGTTAAGGACGGACCAAATAGAATCATATATGACGTACTGATTATGACGTCATCCTACACGCTGCTTAGCTGATTATGACGTTATTTGACGTCAGATGAAAGATGAATACTCTTGAAAGGTGAAATTCGACAAGTGTAGTAAGTGAGCGGATCTTAGCTAGAAATGGGCATGTGGACGTACGCACGCACGCAGTCACGCACGCATACATATTTATGTAGTCTCTGTAAACCAACGGGCATTGGAGACAATATCAACGAGTATTGTGGTATGCGTGGTGTTTTCTCTTAAACTCGAGGGGAAAAATGTGTTACCTGACTGTTTTGGCATCCGACGGTGTAAATACCCGCCCACTCATACCTGCTATAAACGATCAATTATTAGTTCAAACGCTCAATGATATATTGCGTAACTAAGATAGACAACAACGCTTATTGTACGGGGATGCTGACGCTGATTTTGAAGGGGAACGATGGGAAACTGCAACCAATTTTTTTAGCGACTAATTATTTGCATATGGTAGTCTAACCTTTACCACTCTGATGCTAATATTTTATCTTTTGCTGTGTTAATAGAAAAGAAACTGGTTTACATTTTCCAAAAATTTGACATCATAGTGGTAAGGCTTAACCCGTACCACTCTGATGTCAAAATTTTAAATCTTCAAATTACATTAAAAGATGAACTGATGTTCATTTTTCAACAAATTTGGTGGAAGATGTTGCTGTCATAGACAGCAAAATCGTCCACCAAAATTGTTGAAAAATGTACACCAGTTTCTTTGCTATAGCCACAATAAAAGACAGAATATTAACACCAGAGTGGCAAGGGTTAACTACGGGTTAGATAAATAAAAAATATCTGTTATGATGTTCAGCTGATTGCTGAAAGGGAGTGACAGAGAATCAGTTTTCGTTTGCGTTTTCCTGACAGCAACTGTTTAATTTCAGAACATTATTTTTTGTTCTTAACCGTTATGACAACACAGTCGTAGCTAATATAGGGGGTGGGTTCTAGCTATGCCTCGCCCATTTCTAACTAAGCTCCGCCAGCGTCATTCGCGTGATGGGGACGAACTATAGGCTATACTTTGATACTTGAATTCCCAGAATCCCAATTTCAGGGTAATTATACAGGTAAACTGTTTACTGTGGAATATTTTGAAACTAATTTGTTTTAAACAGAATTTTATTTTGCTCAATGGGAGCGCAGTAAGTCTTATACACGTGTCTCCCATACATACAAATACTATACAATATTTTACATCAAGATGGGTATAATAAAACATAATTAAATAGTAACGTATATATAACTAGTTAATTGATAATCTATATCAACCACTGATTACAATTTTACTAGGTAGTTCGCACGCTTACGTATGTGTACGCGAATATGGGTGTGCGTGCGTACGTGATAGGTGCGTATGTGCATGGTGCGAGAGAGAGAGAGAGAGAGAGAGAGAGAGAGAGAGGGAGAGAGAGAGAGAGAGAGAGAGAGAGAGAGAGAGAGAGAGAGAGAGAGAGAGAGAGAGAGAGATGTGTGTGTAGTGTGTGTGGGGTGGGGGGGGGGAGGGGTTAGGGAAAGAGAGACAGAAAGAGAGGAGAGGGGAATAGGAGAAACAGGGTATATACTAAGAATTTTGACAAGAGTGAGAACGATAAGGGAGTGTGGGGCTCTTAAAGCTGTGTTCATCATACTTGTACATGTAGGGCTGTTTGCATTTCACACTTATGGTTGTGAATTTAACAAATAGGAAGTTACTTAAAGCGGTTGGTATTGACTATATATTGACATACGGTGTTACATATCGTAATATTCTTTTCCAAGTCGGCATTGTTGATGCCGTATAGGAGTTGATTAGCTGCCAGTGTGGCAGGAGAGATATTGTTTAGAACGAGGTGATTTTGGAGAAAGACTCTTTGGTCGTTAAAAAGAGGGCTGTGGAGGAAATAGCGAGTTGTGGATTCATCAGTGCGCCCACATGGACAGCTAGCTGAGTCAGGCAGAAAATTGTCAAATAGATGCCGATTTAAATTACTACAACCATTGCGAAGCCTACATAAAATTACATTAGCAAACCTTTGGCCGACATAATACCAGGGAGGAGGTGGTCATATGGGCGACATGGCTTTAAGTTTGCTCTTGAATTCCATGAGAGTGGCGGAACACGTGACCGGCACAGGGAGAGTATTATAAAGGATCCACGAAAGAGCTCAATACGGCAACGAAATGGAGTGAATATATTTGCGTGACGAATGTTGTACGGGTTTCGTGCCTGAGATAATGAGGGAAGGTGATTATTCAGAATTTCACACGTCATCCCGTTGATAATTTTATATAGCATAACTAATCTGCGAGATTCCCGTCTATGTGAACGCGTTTATGTTCCTGTTTCTGTGTACAAGTCTTCAGTACGACCACTACGTGTCATTCCACATACTGTTCTGAGTGCGTCTTTTTGGATGTCCTTCACGGCGGAGCTAGCTAGATATGCGACTATGTATTGTGACGTCGGCCAACATCTGTGGTAATTTACTGTGACGTCATGTAATGGACGTTTCCGGTTTTAGCTATGCCCCTCCAATCTCCATCTAAGCTCCATTCACACATCGCTCGTGTTGGGATCGATCGATCTCCGAACTCCCTACTATCAATTTCCAGAAAACTATAGGGGTAAGCTGTTGAATATTTTGAAACTAATTTGACTGGGTGCTGTTGCTGCCTATGGCAGCAACAGCGCCCAGTCAAATTAGTTCCAAAATATTCAACAGCATGTTTCTTAAATAGCAAAAACATACAATTCCTACTACGTGTCGGACTATTAAGCGTTAAAGACTGGCTTAATCGAATTATTCATGACGTCATGATTATGAGGTCAGCTACACGTCGCGTAGTTGATTATAACGTCATATGATTGACTGAGGAAATGGACACATGAACTGAGGGTCAGAGCGCGGCCCGCCATTGCAATCCCGTAGAGCGCACACTCTGGCGAAGAATATAAAAAAACACGCTCATAGATCTGACAACGAACGTGATAGTGAATTTCTAGACACGTATATACATAATAACCTAATTGGCGTTTAGGTGTGCTGTATTGCCGTTTTGGTGCTTCTGCAGCGATGAACTGTTTGGATCAATGGATATATCTGATCTGTCACTCAAGTATATGAGGCCATAACCAATTACGTCATATGTGGACTGACGTCACAATCCAAATGCGCAAAGAATGACGTATCTAGGTCCGTCATGAAGATTTAATAGTCTGTGTTAAGTGTACGAATTGTATACACGTCTGTATAATAAACATTTTGTTGGGTATTTTGAAACTAAGTTGACTGCGCGCTCTTGCTACTATATGTAGTAACAGCATCTAGTCAACTGTGTTTTAAAAGAATCAACAGCTTACCCGTGTAGTTAACTTGATATTGGGGTTGTGGGATTTCATGATTCGATTGATTCCAACACGGGCATCGCGTGGGCGGAGCTTAGCTATAAATGGGCGGGGAATAGCTAGAAATGGATCCCTCTATTTCTATTTAAGCCTACATATTTAACCCGTTGTTCCAAACGTAATGCACCTTCCCTAGTTTATCCATTAATGATATGACTTCATATGACGTCATAGCCAACTAAGTGACGTGTAGGATGACGTCATAATTATTACGTCATAAATGACTCTGTTTGGCCCGTCTTTAACTCGTAATATTCCGACACGTTGCACAAATTGTGTCTCTACTATTTAATAAACATACGGTTGAATATTTTGAAACTAATTTGACTGTACACTGTTGCTGCCATAAGGCAGCAACAGCGCCCAGTCAAATTAGTTACAAAATATTCAATAGCTTACCTGTATAGTTTTCGGGAAATTGATAGCCAGGGAGTTCAGAGATCGATCGATCCCAACACGGACGTGGTGTGGCTGCCGCTTAGATTGAGATGGGCGGGGCATAGCTAAAAGTGGAAAGGTCTATTACCCCCACCCACCACCCCTTCTACATTAGTATTAGTATTCTGTTTCTCACTAGGGTACATTGCATACATTTTAACCTCTATTGTGCCAGCAGCGCCGCAACGCCTCAAATGCTACTTAGATATCAATTAACCCTTTGATGGTCAAAGCCCTGATAACGCAGATTACTGGGCCGATGCTGGGCCGATACCGGACCGATACTAAAAGTATCGGCATGGTATCGGGCCAGCGTCGGCCCTGTAAGCCGCGTTATCTGTAGAGGATATCCATTTAGAGGGAATTTTAGTGATTTTTGCTACTGAAATTTATAAAAAATAGCTTTCTGTTGTCCGTCCGGCAAGTGAATATTTTTGTGGTTCTAGAATTTTGTCTGAGACCTGGGAACTACCTAGACAAATCTAATATTTCATTCCAATTGGAGTGTCTTTGTTAAATATAACACTTTCCTAAGGTGAAAAACGCGTGATCGTATTATACTACAACAAAAATACAATAAATAAATTATTTCCACATCATGCGACCCATCCACTCTACAAGCAGATTTATCAAGTGGCTGTAGGATTCGAACCCGGGACATTTGGTTTACGAGTTGACATCGTTATCTCAAAGCCACTGGCGTCACATGCTGAGTATATAACTGATATCCCACATTTAGGCAACTATCACACGATTATAACGTACAGCACATAAACCAAGAATACAGATTAATCCCACACAGAATAATACAGATTAATCCCACACAGAATAATACAGATTAATCCCACACAGATTAATACAGATTAATCCCACACAGAATAATACAGATTAATCCCACACAGAATAATACAGATTAATCCCACACAGAATAATACAGATTAATCCCACACAGAATAATACAGATTAATCCCACACAGAATAATACAGATTAATCCCACACAGAATAATACAGATTAATCCCACACAGAATAATACAGATTAATCCCACACAGAATAATACAGATTAATCCCACACAGATTAATACAGATTAATCCCACACAGAATAAATCCTTTAATTCTCGAACCCCTTCTTGTGTCAACAGCGTCTCAAAGCGCTCGAAACACTACTTGATATATCAATTAAACATGTTGATGGTCAATATTTTAGAAGACTATTTTTTGTAAATTTACAACTGAATTTTCTTTCTTGGCTTGACCATTAAAGGGGTAATGGTAAAGAAAGTTAATGTTTTTACTTAGCCAGTATTTATCTGCAGGCCGAGAGAAGGGTATTTTTTAAAAATTACCACTAGAATGACTGGCTCGGTTACCGAGCCAGTCATTCTAGTGGTAAATATTAAAACATACTCTTCTGTAGGCCTTTCAAATAGCCATGTTTGTTAAAGGGTTAAGTCCACACAGGATGGATTAATTAGCGCTCAAACAGGCCAAAACATGTCTTGCAGTATTCTTGAGATATTTTCATTTGCAAACCAAGAGTAAACTATTTTTGAAAATTTATATAACCGAGCCAGTCTTTCCAGTAGTAAATTTGTCAAAATATCTTTCTCTTAAGAATATTTTGTAAATCTATGGAATAAACAGGAACCTGGCACACCCCCTTTACTTCTTACCTGCTGGTATGATAACGCGATGCGAATTAATTAATAACTTCCCACGTACAATATGTGATTGCTCACAGTTGTATGTGTGTATTGTCTTCCAACACGGTTAAAACCCGCGGATATATGTCTAATGTTTGTAGACGAATGTAGACAATAGCTTCAAGGGATATAGTAACGATCCCGGAGGCGCAAGAGATATTTTGAAGCATTTATTATTTTTCCACACATGTAGAGAGTATTATCAAATGCTATATATTTATAACGTTTTGTTCGGAAATTCTAGGACAAATTGACTGAGAAATTTTCGCCGCCTAAGACACCAACAACTTTCAGCCAGATTATCCTAACATAGGCCGATTCAGCAAGTTCTATCTTATTTCGCTGCTTGAAAGAAACGTTCTTTGGCATTCTGAAGGAAATTGGTTATGTGCTTGTTTAAGAATAGACCACTCCTGCTTATGACAGGCACCTGGTCATGTATCAGGAAGTCTATGCATTTCCATATGAATTTCCACAGAGGCACATTGTCATGTCATTAGAACGCATTAACTCTTCAATGGCTAAATTTGTTTCTCAAAATATTTTCTCATTAAATGTCAATTTGCGGGCCAAGAGAATACTATTTTTTGAAAATGTACCACTGAAATGACTGGCTCGGTTACCGAGCCAGTCATTTCAGTGGTACTTTTTCAAAAATAGAGCCTATTCTCTTGGCCAGAAAATGAGCATTCATCAAACTCACCGCAGATGCCTGAGAAAGTTGCTGTAATGTCAATTTTTAAAGAAAGTAAAAATGTGACTGACGAATGTTCTAGACACCCATGGGTATATCATAAGGTCACTGCTTGTTTATATCAATTCTGCGCTATATCATATCACAGAATGTTTATCAAACGGTAAAGACATTAAGGCTGCAACGACACACTAAGCCACGATACGATACGCATCATGATACTTCAGCCACGATACGATACTTATCACAATACGTGATTTCTTAGAGAAAAATCGAAAATGAGTGCAACTACCTTTTATTTAATTACGTTTTGTAAGATATCTGTCAAGAGACGATGTTCTCTTTGAGTAGTCAATGTGGAATTAACCCTTTAACACTAACATCAGCCAAAAATCGCTACTGTAGCGGTCTTGACAAATGGAAATTTGCAGACCATTAGAGAAGTATCTTTGCAATTTTACCACTGGAATGACTGGCTCGATAACCGAGCCCGTCATTCTAGTGGTAAATTTTCAAAAATACTCTTGTCTTTGTCTGTAAATTTACATTTTCTATGAAAAAATTAGATTTCTTGAATAAATTTGAGTATTAAAGGGTTAAAAGAATCATGTATCACGATACAGAAAACACACGATACAATGCTGTATCGTCAGCAAAGTATCGCGATTCATCGATACATTGATGAATCGGTGCAGCCCTAAAAGACATCGAGTTATTCATGACATCATGATTATGACGTCAGCATATACGTCACGTAGTTGATTATGACGTCATATGGTTGAGCTAGAAAATAGATTCATGAATTCGTTTCCCTGGATGTGACATCATCCAGTTATCTGTCATGCTATTGTATCTCCACTTGGAGGGTTTAAAGACGGGAGAGGCAACGTTTTTATTATCATTCCATTCTCCCTAGCAAACAAAAGTTAGTGTGAGTAGATTTAGCGGCGCCATGCTTAATTCTAAGAACTACAATGATTTTCAAAGATGTATACAACGCGCCGATATCAAATTCAATACTGGTCCCCTGTGCCGTTGGCCAACTGGCGCGCCGATATCAAATTTGATATTAGCCCCTGCGCCTTTGGCCAACAGCGCAAATTCGATATTGGCGTGTTACATCCATATAGGCTTACAACATGCGGGTTTTCTTAATACGCTTTATAAACGATGCAAGATTCTGTGATCAACGTACGAATAACTGACCATTTATCCACCCGCTAGCACTCACAAGACCAATGGATGAATCGAGTTTTAGCCATGCCCCGCCCATCTCTAGCTAAGCTGCACCCACGATTTACCCGTGTTGGGATCGATCGATTCATGATCGATCGATCGATTCAGAGGGACTCTGTTTCTTAATTGTTGAATATTTTGAAACTAATTTGACTGGGTGTTGTTGCTGTCTATGGCAGCAACAGGGACCAGTCAATTTGGTTTCAAAATATTCAACAACATGTTTATTAAACAGACATACAATTCGTACAACCTGCCTATTAAATAGTAAAGACATACAATTCGTACCACTTGACGAACTATTAAGCATTTATGACAGACAAAATAGCGCCATTCGTGACATATGTGATTATGACGCCAGCCTACATGTGACGTAGTTGATTATGACGTCTTATGATTGACTGAGAAATTGGATTCCTCCATTGCCCCAGCTAATACACTATGCAGTAATGCTTTCATCATCCGTTTTTCAGAGGAAATAACATAGTTGGGGGGAATATACCGTCTACCGGCCGTAGATCCTCTCTCACCACGTGTCGTTTTATCTACTTAGTTAACCCCTTTAGGGTAATTGTTTTCCCTGGGTTTAGTTCACCGTTCCAGAGTATTCATCGATGATTTGACGTCATATGACGTCATAATTTGACGTCATATGACGTCATAATTAGCTAAGCGGCGTATAGGATGACGTCGTAATCCTTACGTCATAAATGATTCTCACATGACATTTTGTAATAGCCTGAGTGAATAAAAGAAAACTGAAACTTATTCTATTAGGACCGTCTTTAACTCTTAATAGTCCGACACGTTGTAAGAATTGTATGTCTCTAATATTTAATAAACATTCTGTTGAATATTTTGAAACTAATTTGATTGAGCGCTGAATTAGCTAAGCGGCGTGTAGGAAGACGTCATAATCATTACATCAGAAATGATTCTATTAGGCCCGTCTTTAACTCTTAATAGACCAATATGATGCACAAATTGTATGTCTGTACTATTTAATAAACACGCTGTTCAATATTTTGAAACTAATTTGACTGGGCGCAGGCAGAAACAGCACCCAATCAAATTAGTTTCAAATTCCTGTGTAACGACAGTTTTGATAGATGTTCTACACATGAGCCACAGGCAAATTGTTGTACATTTGAACGATTAAATCCGATAGCTCAGCAGATGCTGCTAGTTCCTTGTGATGACCATAGGCTATAGATAGACTGGAATCATAGTGTCGCCGAAGAAGCCTCGCAGCCAGTCTTCGTCAGGCATTTCCGTATCAGTGTTAAATGGATGCTTAATGTTGGGCCGATCTGCCAGTTCATATGCCAGTTTTCTAGCATTAACGGTGCTAAGGATTTACCCCCATATGTTGAATGTTGAGTACTAATTGCTACTCGTATGATACAGGCAACACATGCCCATGTCTGGATAACTTCGATACGCTTGGGCATCTGACTTGGTTATCTTGATGGCGATTCTTTCTCAATTAAACATGACTGGGCCTAGCAATAGTACAGAAAAATGCCGAGATTGTAATATAGAATGTTGAATTAAATATCAGAAAATATTATAATCTTACAAGGTGTTAATGTCAACAATGCTATATGTAGCTTCTCATTAAACTCAATTGCGCAAGATTGGTAGAGACATAGCCTACATACACAATGATCTATATCCATTCGCCTTGTAGACAATCTCCCCAAAAAATTATTTCTTACAATTTTTAGCAACAATTATTAAACGTGTTTTGAGCATTTACTTCGGTCATATTGAAAAGGGTATGCGTCTTGCCCCGGTCTACCCTAAACTGTAGAGTCAGAACGTGCAATGGCGGAATCCAGTTTTACCTATGCCGCCGTCCATCACTAGCTAAGCTTCACCTACATTTTGCCCGAGCTGGGATCGATAGATCCCAGCACTCACTGAATCGCAATTTCCAGGTAAGCTGTTGAAGATTTTGAAACTCTTTTGACCCAGTCAAATTAGTTTCAAAATATTCAACAGCATGTTTATGAAACAGTAAAGACATACAATTCGTACAACAACGCTTAGTCCGTCATCAATTAAACGTTCGTGATGAACTTAGCTACGTTATTCATGACGTAATTGATTATGACGTCACCATACACGTCACGTAGCTGATTATGACGTTAAATAATTGACTGAGAAAATGGAATCCTCCATTGAGAATCGAGGTTTCATAGTTTTAAATCGCTTCCATCACCCGTGTAAAGTGGGAGGAACTTAGCTAGAAATGGCGAGGCATAGCTTGAAAATGATTCATTCAGAGAGTTAAAAAGATTGTCCGACATGGTTCCTATTTGATTATCTTGAAACCCGTTTCATATAATTCAGAAATAGCAAGAATGACATATTCCACCCCTCACACCGCGTGCGCTTCCTAATCAACAACTCATCTACGTCATTTATTTTTTTGGCTGAGAGATAGGAGGATTGTTCCAGCAGAATGCTTCACAAATGTGTACCATTCCTGTTGAGTAATACAACCACATTCATATCAATGTCTACGCCATTGCCAAAGTATTATCTTTATCTGAAACAATTCATTACACAAACAAAATACCGTATGTATACAGTCATTGACCTATTCCCTTCAACATGTCTCTCATTAGAGCAGAGTCATCGCAACATGGGCTATTCTGGCTTTCCCACCCATCGTCACTCATCCGTAAGCATAGATCTACTATCTAGCCAGAGGAAGAATAAGCATGGAATCTTGTCTGAGCTTATTATCCTTAGTCGCGGAGTCTATTGGGGGTGCTGGTGACTCACCCCCTGACATAGGAAAGACACAAGCGCGCGTGACTCAATTACATATACGTTCTAATTATATCAAAGCACTTCCAAGTCTTGTAAATTTGATATCTACAAACAAACACTATTTGTTAGAGTGTATCAGCAAGCACGGAAAAGCTTCTAGCACGGGCTGTAATTGTTTCTCCAATTTAAACTTGTGTGAAATTGGCAATCTTCTTAATATTTGAGCGCACTTAGCACTATGTTGCCACAGAGAAAATGCACACCAGCTCCTTCCATCCAGCCATCAGTCCGTCTTCACACTAAAAATGCATTGATACAGAAAATTAACTAAAGAATTACATAAATTTGTCCTATCGAGACCATGTTTAGATTTAAGTTGAGCGGTTCAAACTTGTGATTTTCCCGTCCGTCCGTTCGCCAGCCTGTCCGTCCGTCCATCCATCCATCACTCAACCCTACCTTCCCACCTCTCATCTATCGCCTCTCTCTCTCTCTCTCTCTCTCTCTCTCTCTCGTACGGGCGCGCTCTCTCTTCTATAGAAAGCCCCAACAAACAAGGGATGGAGGGAGGGACAGACGCGCACAAATTAGTTTAAAGTAGGTGTAAGTATTGAACCAATATATCCACTGCGTATTATTTCTATGCGACTATTTACGTTTTTTTTATCTCTCAAACATTAAATCCAATATTCCAACAATCAATATTCTAATAAATTTGTTTTATTATTTATTATGTTTGCTGTTAATATTATCTTATGATGTTCAGTGTATAAACAGGCAAATGTAGCAAATTTGACAAAATATCATAACAGGAGTGTTTAGCGGAAATAAATATATCTGCACGTAAATCAACGGGCCTCTGACTTGGCCTCTAGATTACCGCATCAGTGAATAGTTTCTTTTCGAAACATTACTTCTCCAAGCAAACTACCAAATTTACTGAACATGTTATTGCTCTGAATATAGGTGCTGTCGACAGCAACAATTTTCAGCAACAATGTTTTCAAAAATAAATACAAGTGATGTAACAAGCATTCTGAAATAGAGGGATCCATTCCTAGCTATGGCCCGCCCATTTTTAGCTAATCTCCACCCACTTTGTGGGGTGTTGGAATCGATTTGAAACATTGAAGCCTGAATACCCAGAATCTATATTTAACACTTTGAACCCAAAAGGCCAACACATCAAAATCCTTTACGATTGAATTATTAATCTGTGGATTATTTTGAAATCAATTTGAATGGGAGCTGTTGCTGCATGTGGCCTATGAAAAAATTCAACAGCTATCAAAGGGTTAAAACTATGCGTGTTTAATGTTGCCTATTCTGAAACTAATTTGACGGGATGTTGATGCCTAATATAGTTTCAAATTATTCAACAGAGTATTTATTAAATTTTTAATTAATCAAAGACATACCATTCGTAACTCTTCGTGACGATCTTTTCGATTTTCCTGACGGAGCTACATAATTTTGATCGTGACGTCAGATAGCTGGTGATGTAATTGATTATGACGACGTATTCAGAACTGATTGTAAAATAAATGTGACAATGCAGGCTGATGTTGCTGTCAGGCGAGTAGGAACGCTAGCTTTGCCCTGCTCATAGAGTGAGCTTTTCACACTGGACCAGAAATTGATTAGGCGCCATGTCTACATCATTACTGTTTGTATGTCTTGCAACATGGAAATACCAAAACCAGGAAATGCCTTAGAGAATGGCTAACAAATTAACGCAACATGTTTCCAAAACAAAATAAAACGTACTGTTGAATATTTTGAACATTATTGGATTGGAATGCCTTCCAATCCAATTATGTTCAAAATATTCAACAGAACATTTCTTACTAATCAACATGTTTCTGTTTTTGTTTTGAAAACATTCTAAGTTATTTATGTGTTATACTGTACTATGACAGGACAGAACAAATATTCATAATGACTATACCAAGTCAATATATCGTGTTTTTTTTCTAAAAATAAAACAACCCATTTGTGGATTTATCATTCTGAGTGCCTCATTAATAAAAAAAAAAAACCGGCTTCCGTTATTTTTTCTACCGAAATCAAAGATCAAATATCCGTAATAACTACGACTAAACTGTTACGCAGATTTCAATACGGAGACCAGACATGCAGGACTCAGCCTATCTCTGTAGTCAGACTGTAAACACATCGCTGTTGATCGTGTTGATTTTTGGTATTATAAATCATGTATGGTTAGTTTAATACAGCCGCTAAAACGACACTATTCATATAGTGGTTCACGCGACTAGGCTTAAGCAACCTCAGCAGATTATTACTCATTTTGTGTGCGTCCTGTACGCATTTTAAGAGGAATTAACCCCTCGTGTGTCAACCGCGCCTCAACGCGCTCAAAATACTACTCGATATATCAATTAAATATTTTGATGGCCAATATTTGTCAAGATATTAAAATTTTAGAAGACTATTTTTGCAAATTGACAACTGATTTTTTAGGCGGCTTGACAATTAAAGGGGTAATGGTAAAGAAAGTTAAAGTTTTTACTTGGCCAGTGTTTATCTTCAGGCCGAGAGAAGAGTATTTTTGAAATTTTACCACTAGAATGACTGGCTCGGTAACCGAGCCAGTCATTCTAGTGGTAAATTTTCAAAAATACTCTTCTCTAGACCTTTGAAATAGCCATGTCTGAAGATCACTGCAACGTTGATTTTTTGGTCAGTTTAAGGGTTAAGTTGACACAAAAATGGCTAATAAGGACTATTTTCCCGTTATCTATTCATCTAACAGAAGATTATATGCTTTAAATCTGCTCGTTTTAATAGACCTATTACCTGGAATGAGTAAGATAATTTTAGTGTCCTTTTAAAACTCAATTCTCTTTATCACTCAATTCTGTTGGAAATTACTACGCCAATGGCCATTCATCACACACCAAATATTCTTCTCGTATCGAAGAAGATCTCGCGAGATACGGATGTCCTTAATTGTTGCCAATAGTGGTTGCTAAATTAAAAAAAATGGTGGATTTCGACGAGGAAATAGATCCATTACAGTGTCTGACTTCATTTAACAATCTGTGATCAGAAATCTATATCATTTGCTCAAACCAATTTCGGAGGAAATGACTTTCAACATTCTAAGACTATACAGCGGAGGGATCCGATCTGTGACACAAGTATCTGACGTCATTGTTAAAATGCGCCACTTGTTAGCTGACGTCACGATCAAACTGGCGCATGTCCGTCACGACAATGAAAACTCCGCCACATGTCGAAATTTGCAATTCGCCTTCCACTTTGTTTTACATAGTATGGTACCGGCGAATAAGTCAGGTGGTCCGGTTGGGTGGTTCTTATGGGGATTTAGCTTGCCACCTTCTCAAACCGCGTACCGACCGGGATCTTCCTTCTAGTGGAGATGGGTGGAATGAATGACACAATGCTGTATTCTACTAATGATGCCTCGTTTACTGAACTTTCTTAAACATATAGTTTACACATATAATTCCAAATTCTAGTCACGTGTCACTTACATATTCTAGATCTATTCTACTTAACTACAATCGATTGCTAAGAGATAAGTATTCTAATAAAACATAACAAAGTTAACCGTAAGTACTTCTCTGTAACTGACCAGCCAGCTAACTACATAGCTACACAGAGACCGCTGTCGAGGTCCGTCCGAGTCCGTAACCGTAACTCTCACTGTTTAACCTAACTCTAACTCCCTGTCGTCAATATTCGTCCACTCTTAAATATGATGCTGTCGTTATGTCAACACATGTGTGTGTATTTAGTGATGGCGGGCATGTATGCGCGTGAATGTGTCCTACGAGTCTAATTAACTAATTTGAATAATACTAATTAACGTATATAATACAATCGTAAAGCAGCATATTACAACATGGTTACATTAAATTGCAAGAGTTATACTCTGCCCGTGTCCATCCCAACTAATAACTGATTGTTCTATTGTGGGCGGGTCGATTAATAGTCTATGCATATATTTGTCCATTTATTGCTGTGAGGCTCGTGGTCTGTCCGTTCTATGTTGTCACGTGTTACTGGGCGTGTCCGTCATTCAGCGTATTCCGGAGTTGTGTCGTCGCGTGTGCGTGTCTGGGCGTGTCTATTGCCAATCGTATGCGTGCGTTCGTGTGTGCGCGTCCTTGATGCCGATGCGTCCGTGTGTGCGTGTGTCTCTATCCCTGTACCATATTATCCCCTGCTTCCCCTAGGATACTCCGTACCCTGCGAAAAGAAAAACAAAGAAAGGAGCAGCAAAATTGTCATCAACATAATGATATAATTATCTATGCTTATTCGATTATTAAATGTAGGCGTATTGCTGATGAAAATTTAATATCATGTTTTAAAGTTAAAATCTGAAGAGTTAATTTAATTACTGACAAGCAATTGCGAAACATCAGTGTTCTAACTACATCATGTTAGTTTGCATCATCATCATCATAAATTGTGAAGTATATAAGCTGGTCTGCAAACAATCATGTATTCACGATGGAGCCAAATCCAATAATCTTCAAATAAACCAATCTCACATAAATTCTAATTAATATTTACATCTGCTTTCATAATTGTTCTAATTAATACGACTACCGACATCGGAATAACCCAGTTAGACGAAATAATAACTTCCTTGCTGAATTTCCAACTTAATCAGATTACGTTATAAACGCACCTGATCAAAATAACTAACAACACCATAATCATTGCATTCCGGCTCATTTCCTAAATGAATTTGCATATGTTATCATTACATCTTTCAATCAGTCAAATTATGCGCAGGCCTACGTCTAGTACCTTTGTGACACAATAACCTTATACCTACGGCAATTTATACAACCGTCCTGAATGCTTGGCTACCCGTTTTCCTTCTCCAATCTGAAAAGGAAAAATATTTAACAAACAGCAGTATCTGTGCTAAGAAAGCTTATCATATTTATACATTAGCACTGTAATCTACATGACTTACACACTGAGCTGCCTAGTTATAGTATGTCCGTCTGTCTTCGTATCTGCAAGGCTGACGATCTCTGCTTCTGTACTCTGCGATCATCTCTTGATCTTCCCCTATGTGCTGGATTATATTCATTACTTTGTTGTATGTTCAGTCGCTGGATTAACTTGTCGTTTTCTCGTGTCAAAGCGTCATTGGCATTACGTATAGCGTCAATTCTTAATGACATATTCGTTAGTTGCTGCTGCATGATGTCTTTTTCAGATCGTAAACGATCAATTTCTGTTTCTTTAATTGACACTGACTGTTTGAGTTCCGTTGTTTCTCTTTGTCTCATTGTACGTTCTTGATCTAATAGCTGCGTGGCAATTCCCATAGTGCTTTCTGCGAACTCTACCTTTCGTACCATCTTACCATTTCCCTCTTTCGATGAATCGACCTGTGCTGTCATTCGCCGATTGTCGTCTACGAGTTGGCTGTCATCCATATCAGTTTTCGATCCTCTGTGCGTTCGTCTTTCATTTGTCAGTTGTTTCTTTATGGATTTCAGTTCAACCCTCAAAACATTGTCATTATCCAAACAACTCAGAAAATCATTAGATTCAACATGAAAAAATGGCAGATCTAATGTTACTACTTCTGTGACTGGTTGCCTAGGCTTATTAACTTTTAGTTTCCGAGTAATTTGTGACCTTGACCTTTGAACTACTTTCCTCGGCTGGTTTTTGCTACATTTAAAGACATTTCTACGGAACCGACACATCGCTGGAAAATGGCCAACCATTGAGCAATTCCAGCATTCAAGCTGTCTAGCCTTACACCGTCTATGATGGCCGGATGACCAATTACATCCACAACGATAACATGGAGGCTGGCTGTGCCTAATAATTTGGTCTGTATTTGGCCTGTGCCTAGCATGGTGGGATCGTAGTGTGCACTGAGAAACGCCAAAATTAGTTTCAAAATAAGATTTCGTTTCCTGGATCGCTTTTTGCAAGTTCTGACGATAGTGGTAATGATTGTGCATGCTGGCCATTCTTTGTTTTAATGAGTCACCAAATAAAAATCAATAATATACCAGCTGGTAAAATACAATGATCAAGTCAACACTTAGCAGCTAAAAATCGAAATAAAGGCACTAGAATCAGAAATCACCATTCAAAATCGTCTCATAGAATAATATCAAATTAATTCAAATCAAGTAGGCGTAATCCAAGTATGCTGACATATAATCTTCGATTTTTCAGTAAATTCAAATCAAACCAAATCAAATTAAAGTGAAAACACATTCAAAGTATTGGACGGCGCTATTGGCGTATAAATTACACGTTCAGAGTGCCAAATAATTTTACATAGTACCAATTCAGCACGCGAATTAAATAAAATGCGATTATTTAATCAATCACCTATATATGAATATGTTTTGCCAATAAGTAAATGCTCCAAATTTAATTGCCTAGACCAATTTAGTCTAAATTTCCAATTTAGAAAATCCGTTAAAATATTATGCAAAATTAGATTTAAACGTTCCGGATAATGTACGCTTAAAATTCAATTGCAAGGAATTTTGACTTTCGTACAGGCGTATTCAAAACTGCTACTAAAATTAACGATCTATTCAGCTGTTAATTGCTGGCCTAGGAGGTTCTCTGAATGGATTAATTTGCGCGGCCGCGAGTCACGTTTTGGGGCGTTTTTCAATTTTCAATTAAAACGATTTTTCTAGAAATCAAATAATCTACCAAAATATAATTCAAAACAAAATATTAATAATAGTAAAGAATAGAAATTTGCATTTGGCCTATTTATGTATAGCATAAAGTACGCTGGCTATGGCGGAATATAAATTTACTCTCAATTCAGAGTTAAACCATATTTAGGGAAAAACTAACAAAATTGCATGTACGTGATTAAGCATATGCAACGATTGATGATATTAACCATTGCGCTACTACAAGGATGAAAATATTAATAAAATAAACTATGGGATGCATTTGTAAATTAGCCTAAATGAATAGCCTATTAATACTCACATTTTCATGATACGCGTCTTTCATTTACTGTCACTTGACTCGGCTTGGCATGCCAGAGGATTCTTAGATTAGCATCATCTTAAGCAACAGTGTCTCCATGATGGTATTGTCCGGGTCGAAGTTCGAATCCTCCCCAAATATGGTACCGGTGGTTGATTTGGACGGGTCGTCACGTGGTTGGTTCTTACGGGGATTTAGCTCGCCACCGTCTCAACCCGCGTACTGACTGGGATTTTCCTTCTAGCGGAGATGGGTGGAATGGATGACACAATGCTGTATTCTACTAATGATGACTCGTTTACTGAACTTTCTTAAACCTATAGTTTACGCATATAATTCCAAATTCTAGTCACGTGTCGCTTACATATTCTAAACCTATTTTACTTAACTACAATCGATTCCTAGGAGAGAAGTATTCTAATGAAATATAACAAAGTTAACCGTAAGTACTTCTCTGTAACTGACCAGCCAGCTAACTACATAGCTACACAGAGACCGCTGTCGAAGTCCGTCCGAGTCCGTAACCGTAACTCTCACTGTCTAACTTAACTCTAACTCCCTGTCGTCAACATTCGTATCCTATTTAGTCGGTTTCCCGGCCAATCATTGGAGGGATACAGCTTTATCTATGCCCTGTCCATCTCTAGCTATGCCACACCCACACTTCCCCCGTGTCCCAGCCCACAGTCAAATTAGTTTCAAAATTATCAACAGCATATCTATCAAATAGTAAAGACAGGCAACACTTAGTCCGTTATCAATGCATGAATCCATTTACCCAGTCAATCATATGACGTCATAATCAACTAAGTGACGTGTAGGATGTCAGCATACTCATTACGTCACGAATGACTCGATTTAGTCCTTAACGCTTAATAGTCTGACACGTTGTACGAATTGGATGTCTTTACCATTTAATAAATATTCTCTTGATACGGAGCAACAGCGCCGAGTCAAATCAGCTTCAAAATATTCAACAGCTTACCTATCTGGAAATTGAATCAGGGAGTTCAGGGATCGATCGATCCCAACACGAGCCAGGTGTGGGTGGAGCTTAGCTAAAACGGGGAAGGCTCATTAAGCGTTTGTGACGAATTTATCTACGTCATTCATGACGTAATTGATTATGAAGTCATCCTGCCTATCACGTAGTTGATTATGACGTCATATGATGGATAGGTCCAATCTTGTCTGACCGTATATTGGTTGGCCTGTTAGATGTTTGACATTTTTGATAGCTCTGTCCCAAGTGTTCATATTATAGGCCAACATTTTGCAAACTTACGCTTACGAAACGGTTACTGACTAAAAAACCCGTCTCGCTTAACTCTCTAACACTCATATTAGCCAAAAACGGTTTCTGCAGTGGGCTTGAGAAATGCCGATTTGCAGACCAAAAGAAGACTATTTTTGAAAATTTACCACTGACATGACTGGCTCGATAACCGAGTCTTCTTTTGGTCTACTAATTGACATTTTCCTTGAGAAAATTGAAATTTTCTTGAGTAAATTCGAGGTTTAAAGGGTTAAATTCTGACCTTCTGTCATCCGAGCCAGTCATTCCAGTGGCATATTTTCAAAAAGAGTCTTCTTTTGGTCTGCTAATGGACATTTTCCTTGGGAAAATTGAAAGTTTCTTGAGTAAATTCGACGGTTAAAGGGTTAAATTCTGACCTTCTGTCACCCTACATACTCTATTGTGCAGATAAGCCACTGAGAATGATGTATGTCTAGATAATCTAGATTATCTCGATAAACCTAGAGATTTCAATGATCATACGCGTGCAATGCCATACAATAGTCACGCAGGATAACACTGTTTTCGAACAATACGTAGGTATGGGCATACATCATAGAACTCTACATTTATGTGCCGTATTGCAGCCATTATTACCGGAACTATATGCAGAACGTGTAAGCGTTCGTACATTGCACGAACATTGTTTTCAAGAATCACGTATGCCATATTACATCTAATATTAGACAATCTTGATATTTGTATGTTTGCAAAAATAGAATACGTGCACTAACCGATCCATCTATTTACAAATTAATGTATCCACCCATACACCACACTATCAATCCATCTACACATCTCTCGATCCGCCCCATCCATCCATCCATCTACACATTCATATACCCACTCCACCCCATCCGTCCATTTTGATATTCCGCATTCCACCCACCCACAGTCAAATTAGTTTCAAAATATTCAAGGTAATTTATTAAATAGTAAAGACATACAATTCGTACAACTTGTCGAACTATTAAGCATTTGTAACGGACTATATCGCGTCGTTCATGACGTAATTAATTATGACACCTGCCTACATGTGACGTAGTTCTTCTTCTTTTCGTTCGCTGATCATACCGCCAGTCCTGTAAGTGACTATTGACATGATTATATGCGTTAAGTGCGTGGATCCATGGTTTATTAGAGTGCGCCGTGCGGTCTGGAACCTCCGTCTTCAGCACTCGAGGTTTCTGTCAGGGTTACCTTACCCTTACCCCCTTTAGTCGCCTCTTACGACATGCAGAGGATACGGAAGGTGTATTCTAAGCCCCACCTACAGGGCAACGTAGTTGATTATGACGCCACATGATTGACTCAGAAAAGGGATTCCTCCATTGTGAAGAACATGGAAAACAGAAATTACACAAACAATTATTCAGTGGATATTTACTGCCAAATGCATTAATCATCTCTACTAGGAGGAAGGATATCAAAATCGGTATCATTGAAGAACACAGTAAGAATCATACATATTCTATCATAGAAACAAGAAAATGTGTTCCATGGCCGCCAACGCCACACGCTATCCTTGAAAACGAACCTGCCATCAACAGCAACTTGTACAATCAATTATGTTGGAGTATTAACACTTCTGTACGACTCGACGATAATGGCGTAGTAAGGTATCCCATCCCAAAAGTGCACGAATTTACCAAATCTGCCAGGATATCCAAGCACGACTTCCAAATGCACAACCAGCATTGATTCAGGTTCTACATTCGTTCACAATGCATCACAAAACAGGCTCAAGTAAAGTAGTTGGCACGCTCCATAGCCTCGGGTATGACATTTCAAACACCAAAACAATCTTCATTGAGGACAAACTGGCAGAGCGGTCTGAGAAGTAGCATTCCAATATCCCCTCTAACATTGTAAAAGGTGTACCCGTCACTCATGTTGCAGACAATATTGACTGGGAAAATAATGATCTTAGTGGTACAAATGTAACTCATAATATTAACTCAATCCTTATCCAGCAAAAGATTCCTGCAATACCTTATTGTCTCATTGAATAGTTTCAAGAGAGGAAGTCACCCTTCTTTTATAGGTACACAAGCTGATTTCTCGAGTACACTGCTGCTAAAGTGTGTCCTGTACTCATAGAATCCAAACGAAAATGACAAATTGAAATTGCAGATAATTGGTTGGGTAAAATGTCGCAGGAAAAATGATGATACACAAAAGCAAACTGTACCCACATGGAGTGTATTGCACCTCACCACAACTGATTATCCATCAGAAGTGAAGGCGGGTTATTTACGTGCAATAGCCGCGCTTCCTACAGGAATCCGTGTGATTTTTTTTATCAATCATGAACAGAACCATGTATTGCATGGTAGATTTTATGTTCGCGGAAGCAGATCAAGCAATATACAACAAAGTATTACAAGTGCAGTTTAAGTCCAACCAGGAAAGATCAACCCCCCCCCCCTCCAAATGATAGTATGCAGGGGTGGCTTCCACATCGTTATGCGCCTCATGAAAACCATATACAGTAGATTCCAAGGGTCTGGAATTGTAGACCCTATAGCCGAAGCTCGCTGCCGGTGAGGGAGCTGAAGGGACAACCAAGGCTAGGTTAAATGGGACGCATGTTAAGCAAAGTATCCGCTCCTACACGTTGTTGTTATAGGCACCCTTGAGGTCAAAGATTTATTTCATTGACTCGACATGTTATACCTATCAAACAGGCAGTGACAGGACAGAAGCAGCTTCTAGCATCCAGAGGCCAGACAACCTTGCTTGAACGCTTAAATACAACAGAGGCAGACCACTTAGCAAATGATTCTGCACATAAGAATGACTCTAACAATGTGGAATATGAGGCTATACCAATAGAACTGTTATGACAAGTTTGAAACATGAACACACACCAGATGCACCTCACCACGTGGTAAGTCATACAGCAATAAAATTAACACAGCCATTGCCTGCGGGAATGGCTACATGGTTGGACTCATTCATTTAAATGGTAGACGGTCTCCTGAATATGATACATTTTCAACATACGGGAAATTGGGAAGGATTCCTAGAAACAGTTTACTAGTACCTGCCTTGGTGGTTTGCGCTGACCCACCAGAATTATTCCCGCAACATGAGTTACTTCTGTTTAGCTATGAGAGATGCAAGGAAAAGAACCCCTGCTGCCTACAAATACCTCTTGGATGAAGATTTCACTGGATCACTGAGTGGCGAGACGTATACAAAGGTTAAAATGGACTAGATCATTGAAATGACCATCAATTGGCTCCCCAAGGAGACAGGTGGTCTATCAGGGAAAACTGAAAACGTTGGTGCCAGTTACCGATGGATGCTAATAAATCATTATCTAGATGCCCTTACACAACGCACTAAGTTAACAAACCACAAGCATGGTAAGCCTGGTGCAAAGCGAATTCAGAAAGAGGAAACTGCTGTTGAGCGTATCGTGGCTGGGTTGCTAACTTGGGTATCGACTCTTTGGTCGCCAAGTTAACCACTGCTCAATATTGCAACTGGTATCATACCACCTATTTATATGAATACGCATGTCATGCCCATAAAAGAACACGGGGAGCATGCCTGGGGTGAGTTCTTCACAAGGACCGCCAGGAATATCACAGATAGCAAAGCTTTTGGGTTCCAACAACGGCAAGTAGACCCACAGTCATCGCGAAATGAAACAACACCAAAGAAAGCTGAGCAGTGTACCATAAAATACCCTATCAAGAATCAACATGTTCTTACATTCTGACAAATCACAGAGCAAAAGAAAAAAAAAGAAAAGTTGAAGACGAAAGACAATCGTTCGCTGAAATATTTGCTGGCCATGATGAAAAAAATTAGATCTGTGTTATATTATGGAATGGGCAATCACAAGCAAGGCATTGGAAATTTGTAATGAACAATGCATCAGCAGGGCTGTGTACATGTTACTGTTAAGAAACAACCTTCGGTTTCCTTCTCCACAACCGCAAATACCGACTCCGCCCAGGTATATAGAATGTTGTAATGTGGATGCTATGAGAGTGGTGTGCATAATCCCCATTAGTGATCTTGCTCCTTTCACATTAAAATCCTGGGCAGAGAGGATGGTGAGCTACCTCAAATCTCTTCCAGTCACGACGTCTCATATCGCATTTGGTGATTATCGCTCAGTGGAAGGGCAGCTATACTTGTCAAAAGGCCGACCATAAAATGGTACGGAAAGGAGAATCTCAGACCTCAGTCAACAATTACCAAAACTAAGACACTGCAATAACCGTCTCACACACGATGCTGACAAACAATAGAAGAGATGACACAACTCCTTGCTGACTAGATCTTGTCTGCTGATTTAATCCTCAACAAACACGTCTATGCCATAGAGGGTATGCAGTGTATCTATTTGTCTGCAAATGCACCCAGTCCAGGAACAAATATTCCTCACCTCTGTTCGTTCCGCAAGGAGGCTACTACAAGGGTAGCTAGCACTTCGTGCCGTCTGCGCTTCAGCACGGCATGCAGGCTATTTATTGCTAGTCAAAGCGGAGGTTCGATATACTTCGGGCAGGGGACATCAAACTCGAAAGAGGGGGTTATCCTATCACAATGTCATGGCACTGGCGAAACATATTGGCCAGGGACTGCGTGGATGTCTTCCAGCTTTCCTTGTAGCAAGTAACAACTGGCAGTGACTTTACGCAACCTTTTGTTGGCCATTCCAAATTCCAAATCTTCAAGAAGATGCAGAAAAATCTTAATCCAACTGTCAAGTTTGGGTTCAACAGAAGTCAACGTGGATGCTGTGATTGACTTTTTCTCCACATTGTACATAACCGGCCTATGAGTGAAAGGACACGTAGTGATAGCCGTTACAACACGCTTTTCTCAGGGAAATGGAAAATACAAGATTCACACCACTGAAGCGTCTTTCTCCAGACAAATGCTCGCTAAAATTTGACATCCTGCGCATTAACTTTGTCACGCATTGTATGATGCATTGCTCAGATCAAATGATGTACAGCCAACTAGATCCACTTAGCTACGGCTGGAAAGTTGAAAATGACACACCCATGCATATTTGGTATGATAGTGCAGCATTTCCCGGCAAAGAGAAACTATCTGGATTGACAAGCTGCTTAGTTGAGTTGAGAGAGACCGAGCCTGCTTTTTAAAATATAGATAACGCTGGCGTTAACGTTCCAAATGAGATGGTGGAATTCCAGTTTGATGTTGATGATCAATCAGATGATGATGTTCTTTCGAGCATTGATAGTTCAGAAGATGACGACTCATGAACGTAGATGGGATAAATGCCATTTGTATTTGATGAATTAGTATAAATATGGTACATACAATGGCATGTCTAGTTGCATGACATATGTGAATGCTAGCCAGTAAATGCATGAACTTTGACATTGCTGTATTATTAATTCCTTTTGTGTCAACAGCGCCTTAAAGCGCTAAAATACTACTTATATCAATTAAGCATTTTAATAGTCAACACTTTTCAAGAAATTTTATCATTAGAAGACTATCTTTTTGTAAATTTACCTCTGAAATATTTGCTGCCTTGACCATTAAAGGGATAATTATAAAGATAATTCAAGCTTTGGATTACCCAGTATCCATTTGCAGGTCAAGAGAAGAGTATTTTTGAAAATTTACCACCGGAATGACTGGCTCGGTTACCGAGCCAGTCATTCCGGTGGTAAATTTTCAAAATTACTCTTCTTTTGACCTGCAAATAGACATGCCTCAAGACCACTGCAGAGGTGTTTTGGTCAGTTTGACCATTAAAAGGTTAAGTTGACACAAGCGGGGTTAAACAGACGGCTACCGCAGGAGAATAATCAGCAGGTGGATCAAGCAGAGTTGAGCTTTCAGTTAAATGGTGATAATTAATTCTTTAATTGCAATTAATCTTATGACAATCTTGAAAGCGTCACGGCGATAGTGCCCTTGTTAATATATGAATGCCATTTCAAATGCCTTACTTTAACTTTTACGCAAAAATATCACTGTTTTTGGCGGCCATATGATATCCATTCTGGGTTTCGAAAATAGTTTTTTCAAACTGGGCATGCCTAAATACGCTTGACTACACACTTAATCTTGTCTAAAGCCGTCTATCTTTAGACAAACCGACATCACCCTACACACTTAAAGGGAGAGGTGTGGGCGGATTTATTCAAACTGCGCGCGTGATTAGACACTAAAATTATCTTAATCGGTCAATATTTAGACACACCGCCCGACCTTCATCGTGACCCCGCCTACCCCTTAAAATGGACGGGGAAGCGCTTTAGGAAACCTTTGTCAAAAATCGGTCAGCACCATCAGATTCCTCGGGGAAATTGGTATAAGATCAATTGCAAACATAAAGTGAACACAATTTCCCTAGAGAGCGCGATTCTGAGACGGACTATTTATTGTACATGCGCTTTCGTTGCAGCAGGTTACAGCAGCAAAGGTACCGGCTGCAACAATAACACGCTGCGGAGTGCATAACAAACGGTTCTATGTAATGCTGTCCTTGTTTCGTCATGATCATGGATTACTAAAAAAATATGTTCACAAAGCATCATTCTGCAAGCAAATCATTTTTCCCATGCTTAGCTATCTCGTCTAAATGTAAAACTGGGAGCTTTGATCTTTTCATTATACCGATAACCCTTGAAATGCCAACACAGCCTCAATTTCAAGACGACTATAATATAGGGAAGACAGTGAATATTTTGAAACTATTTTGACTATGTTTGCCCTGTAGGTGGGGCTTAGAATACACCTTCCGTATCCTCTGCGTGTCGTAAGAGGCGACTAAAGGAGGTTAGGGTGAGGTAACCCTGACAGAAACCTCGAGTGCTGAAGACGTAGGTTCCAGGCCGCACGGTGCACTCTAATAAACCATGGATCCACGCACTTAACACTTATGATCATGTCGATAGTCACTTACAGGACTGGCGGTATGATCAGTGAACGAAAAGAAGAAGAAAAGAAGAACTGGGAGGTGTTGTTGCGCATCGAACGCATGTTACAGAATCCAGCCAAGGTTGTGATAAAATAATCAATAGAATATTCCTGACATTACATCATAAAATGATTTGTCGCTTCTGATCGGAATAGGTTAACCCGTTTTGTGTCAACTTAACCGTTTAATCGTCAGGCAAAGCCTCTGCGGTTGTTGTCGAGGACTGTCCATTTGCAGTGTAAGAGAAGATTATTTTTGAAAATTTACCACTGAAGTGACTGGCTCGGTGACCCAGCCAGCCATTCTAGTGGTAAGATTTAAAAAAAAGTTTTTTCTTGCCATGAAAATAGACACCGATTAAGTAGAAATGTGGATGTTCGTGACCAGTAACATTTTAATGTTCAATTCTGCCAAAAAAACATCTGCAGTTGTCGTTAGAAATTTATCCATTTGCAGAATAATAGAATTTTTTTTTGGTAAATTCCAGTGGTAAATTTACAAAAATAATCTCTTGGTCTGCAATTAATGGCTAGTTACTGAGCAAAAATGTTAATTTTCTTGAACAAAATATTGACCATTAAAGGCTTTATTTAGAAGTAGGATATTGAGCGCTTTTATGCGTTGTTGACGAGGGGAGGGGGGAGGGGGGAATGTTAAAGAGCCAGGATAATGTGAAATGGTATCGATGTATATAGGGACACGGGCACGTCACTGGAACTGAATATTAACCATTCAGTCTTACATTTCGTATTTTTGGTTTATGGTATTTAGTAGCCAAAATGTGTGAGGGAGACCAACCACGAGCACTTCACTTTAGCCGGGTAGAGGGTCGTCGCAGACAAGAGCCGAGGAGAGGCTTGACCTCGTCTATAGGTCCGCCCACCCCGCGATCTACAGAGTACGATAAATATAGCGCTGGATTGCCGTATAAGTACGGACTACCTACACCAGCCTGTGAACGCTTGACCGTGACAAGGCCCGCTTCCTCATATCAAGACCAGGGGAGTATCCTGACAACAGAAACCGGCGATACCATCCTCATAAGGACGAATCCAGCTCCTCAGCTTCCTCAGTCGTGGATTGAACCCGGCGGATACAGACAGTGTACCGGCCCCACATGGCGGGGAAAAGATGACACCAGGTCCTAACCCCTACCCCCGAATACGACGGAGAATGACCATGGAAAAAATTACATGTGTGAGATGCAGTTAAGTTCAGACTTGAATGGCTGGCGTGAGGGTCATGTTTAGCTTCCTGCCTGAAAGAGAAGGCCTTACAAATACTAACAGATGTGTGTAGGAGAGAGAGAGAGAGAGAGAGAGAGAGAGAGAGAGAGAGAGAGAGAGAGAGGGAGAGGGGGAGGGGAGGGGGATGGGGGAGAGAGAGCGAGAGAGAGAGAGTGGGGGGAGAGGGAGAGAGAGGGAGGGAGGGGGAGAGAGAGCGAGCGAGGGAGGGAGAGAGGGAGGGAGGGAGGGAGGGAGGGAGAGAGAGAGAGAGAGAGAGAGAGAGAGAGGGAGGAGGGAGGGAGGGAAAGACGATGCCAATATTTATGTACGAACGTATGCAATAACAGTACGAAAAAGAGGCGATATTTATATATGAATAAACATTGAATAATTATAACATAGTTAATTAAACAGAGCGATGGCAAACAATGGCAATCACTACAGTACAAGATGTAAATTGCATTAATGAAAATTCGCTAAGCGGCAACATGGAGGGATCTTCATGGCAGTAAGATGTCCTGAATAAATTCTGCCCTTCTTTCGCAGTTTCTGCTGCTGTTCATTCCGCCAGAAGCTGCACGTAGCAATGCACGTGTCTGTTGACTGCTATAGCTGAACGTTGCTACCGCCTGCTTCGCTGTTTTTCGCTTGTTATTCGCCTGCTGATGGATTTTTAATCGTGCGCGTATTGATCCTCTCCCACCTTCCACTGTGAAACTAATGAGGTGAACTATTATTTGAAAGTTTGTATGATACAGCTTTCCATAGCGCATTATTACTTCGTTACGATTTTGCATCGCTAAAGCTGTTAGATTGTCAAGGTTCGTCTTATCGTGCACGGCGTGTTTGTTTCTGCTCTGAGCCCCAACCGTGTTCGCTGTCATCCGTTATTAGATATGAAAGTTCTGGTTATTATTATTATTATTATTATTATTATTATTGGCGAAAATTAGAATTTTGTCAATATATCGATGGGTTCCGTTACGCCGTCTGTCTGTCTGTTTGTCTGTTTATCTGTTTGTCGGCGTCCAATCTCGGCTGAACTAATATAGTGGTATGGGTTCACCCTATCGGGACTAAACTTGGACACATGCTTCCTTATACCAAAAATATGGAGCACAATGACATTGAGGTCATGAAGTCAAACTTCAGGGTCACTATGACCTTGGTATAAAACTCTATCTTTTACGGTTAAGTTTTTTGCTTAGCTCAACATATTGTCGTATATCTTGGCAGGGCTTCACCCTATTGTGACTAAGCTTGGACACATGCTTCCTTATACCAATGGGATGTAACGCAATGATGGTGAGGTCATGAACTCATAGTTCAAGGTCACTCTGAACTTCGCATACAGTTATATTTTTAGGGTTAAGTTTTTTCGTTTAGCTCAACCTATTGTCTTATATCTCAGGATTATTTAACCTTATTGTAATTAAATTTAGCCACATGCGTTCTTATATCAAGGGGATGTGGTGCAATGATGGTGAGGTAGTGAACTCAAAGTTCAAGGTCACTCTGACCTTGGCATACAGTTATATTTTTACGGTTGAGTTTTTCGTTTACCTCAACATATTGTCTTATATCTCAGGATTGGTTCACCCTATCCAAACCTGGATACACGCTTCCTTATTTCAATGGGATGTAGTGCAATGATATTGAGTTCATGAAGTCAAAGTTCAAGGTCTCTCTGAACTTGGTATATAACTAATATTTACGGTTAAGTTTTTGGTTCCGATCAACATATTGTCTTATATCTCGGTGTGACTTTACCCTATTGAGACTAAACTTGACACATGCTTCCTTATATCAAAGGAATGGAGCGCAATAGTATTGAGTTAATGAGGTCAAAGATCAAGGTCAGTTTGAACTTGGTATACAAATCTATTTGTTACGGTTAAGGTTTTGGCTTAGCTCAACATATCGTCTTATATCTCGGCATGGCCTCACCCTATTGGGACTAAACTTGGACACATGCTTCCTTGTCTTAAAGGGATGGAGCACAATGATTTTGAGTTCATGAGGTAAAAGTTCAAGGTCAGATAGAACTTGGTAAAAGAACTCTAAACTTAACGGTTAAATTTCGCTTAGCTCAACGTCTTGCCTTCCCATCATTTGGACTAAATCTGGACACACGTTTCCTAGTATCAATGATATTGAGGTCAAAGCTCAAGGTCATTATGCCATTTGACTTGTATAAAATGCAAACTAACTGTACCGGCATATTCTTCTGGTTAGGTTATTTTGCTTTTGTTTCAAAATTTGCCAAATTATTGGAACTAAAAATGGTTATTGAGTTACCTCAACAAGTCGGAGCAGCACAAATACATTCAGACTTCTAAAGTCAAGGCCCTTGTGGTCTTGAAACAAATCTAGATTTGCATTTGGAAATGCATAATGGCAAAACTGTCGCCAATATTTCGTCAGTGTAACACTGATGTCTTGTTGTTTATTGTTTCGTTTTCTGGCCTCCACCATTCAGTTCTTTATTTCCTTAAGGATACATGTAAGCTGTTGAATATTTTGAATCTAAATTGACTGTCTGCTATTGCTGGCCATGGGAGCAACAGCGCCCAATCAAAAATGTTTATTAAAGGTGCATATTCACAACAGAATGATTCAAAATAAAACTGTTAAAATTATATACTTTTGGAGGCTTAAATGTAATGGAACGAAATAAATATTAGCATAAGATGATTTCATTACGTAAAAATTAATATAATTTTTGTTGCACGAGTCTCTAATTCAAATTCACAACTAAACCCACGAAATTTATTTACATGGAATGAAATCATCATATGTTAAGATTTATTTCGTTTCATTACGCTGAGGTACACAATTTAAGCCTCTAAATGTATATAATTTCAACAATTTTATTTTCAAGCATTTTGGTGTGACTATGCACCTTTAAATAAGGTAGTAAAAATATACAATTCGTACGACTTGACAGACTATTAAGCGTTTATGGTGGACTTAGATATGCTATTCATGATGTATTTGAGTGTGATGTTAGCCTACATATGATGTATTTGATTATGACGTCATATATATGACTGACATACTGGATTCCTCTATTGTCTTTTTATTCGCAAAACACTATTATCTTCTGTCTTCATCATGTATATCGTGGACTGCATGGGACTGCTATTGCTCATTATATACTTTAATAAAAGTACAATCTCTCTCTCTCTCTCTCTCTCTCTCTTCCCGTTCTCATCCGATCGACTGGTTAGCTGATCCAAACCAACTCTCTTCCTACGAAGAAGTTATTGGTTTGATAGGCGTCTATCGAGTCCCTGATTTCAGATCCCATTTATGCCATCGAGGCTGGTCTTAGTTCAGTATATTATTGGTACATTCCTCAGCTTATACATCGGTACACATTTATACTTCAGGGTAGAGAGAGGCAAGGACCGAAGGAGATTTCTCTTGTTTCCAACGACGGCGCGAACCGGGTTCTGGTTAAGGCTCTCTTTCCACAAGAAAAAATTATTGGTTTGATTGGCGTCTATCGTACCCCTAATTCCAGGTCCCATTCACGCCATCTCTAGGCTCGTTAAGATAAATCGGATATTGCTTTGTTGGGAGTGATTCTCTCTGGTACTGCCCGACCGACTTTCAAGACACTTCTGATGTTGCTGGTTTGGCGGTGATTCTACCATGCACTGACCGACCAACTTCACTGACAAGTACTTCAATGAGATACCAGATAAAATATAAGCTGGAAACAAATAAATATAGACGGTGATTCCATCTTGCATTGACCCACCGACTTTACAGACAAATCGGATATTGCTTTTTGGCGGCGATTCTATCAGGCACTGACCGACCGATACTAGCATATAATAATAACCTAGCTTACTAGCTTAGTGTAACCTATTAGCATAGCCTACTATCTTAGTCTGGCATGACATACTAGCCTATCAGAGAATACAAGACAATCCTCACAGACTAAGCTAGTCTATCACACCAAACTAGTCTAGCATGTTGCCCAATCATAGTAACCTACCAAATGATCCTAGCTTAGCTGAGCATCATAGCTTATCCTATTAGGGAGGTTTGGCTACGCTAGGATAGGATACTAAACTTGATAGCACGGTCGAGTATACAGCATCGCAAACCCACATATTCACCACTTTCGCTTTTTCACACAACCCAACCCCACTACTGGGATTTGAGCCAAATAGTAAATGCCCTTTTCCACTCCACACTCATGTGGATAGGTGCTAGTAAGCTAGTGGGCTACGTAGTAGACAGGCTAGTAGTCAAGGCATGCTAGGAGGCTAGGCCAGAACGCAGGCTAGTAGGATAGGTCATTAACCAGTTGAGTATGTTATGCCAGTAGGCATGCTAGTATGCTAGACCAGTAGGCAGGTTATTAAGCTAGACCAGTTGGTAGGCTAGTAGGCTGACCAGTTGGCAAGCTCGTATGCTGTCCATTAGCCAGGCTGATAGGTTAGGCAGGCTTGTAGGCTATGTTAGTAGACTAGGTCCGTAGGCATGCTGGTATGGTAGGCCAGTAGGCAGACTAGAAGGCTAGGCCAGAAGATATGCTAGTACTCCAGTAGGCAGGCTAGTAGGCTAGGCCATCAACCAGCTGAGTAGGCTATGTTAGTAGGCAGACTAGTAGGCTAGGCGCGTTGGCACGCTAGTAGGCTAGACCAGTAGGCAGGCTAGCAGGCTAGTAAGCTAGACCAGTTGGTAGGCGAGTAGACTATGCCAGAAGGTAGGCTAGAAGCCTAGGATAGAAGTCAAGGCTAGTAGGTTAGCAGACTAGCTAAAAGTCTGGCCTATTGGACTAATAGACTAGGCTCGAAGACTAGGCTAGAAGTCTAGGCTAGAAGTCTAGGCTAGAAGTCTAGGCTAGAAGTCTAGGCTAGAAGTCTGGCAGAGTAGGATAGTAGACTAGGCTAGAAGGCTAAGTAAGCTAATAGGTTAGTAGACTGAGCTAGATGTCTCGTCTAGTGTGCTAGGATAGAGGCTTAGGCTAATAGGGTAGTGGATTAGGATAGAAGTTTAGGCTAGTGTGCTAGTAGACTAGGCTAGATGTCTAGGCTGGTAGTCTAGGCTAATAGGCTAGTAGGCTAGCGGTCTATGCTGCAACTTTTAGGCTCGGCTAGTAAGCTAGGCTAGAAGATTAGGCTAATAGGCTAGTGGAATGGGCTAGTAGGCTTGTAGACTAGACCACCAAACATTTCCAAAGCTAGGCTGAAGTGCCATCAGCAGAGGCGTGTCTACTCTACACATGCACACATATGCGCGCACATCCACGCACACTCGCACACACGCACTTACGCAAATACTCACGCACGCACACACGCAAGTACGCACGCACGCACGCACACAAAGACCTACCTAAGCCAGCCTGGTTGAACAAAAATCTAAAATAGAGCAAATATAGAAAGCAAATGAAAATAATAATTTAGCAGCCAACTGATGTAGCCGCATCGTTACATAGGTTAAAAGGCATGCTATTATGCTAGTCGACTAGGCTAGGCTACGGCAGTAGACTACTAGGCTATGTTGTCAGGCTATGCGAGTAAGATAAGTGAGCATAGACTAACATGCCAGGCTAGACTCGCATGCTACACCAGGCTAGTAGACTAGGCGAGTCTATGGTATGAGGTAGGTGTAGTTTTTGGGGCAGGGTGGTGACAGGGCAGTGAAACCTCTCGGTCTGGATATTCATTTGTGTATAGTATGGGTAGCTAGCTATGATGTATCGTGTATGTGTTGTGATGTCAGTAGGGGCAGCTATCAGGGCAAGCGTAGTTATGGGATTAGGAGTTGTTATGTCGTCAGAGCATATAGTGGGATGTGCAGCGGTAGCTATTGGGTAGGAGTAGATATATATGATTACTGTATTATGCGGCTGTAGTAGTAGACGCATCCTACTGCTGCAATCAGTCCATCTTCGCTTGTGCCCACTGTGTCTTGTCCTCAGCCGAAATCCTTAGCGTCCTCAGGTTCATTCTTGACTTGAGCGTACCGAGTCCTGCTTTCTTGAGGTTATCTCGTAGCACGCTTAGCAGATTTATGCAATGGCGTCCTCTCCTGGCTTTGTATTTGCTGGCTCCGAGTAGGGCTAATTCCAAGGCCGCTGTGCTGGTTTGTGTTATGGCATCCTTAGTACATATCCTCCAAGCATGGACCATCTTTGATGGGCAACCTTTACCGACCGCTGCGACACATTTTGTATAGTGCATCATTGGAAATTATACTGTCTGGCCATCGGTGTCCAGTGATGGTGCGTATGTGTTTGCAGTGGCAGGCATCGAATTTGTCTAGCGCTGCCTTTGGAGCTGCCCAGCTGCTACAGTTATACAGCATCAAGGATACGCAGGTTGCATTGTATAAACGTAGTCTTTTTATCAAGGGAATCTTTCATCTACGAATCCATAACTTCCAGAAAGACTGGAAAGCTATGTCCCCCATGACGCAGCATGCATCAATGTCAGCAGTACTGTAAAGCAATGAGCCCAGAATTTTACTTTTCCTCCATGGTTCGCCGCCACGAAGTGGATCGCCATTTTCTTTACTTTCATGCTTTGTAGATAAATGTGGGTGACCTCTGTTTTGGATTCATTCATAGAGATTCTCAATTTTTAGGTTGTCTGCAGCTATTGGGAGAAGTTCGGCAATTGGTTTCTTTTCCTCGTCTATGAAGTCCACATCGTCGGCATATACCATCTCTAGCGGCATACCCAGTATTCACACTGGGGCTTTGGTCTTGTGGAATTCCCCGCACGGATTTCAATGCAGCAGCAAGGTAACAGGTGAAAAGCACAGAGGATAGACCATCTCACCGTGGGGAGCCGATTGATGTCTCAACCTTTACAAACTTCACTGACTTGACTCGTATTCTCAGCTTGGTGTCTGCAAGCAGTAGTCTCACTAGTCGTAGCTCACCTTCATTGCAACTGGCCTGGCTTAGTACATCTAGGACCTTTGAGCGTTTAATTGTGTCGAAGGCGCGTGCCATGCCAATGCCCATTTTGTGGGAATCCCAGTGTTTGGACATGACTACCGACACAAGCATGCCTTGAGCAAATACCATGTCCGCACAGCTGTCTCCACGTTTGAAGGAACTTTGACATGACACTTTTGCACCGTAAGTTCCTTTGTTATGTCAAAATGTGAGCTAAATCGGATATAGCAGTTTTTGAGATACGACTTTAGATACAGATAGAGAGGCACATACAGATAGACCTGAATACTCTTTCCCCTTACATGGCGAGGGCAAAATATATGAAGTAATAATAATTTAATGGCTAACTGATGTGGGCGCATCGTCATTCGTCACATAATCAATGCCTTTAATGGGCTGCCCAATGTCGCGCTTGCCAACTATTAGTCTAATATAAAAATAAAATAATTTTAATTTGAATATATTTAGGGCCTATAGCGCTTGAAATACAGCAGAAGTTGTCTAAGAATATCGAGATTTCAACGTTTCCACGGGGATGTCCCCGTGAACATAGCGGAGGATTATATCACTATACTAATTCGCGCCAACACACACACCTACACACACAGGCATACACACACGCACACGCACACGGACACACACGCACACGCACACGCTCACATGATATGAGCGAGATGCGTTTGATATCCTAAGATTGACAACTGGCATTACTTTTAACTAGTAGCAGCCACTCGATTCTACTACTCAGAGTATTAAAATATTTGGAGTTGTGGCTAAAATAGTAAAAAACCGCGTGTAAATGGCAATGCTGCGCCGCGGGATGGTCCACTATACCTCATTCAGCAGCGTTCGTTGGGGTTATATAGAGGGAAATATACATTCTATATTATTTAAATACATATATTGTATTCCTACCAACAATGTTAAAACGAACAGTATCCTTCTGGAGAAAGGTCG
>CM067369.1:111995665-112013165 GCA_034401795.1 Chaetoderma sp. LZ-2023a | reverse complement strand
CTCACTCTCTCCCGCCCTCACCTCCCTTCCACCCTCCCTCCTACACTCGCTTACACGACCCATCCATCCCACCCCTCCCTAATCCCACTCCCATCTCCCTCCTACCACTCCTCCTTACCGACTCCCTCCCTCCCACGCCCTCCCTCCCTTCCTCACCATTCCTTCCTTCCACTTCCTCCCACCCCTCTCTCCCCCGCTCCCGCCATACCAACTCCTTTCCTCCATCCCTCCCACCATGACACCTCCATCCCTCACCCCCTCCCTAATCCCATCCCCATCTCCCTCCTACCATTCTCTCTACCGGCTCACTCCCTTCCTCCCACGCTCTCCCTCCCTACGCGCTCCTTCCTTCCCACCACCCCTCCTTCCACATACCCTCCCACACGAGTCTCTCCGTCCCCACACCCTCCCTCCCTCCGTTTATCATTCCCTCCATCCTCCCTCCTCCACCACTCTCCCCAGACCTTCCTATCCGCACTCTTCCTCCATCCGCTCCCTCCCTACCACCCTCCCTACCCGTTCCCTCCTATCCAACCTCCCCCATCCTCACTCCCCACATCCTCCCGCCTTCCCTCAATCTGCCACTGCTTCCAGTTTTCTATCACACACCTATTCCTCCTTCCCTACCGGACCCCTTCCTCCCCTCCCTCCCTCTATCCCTCACCCCTCCTTCCCTTCAGATTCCATATCTTCTTCCCACCCTCTCTACCCGCTTCCACCACCCTTCGTCCCTCCCTCCACCATGCAGCCGTTCTCCCTCTCTCTCCCCCTCCAACCCTTACGCCCCCCCCTTCCTCACTCCCCATCACTATATTCCCTCCCTCTCTCACACCTTTCTACTCTCTCCTTCCATTTCCACTCCCACCCACGCTACCTACCTGATCCATCTCCCTCTCTCGCACCATCCCTCCCCTTCTTCCATCTCTTCGTTCCATCCCTCCCACTATCACTCCCCTCCCTTTCTCCTTCCCTCCCCTGCCTCATTCCTACCCTCCATAACCGCTCCACCATCCCACCCTCTCTCCTACCTTCCCACCAATCCCTCCTCCCTCCCATCTAACTCTCCTACCCTCATTCCAATCCTGGCTCCCACCTTTCCTCCATCCCCCCCTCCATACTTGCATCTTCCCTTCCTGCTCCCACCCCATTCCCTTCCTTCCGCCCCTCCCTCCTTCACCACCGCTCCTTCCCTCTACCCTGCCATCCTCATTCCCCCTCCCTCCTTATTTCCCCGATCTCTCCTTCCTTCCCACCGCCCCTGAAGCGATAATAATAGAGGAATTTGATATATCACTCAAATATTTGACGTCATGATCAAATACGTCGCGTGATCATTGGCGTCGCAATGACAATTGAAAAAGCCCCCACCCCCTCCCTCTCAACCCCCTTATCCTCTCCCTTCCCCTCGCCCTCTCTAGCAGCTCCCTCCCTCATACCCACCCTTCTACCCTCCCCCTCCACTGCTCCGCCCTCCAATCTCCTGCCGTATTCCCCCAATCCGTCCCCAATCTCCTTCCATCCACCACACCCGATCCCTTCTTTCCTCCCTCCCTCTATTCCTCCCCTCTCCATCCCTTCCCACCCCCTTCCCATCCTCCATACCCGCTACCTCCCTCCTTTCCTCCCTTCCACCCGCTCTCTCCTCACTCTCTTTCTATCCTCCCTACCTCCATCACTCACTACCCTCCCTCCATCCCACATTCCCTCCCACCACTCCGCCCCCTCCTCCGCTAAATCCACCCTCCTTCAAACCCTACCCACTCGTGAAGCGAAAATAGTAGAGGAATCTGATCCGTCACTCAAATATCTGACGTCATGATCAAATACGTCGCGTGATAGCTGGTGTTGCAATGAAAATGTCGTAGCTCCGTCACGAGAACCGAAAAGTCCGCCATGAAAGTGTACGAACTGGATGTCTTTCATGAATTTACAATTAAAAAAAATGTTGAATCTAATTTGACTGTGAGCAACAGACAACAGCACCTCCCTCCTCCCCCCCCCCCCCCCCCCCCACCGCCACAGTTAGTAGTTTGGATTCTGGAAATTCAAGATTAAAAGTTTCGTGTTCCGCTGTCCGCCTTGTTTTTACGCACGTTGGACGATTAGCTAGAAAGAGGCGTTTCCTAGATATAAATGGATTCCTCTATTGCAAACTAGGCGGTGTGGCGGTAGATGCGCGCGCAACTAATTAACAGGTTTGGGTAGATAATTCAGGCCTCAAGATATTAGCGTATATAAGGAAAGAGCAAGCGTAAAATTGTTATTGGAACCGTGTGAGATTATTTACGAAACAGTAAACACACAACATTGTCATAGCAGGTAAACAGTTGTTGCTCCAGTAAAATAACGAATCCACAAGAAGAACTGCGCTAGTCATAAAGCTAAGGTAAGATACATATTAAAATAAGGAGGCATATATACGCATTATGTCTCACATGTATATGTATGGATAGTTTTAGCAAAATAACTTAAAAGCAAAGTTTGTTTGACATTTCTTAGCGCCGATGTCAAACAAATTTGTAATGACATTTTTATATCAACTTCATTCATTCTGAATTTTAGGAATTTCTCCAATTTGTTTCGACATCTTGAACATTGAAGATTTTTTATGCTATCTTTATGTCAATGTTCTAGACCGTGAAACAATCTGAGCAATCCGATCAATCGTATAACCTCGTAATCAAGAACGTCATATATAGACTGACGTCATAATCAATAACGTAATGAATGATTTAGTCCGTCATAAACGGTGAATAGTCGTCAGGTTGTACGAATTGCATATCTTTACTATTTAATAAACATGCTGTTAAATATTTTGAAACTAATTTGACATGGCGCTGTTGCTAGTTACGAGTCGCATTACAATATCTCAATTTTATAGCACACACATTAGTAGTCAACTGTTAACTATTTTTAAGTGTGTGGAATCTTTGGATGGATTCAGTAGAATGTTGAGTCTGATTTGTATTTGTAAGCTAGAAGAGTTCCCTAGTGGTATCAATGGACCAGTTTATCCATCCATCATATGACGTCATAATCAACTACGTGACACGTAGGATGACGTCATACTCAATGACATCATGATTGACGTAGATAAGTTTGTATGTCTTTAATGTTTAAAAAACATATGCTGTTGAATATTTTGAAACCAATTTGATTGGACGCTGATGCTGCCAACAGCACCTAGTCAAAATAGTTTCGAAATATCGAACAGCTTACCTGTATGGTTTTCTGGAAATTGATAGTCAAATAGTTCAGGGATCGATAAATCCCAATACGGCGAAGTGTGGTTGGAGCTTAGCTAAAGATGGGCGGATCATAGTTAAATAAGATCATAGCTAATACTGGAAAGGTCCATGTGTAGACATACTAGTGAATTCCTAATTTACATGAAATATAATTTCAAATATAACAACAACAAAGACACCAACGAAAACGAAGACGACGACGACAACAACAACAACAAACAACGACGGCAACAACGACAACAACACCGACGACGACAACGACGACGACGACGACGACGACAACAACAATTTTACAATGTTGAAGTAAGGAATAAGTATGCTGTTTTATGCATTGATGATGATGAATTTAATGTACATAAAAATGATGATTTTAACACTGACTCTAATGCCCGAGATATTAATAATCCCACGCGACAAATAATTACATATATTCCAGACGCTGTCTCATTTACTAGTGCCTCAGTCGCTACTACTACTACTACTGCTACTACTACTACTACTACTACTACTACTACTACTACTACTACTACTACTACTACTACTACTACTACTACTACTACTACTACTACTACTACTACTACTACTACTACTACTACTACTACTACTACTACTACTACTACTACTACTACTACTACTACCGTTACGACTACCAAAGTTGTTGCTGTTGCTACTGTTAGTGTTGCTGCCGCTATTACTACTGCTACTACAGCCCCTACTACTAACAACAACAACAACATCAACAACAACAACAACAACAACAACAACAACAACAACGCCGGGGACCACGATAATGACGACGATAAAGACAATGGTCATGACGACGACTACGTTGCAGCTAACAACAAACAAGAAAACAACTGCTTGTTGCATATAGGCTCACTAAATCAATACAGGTGACGATGTAGACCAATTCAACGTGATAGAACTAAACACGACAGAATTCCCCTAGCTCGACAAAAATATCTAAAGATGAAATAAATAAAGCTATGCAAAGAATCGCAAGTTTACAACAAGGCTGGTGAGATAGATAATAAAAAATATATATATATATATATATACATCTACGTCATATTATGTTACCCATATATGAAAAAAAAATTAATTTAGTTATCGATACAGTAATTATATTTAAAAAATGCTTATTTGGCAAAATAATTCCTATATATAAAAACAAAGGTAGTAAACTCTTGTTTACCGCGCAATAACATTATTAAGTTGCATTGGGAAGTTGTTCACATCACTACTTAACGACAGATTAAAAGGATGAACAGAACAGTATGAAATTCTATCTGAATTACAATCTGCGTTTAGGAAAGGGAGGTCCACTTTAAATAATTTCGGTGCATTATATATTATCATAGAATTGTATTTTCATAGAAAAAGAAACTGTACTGCTGCTTTATTGATCTTGAAAAAGCCTTCAATACTATGTGGAGAGCTGCCTTATGGAGCAAGCTGCTAAAGCGGCATATCTGGCAAATGTTTTCGTATGCTCGAGATATGAAAGGATGAAATTTGTATCTGGCTATTATAAAATAAATTATACAGATGACAAAATTAAGGGTCTATTCCAATTATGCAACGACCCTGTTATAAATCGATTATGTAAACTTTTATTACATTCCAAGAAAAAGAACAGATAATTATTGAGTGTTGAAAAAATAACCAAACATATATGTAAGAAAGCAAGCAAACGATGACGACGACGACGACGACGACTATGGCGACAAAGACAACAACAACAACAACAACAACAACAACAACAACAACAACAACAACAACAACAATAAAAGCAACAACAACAAAAACAACAACAACATTTGAACTACTACTACTACTACTACTACTACTACTACTACTACTACTACTACTACTACTACTACTACTACTACTACTACTATATTGCTCGTTTTAGATCATTGCCAATCCTGTAATAATAATAATAATAATAATAATAATAATAATAATAATAATAAAAATATATTGTCAATAAAATAATATTTCAATATTATAATTTATTGTGTATCTCTATATCACGTATAATTACATATATCTCTACCGTCACCTGTATAAATGTAAAGCACACCTCATATGCTACGGTTGTAGCCTGAGAGAATAAAGTTATCTTGATCTTGATATTGAACTGACGGTGGTCAAGATAACTAGCCCTATAGTGAGGGTATGCGCATGACCGATCTAGCCAATATATTCTAAATCTATGGGTTAATAGTCCGTCAGATTGAAGGAATTGCATGTCTTCACTATTTAATAAACATGCTGTTGAATAGGAAGCAACAGCGACCACTTAAATTAGTTTCAAAGTATTCAACAGCTTACCTGTATAGTTGTCTGGAAATTGAGATTCAGGGAGTGTAGGGATCGATCCCAAAACGGGCAAAGCGTGGGTTGAGCTTAGCCAGAGATGGGCGAGACAAAGCTAAAAGTGGATTCTTCGATCACCATTCCTTATGCATCATTCCTGTTATTTCAGAGTAATCGGAGATCTTGACGCCCACAAGCGGAACGACAATTCCCGGCATAAATCGACTCTTAGGCACGCTGAGGTAGGTGTATAAAAAGTACGCTGTATTGCTAGTATCGCTTCTATAACATACACACGACCACGTGACTTATATTGCCACCATTTTTATGACCAATAAAGGCATTCTCTGTGACAATTGTTTTCACTAAGTGGCTACCTCTCTTTAGTGGGCACTTTCTATCGTGCCCTAATGCACCTTTCCAGAATTTACGTCATTACGCTGGGATTTCCCTAAATCAACACAAGAGCACGTTTACTGGCTGGTAAAGTGCTTGGTAAACAGCTGTGCCGCATCTAGTTGCCATTACACTAAAAGACACCACATTTTAATAAGCTCCTATGATAAACTACAAGCACAATATTATTGAACCGAATCCGTGACCCATTGTTCTCCTCAACATCATAGGAATCTCCTATCCAATGTTACTCTATACCGCATCCAAGACAAGATCGATGCCATCACCGGATGATGTAATAGTGGCTTTAAACGTGGACGCAGCTGCGCATACATTATATGGGCTCAATGCACGCTTGTGTCAGTAGTCATGTCCAAGCACTGAGATTTCCACACAATGGGCATTGACTTGGCCCGAGCCTTCGACACAATTAAGCGTTCAAAGATCATAGATGTACTACACCAGGCCAGTTGCAATTAAGATGAGCTGCGAGTAGTGAGACTACTACTGGCAGACACCAAGCTGAGAATACGAGTCAAGTGAGTGAAGTCTGCCGAGTTTGAAACATCAATCAGCGCCCCACAGGGAAATGGTCTATACCATGCTACCTTGCTGTCACAATTCTGTGTGGGAAAATTCCACGAGATCAAATGCCCAGTGTCTACACTTGGTCTACTGCTAGAGATAGAGTATTCTGACGATGTGGAATTCGTAAACGAGGAGCCCCAATCCCGGACGAACCATTCCCAATAGCTACAAGCAAACTAAAAATTTAGAATCTGTTTCTGAATGAATCCAAAGGTTCACCAAGGAGGAACAGTTAAATCCTGGGCTCACTGCTTTGTAGTACTGCTGACATTGTTGTACACTGCGTCATGGGCAACATAGGGTTCCAGTCCTGCGGGAAGATATCGATTGGTAGATCGATGCCCTTTACAAAAAGACTACGTTTATACAACGCAACCTGTGTATCTTTGATGCTATATAATTGTAACAGCTGGGCAGCTCCAAAGGCAGCTCTAGACAAACTTGATGCTTGCCACTGCAAACCCCACCGTACCACCAGTAGACAACGATGGCTTGACAGCATAATTTGCAATGATGTACAATACAAGATGTGTAATGTATCGCCGCTGTCCGTAAATGGCGCCCAGCAGGTCCATGTTTGGCCATGTGCTAATAATGCCAGAAAACACTCCTGCCCAGATAGCTTTGGAATTCGCCCTATTCGGAGCCAGCAAATACAAGGCCAGGAGAGGACGTCATTGCATAAATATGTTAACCGTGCTGCGAAGTGACCTCAAGAAAGCATGACTCGGTACACTCAAATCAAGAATGGACCCGAGGAATCTAAAGATTTTGGCCGAGAACAAGACACAGTGGGCAAAAAGGCAGAAGGACAGCTGTAGAGAGTTTCTACTACATATCTTGCTGATACGCACGCATGCACACCTACACGTACGTACGCACCTACGCATGTATGCACACACTCTGAGAGCATCTAATAAAACAAATTACGGGAGAAGTATCCCTGATCTAACGTCTGTTTGGCTTATCACAATAATAGGTTTAATCACCACGGCCAGCGTTGCTTTTAAAGGAAAGGTCCAGGGAAATAACAAATGCTCTTGAATGCTAGGTTTATATAATAATCAACTTATAGTCTACAGTAAAACACAGAAATAAATCAGAATAATTTGAAAAAGGAGCTAGGCCACTTTGGCGGGGACCAATTAGTGACGCGCCTGGTCCTAAGCACTCTGGTGTATGCCGATGGAATAAACAATATCCTCTACAGCCGGTCATATAATCTCAGTTTATTCGAGGTAAGCTGATTAGCCATTACTTCCTAAGGTAAAATACTGCCTAATCTTGAAATAAATTGACTGAAAGCCGTTGTTTCCAGAGACAGAATGTACACTCAGTTACACGAATTTCAAACTATTCAGTAAGCTTCATGTTGCGACCTTGGAAACCAGCAGTGTATTTTGAAACAGTGACTTTCAAATCTAATGTTTTGAAAATGATCAGTAATGAATTAACAGTAGCAACATAATCGCTCATTATCGGCCCCCATAGAGATTATTATTCGTACCACTTACAAAACTATATTACGGTGTGCTTTCGTTATATTCAGGTATAAGCGGTACCAGCATACACAAGTGAAACACGAAGGAGCGCATAGGACCAGTGACGTCACTAATTAGCTGCAAGCTAAGCACTACTAGAACTAGTAAATGCTTTTCTCAAATTATTCCTTTTCATTTCCATTTTTACCTGTGGTAGTATATTTAATAATGTATGAAATTATCAATGAACATCGTTTTATGGTTCCCTCTTCCCTTTCTTTAACTTGACATGTAATCCCCGTTTTGGTTCCCCCATATATTTGCATCTTACACGACGCTCGTGTGGTGAACCCGCGTCAATCATGAAACGTAACAATATCCGACGATGCCTGTCTTAATCGAAAACCACGTGGTAGACAAACAATAGAGGAATCAGAGATGCCATTCTTTGGACCGTTCCAGTTTATCCATCAATCATATGACGTCATAATCAACTACGTGGCGTGTTGGATGACGTCATAATCAAAGACGCCATAAATGACGTGGATAATTCGTCACGAACGCTTAATTGATGACAGAATAAGCATTGGTGTACGAATTGTATGTCTATACTATTTAATAAACATTCTGTTGATTATTGTGAAACTAATTTGACTGAGCGCCATAGGCGGCAACAGCACCCCGTCAAATTAGCTTCAAAATATTCAACTGCGTACCTGTATAGTTTTCTGGAAATTGATGTTCAGAGTGCAGTGATCGATCGATTTCAACATGAGTGAGGTGTGGGTAGAGTTTAGCTAGAGATGGGAGGGGCATGGTTAAAACTGGATTCCTCCATTATCTGACGTCATAATCAAAATCCGGCACTTGTTAGCCCTACTTCACAAGTAAAACGACGCAAGTTCGTCACGAAGTTGAAAACTCCGTTACTAAGGCGTATGAAATTGTATGGCTTTAGCGAATTTACAATTTAATAAACATTATGTTGCCATAGGCAGCGACAGCTCCATCCCGAATTAATTTCCAAATATTTATCAGTTTAACCGTATAGTTACCTTGAAAGTTAGTTTGAAATCGATTCCAATATCTGTAAAAAAAAAAGTGGGCGGAGCTTATGGAAGAGTGACGGGGCATAGCGGACATAATGCCAAACAAGCGACAACGTTTACAGAAGGCCCAGAAAATCACATCGGAGTACTTAAATAAACAAATCCACATAAGCGCATAAAACCGGTCCTTAACCGGTTAACAATCACATCAGACAAAAACGGCATTTGCAGTGGTCTTGCGAAATGTCCATTTGCAGACCAAGAGAAGACTATTTTTGAAAATTTACCACTGGAATGACTGGCTCGATAACCGAGCCAGTCATTCCAGTGGTAAATTTTCAAAATAATCTTCTCTTCGTCTGCAAATGGACATTTTCTATGAAGAAATTGAAAATTTTAAAACAAATTCGAGGGTTAAAGGGTTAAACACCTTCATTAGGGTGCATGACTGTCGGCTGGTTAGCATGTGGAAATTGAAGCCGCGCGTTGCCAGTGCGTCAATAAAATAAATACATATACTGACAGAGCCGTGATGGAGTCAGAGTACAATAGGCTTAAACGCCTAGGATTGAATAGTGGCAGATGCATCCACAGATAGTCCCATACGAATCGTCAGAGTGTCAGTATATCAGACACGTGAAAGCTGGTCTGCTAACCCAAGTTTTTTGCTTGGTGCGGTGGTCCAGACGAAAGATGTCTAGTTGCTGATGCCATGCGGAGTTGCAGTATGGCGGTTCGTTCCCCGACCGGGGAGATGGTGATCAACAAATTAAACTAATGGGGGCATGACTGTCGGCTGGTTAGCATGTGGAAATTGAAGCCGCGTGTTGCCAGTGCGTCAATAAAATAAATACATAAATACATACATACACGCAGGCACGGACGCTCACTTGCACGCAGGCACACATGCGTGCACATATTGTGTTTTGGATCCAAAAGCTGATGATTCGTTAAGACAGTTAGTGTCACGACGACCCGCGATATACCAATGACAATGAAGGTTACTGGGCCGGTCCTGGGCAAATACCCGGCTGCATTGGCCGGCTATTGTTCCAATACCAGACAAGTAACCTGCATTATCACGGACAACGACCATCTTTTAGCACCAAAACAAATAAACAAGCGTACAGATTTGAATGTAACTTATTTTTCACCTACAGATATTATGTGAACAAAGGATTGATGAACGACTGACTTATCAACATATTTCTCCACATCAGCTGATGACTTCTTTGTATTGAGGATGTACAGATGGTTTATCAAATGACATTTACATTGTGTTAAGCCTCTTATAAACGCTGATATACTGGAATATTATTCCTTCTCCATAGAGAGAAGACTAGACATAGCTACAGTAATAATAATGAAGTCGCCAATCGCCTTGCAATTGTTAATTTAACATACATTTCTTATACCAGATTTCATTTAGGACAACCAATTCAGTTGTTTAATTCGCGGTGGATAAATTGCGACTTTCCATCATCAGTGCTGCACAAGCATAGTACTGGTCGCCCTTACCATAGATGGGGCCATAGCTTCCCAGCTTCAGTCAAACGTAAACGAAGTTATATTGGAGAAGTCTCGTCACACAATTATATAAATTAAGTAATATGACTACTACTATAGCAGTTCCTAGTGACTACCTTACGACGGTTGACACAATCACAGCAACTACTTACACTAATTCAACGACAGAACGCACGGGAATTATTGCTAACATCGACATAATCATATTGCCCATAATATGCGTGACTGGGTTAATAGGGAATGTGATATCCGTCAGGGTGTTCTTGTCAAAATCACTGCGCTCCATGTCCTGTAATATCACTTTGGCCTTTCGCGCATGCGCTGATATTCTCTTTCTGTTGACACTTTTAGCTCTATGGCTAGATAAATTTGGCGTGCCAGTGTTTCAATCACCTGCAGTTTGTAAAATCATCATTTACTTCTCATATGTATCTTCGTTTCTCTCTGCATGGTGTGTAGTTCTGGTAAGCTTGGATTACTACATGCGTGTGTTTTACCCTTTTAACAATCAAATGTGCTCATCAATCAAAGGTGTCCGTATCTATATTCCAATCTTGGTAGCTTTTAGCATGCTGTTCTATTCCTTCGCCATCCTGACCAACCATGTCGTGAAAGTGAATGATGTGTACTACTGCGTGCCACACATCGCAATGATCGATCTTATAGTTATTCTGACATATGTGGATTGTGCCATTTCTTGGGTTATACCATGCATCGGTATAACGGTCGTACTTATTAGTGGCATGATTAAGCACAGATTTGGCTCAAATTCAATCTTAAGCATTCACGGACAGGTGTACCAAGCAGAACGCAGCGTCATCCGCGTTATACTGGCGGTACTTCTTTCATTCGTTATTTTTAATTTCCCCAGTTATGCGATAAGAACGGGACTTCTTATTCGTAATGCAGTCACGCATGTCAAGATGATCACACGCACTGAATACATCATTCAGCAGGCGACACAACTGCTCTATTGCGCTGGATTCGCCATGAATTTTGTGGTTTATGTAGCCTTAGGAAAATCATTTCGCGCCGTACTAAAATGCATTTATTGTTATTCTTGCAGCAAAGATCGCATACACAATGGTTGCATGACCCCTATGCCACTAAGATCTCCAGCGCCCCTTTCTACATCCTGGTCCCATCAAATCACACCACATTCGACTAATTGTCTATCTGGTCTAATGTCCAATTACTCCAAATCAAATGCTGATAGCCCATTAATGACACACGTCCAATACAAGAATCATATGACCTGCCTCTAGCTAATATGCCATAGTCGCATTAATAATAATAATAATAATAATAATAATAATAATTTTTATTTGATACGGTAAACTGGTCACTTAATAGTAACTGATCTCCCCTGGGCCTCTATGACAGATAGGAACATAGGTACATATTTACAAAGAGATTAGTTATCTACAATGAGCAGGGTGTAAAAATTGTAAAGTCGGCTAAGCACGCAAGTGGAAGCAGACTATAAAACCATGACTTATAGCTATACCTATATATAATATTTACATTGCCATACTTGTGTACACATAGGGACACGCCTATTTACATTAATTTACACACATACAAAGTCTAACTGGGTACATAGACATGCACACAAACACACATATATGAAGAGACTTCCATGCAGCCATATTCAATGTAGCTATAGTTGCTGATTCGCGCCATATATTTAATATGTTGAACTATTTCATATTTAGATTCTCCTTGAAATCATTCAGTGATGGTGTCATTCTAACCGTTGCATTTAATTCGTTCCATAATTGTGAACCTCAAATGGAAGGCTATAAGCATAAGATTTTGTTGGTCAATTCTTTCAGGTTTTGTGTTCTAGTTTAATGTTTGAAATAGATCTCTTAAGGATGAGTGCCGGGTAACATTAAAAAATAATTCGGGAAGCACGTTTCTGCAGTTTTACCACTCCGCCTAGAGTTTTTCTGATTGGATAGTATTAATGCGGTGATCAGGCCGAGATTCTGATTGGTTGAGAACGATCACGTGGCTTCCAGGCGGCTGGAGATTCATTAGCATAACAAAGGAAGCTTCTCGATGCGCTTCTTGATGCAATTCGTCATGATATAAGTGAAAATGATAATATGCTGTATGATGAAATCGTAGCCTCAAATGAGTCAATGAAGAAACTGTTAACACTGCCATGGGCTCATCGGTCATTGCCAGCAAGATAATCGGTATGCAAGTCAGGAAGGACCGTTACTTAGATTACTTAGCTGACACGGAGCGCGGTCGTATCTGTACTGATTTAATTCTAGAACGTGTTGTATTAGAAGTGAAAATGTTCTCATTGCTTGCTAGCAGCTTGCATATGACACTTGATCCATCTACCTCTGGCGAACACTAATTACACACATTAGGCGGGTGAACATTAACAAAGATGCAGATAAATCTGGCGTGACAACGGGGCAAATTATTCTGGCTGGAACAGTTTTAGTCTCTTCACTGTCATATATAAATAATTGGCGATATGCCCACACACCAAGAAAGCTCGACATAGAAATATACACATAAGCTCTGAACACTTATTACGAAACAAATACACACAGTTATAAAAGAATTAAATGTGAACAGCACCTCAGACGATAGATAGTGTGATGAGGACATCCATGCTAGAGACATCCATGGAACTGGAATATGCTGTTGGCAATAATCGCATTCATCGACATTAGCTCCCTCAATAGAGCATTCACAACCAGGCCCACACAGACCATGACGGATGTGTATGCCTCCTCGTTGTGACTCAGTGTGAGGAAACCATATTGGCCTGCTGAGATGGATAGAATGCTTTATCGTATGCAGGCTGTAGTAGCTCAAGCTTCTCACTGCGGAATGTAATTGTCGTTTTCCCGGCTCTGCAATGACTGGTATGATGTTGAGGATTCCATACTGACTAGGCTCCCGGCCCCACTTGGCTTTCTTTTGGGTGTTATCCCGATCACGTTTTCTGATCACTGGAAATCTCCCATCTGCTTTGCTAGATGTAGTCGCATGGAGCTCTTCGTCATTTCTAACCCCTAAGGCAGAATTGTCTTGCACTATAGTAACCATGAGTGTAATGCTTATATGGATGCTTGCCACTAAATGGATACTCAGACGAATAAGAGCTGGTCAGATGATTAGGTCGCATGTCCATTGTGAATGTTTTCTAAACTAGTGTCCAACCCCTATTAGGCGAGGTAGGCCACAGATGATTGGATTATATATCGCTGTGTGTTTGACTCTAAATTGACATTTACACCTTACCAGTACCATGAATAATCTACCCGATTGCACCCATTTATAAACATCTTATCTGCTTGTGTCAGCGGCCACAGAGATGGTGGCGGGGGACACAGGTCGTTGTGCGTCCTTGGACCCGCCCTGAATTAGCAACACAAGCCCTTAGCTCGCCTGCAATGCCGTGGCTTCTTTTGACACCAGTATGTATGTACACCAGGTAGCAGCTATGTATGCGAAGAATTACCAAATATATATGCAAACAAAATCTTATCTGGCTGTGCTCCATTGCTAATAATTTATGTATTCCTAGGTCCCAGCACAGATAGTATGTTTGGTTTGCTGGCATCATTTTCTAGCTAAACATACTTCATTCCTGCAGCATAAGTATGCACCTCATCTAAACAATGATGTCATGAAATAAGAAAGTATTCGTGAAGGCCAGGGTAATGACTGATATCTGTATGCTACAGGTTCACGAGGCCATGTTCAGATGGAACCAGTACTCTGTTTCGCCTATATGCAGGGTTTGTAGTACTGAAGCAGAGCCCAGTTCATTATCAAATATTCAACCCTTGAGGAACATAGGCATAATACAAGGTGAAGGGTAGAAGATCTGTTGCTTGAACATGCCGAATACGACAACATGGTCCACCAGCAAATGCTACTGCATATCAAGCCACGAGAAAGTGCATGGTGTGTTGTGTTGTGGCCTGGACTACATGCATGGAACTTAAAGCACTTCTGGTACATGGCTCTATGCTATTCACATTCGGAGAAAGATGACACGCTTTAATCAAATTCGGAATGAGTCAAGTTTCCAGCACTTATTGTTATACTGTACACATGTTTTAAGGTTGCCAGCGACGTTAATGTGGCCAGTTATGTGAGTGCATCTATAAAGAGAATTTCCGTAGCAAAAGAGAAGGAAGATTTTATCCCACCCAACTGTAGGTCATCTGGCTACTCTCGATCAACCAGAATCTGGGATTTACCACAGCATGGCTATTCGTGCCGATGCATGCGTCAAACATGCATATTTCCGTGGGTATTCTAGACACGCAGTGTTCTTTTATATAAACACACTTATATATACACACTTATTTAGATGACAATGATACATAGATAAAAATTTTAAATACATGTTGGTTATGTAGTTTTAAATTAGTGTGAGCATATGACGTAGTATGAAAGATGCCATTGGTACAAGGCAGATCATAACGGACCTTTCCAGAGTAATGACGTCATATGGCGTCATAATCAGCTAAGCGGCGTGTAGGATGACATCATATTCATTACGTCATAAATGATTCTATATGGCCCGTCTTTAACTCTTAATAGTCCGACACGTTGTACAAATTGTATGTCTCTACTATTTAATAAACCTTCTGTTGCCATAGGCAGTAACAGCACCCAGTTGAATTAGTTTCAAAATATTCAACATCTTACCTGTATAGTTTTCTGGAAAATTGATAGTCAGGAAGTTCAGAGATCGAGGTGTGGGCGGAGCTAAGCTAGAGATGGGCGGGGAATAGCTAAAATGGGAAGGTCCATTAAGTTAACACGTTTCCAAAGGAAAAACGGATACATATTAGGTAGAATAATATTGAACACGATGTAAGAAATGTTCTGTTGAATATTTTGAACATAAAATGTATTTTAGCAATGTCTTCCAATCCAATTATTAGTTTCAAAATAATCAACATGATATTTATTAAATAGTAAAGACATAGAATTCATACAACAACGCATAGTCCGTCTTAAACTATGCGTTCGTGACGTACTTATCTAAGTCATTCATGGCGTCATGATGACGTCATTGATTGTGATGCCATTCTATAAGCCACGTAGTTGACTATGGCGTCATAAGATGGATGTATACAGAGGAAAGGCCCATTAACTTTGTGTTACTGAACCGAACGTTACTGAACCTTTATAACGATTTCCTTCTAGTTTTAACAGTTGTTAACAATAAACATGGCGTAACATCGTCCCAAAAACGTAATTTCAAAACGTTCAGTTTTCCGTATCAGAAGAAGACTTTGTAAGTGCTTCTTGACCTTTATTGGAATCATAAGATAACACTTAAGAGCACGTGGAACATGACTTCACTTATTGTTGAGTGATGGTCCAGAAGACAATATGTTTGAAGAGTATAATAATATTGCAATTTTGGGCTTTTCCATATGATAGGATAAGCTGTCATCACACGCCTAGATCAAAGCTCGTTATGGAATATTTCTGCCCAACATCTTCCGATGCCTTTTTGCTCTTTTACAGTGGATTAATCTGTTATTGATCAAATGCTTTCTAATTACATCTTACTCCTTTGATTTTTTACTCCTGATGCCGTGTTTGTTGCTTGATTTGCATATAAAATCCATTTATATGTAAAGCAATTACTTTACGCAATTTCGATTCGATGATATGCTCATTTCAAGTTTGGTTTACAATGATTGCATTTTTCATAGATTCTCAAAATTTGGCTATACTGTCAGTTGTCATAGTAACAATATTCTATTAAATGAGTAAACCGTTACTCATTATATTTGTCAAGTGGTGCCTTTTAATCAACCAAAAGCTGTTAAGACTAGAATGCTCCTTTACCGGTGCTCTGTCAGTGATAGCAACATACAGCTGCTAGATTTTAAGCGGTGGCGAAGATTTGTGACCTTTTGACCTCTGTCAACCTCATTATGAAATTGATTTGCATGGAAACCATATGCAACCGTACACGATCCTATAAGCAACATTTTAGTGGTCGATCACCAATCTACAACGATTCTATCAAAATCTACTTAATTAGTTTACAATGAATGCATTTTTCATCGATTCTAAAAAATTGGCTATGCTGTCAGTTGTCATAGTAACAATATTCTATTAAATGAGTCAACTTTTACTCATTACATTTGTCAAATTGTGCCTTTTAATCAATCTTAAGCTGTTAAAACTAGAATGTTCCTTTACTGGTGCTTGGTAAGTGATAGCAACATACAGTTGCTAGATTTTAAGCTGAGGCGAAGATTTGTGACCTTTTGACCTCTGCCGACCTCATTATAACACTGATTTGCATGTAAACCATATACACTCGTAGACGGTACTATAAGTAACATTTTGAGTGGTCGATTACCAATCTACAATAATTCTATCAAAGGATATGTCAGTTTTTAATATCCATACCCCTTAATATGGTCTGCTTCACTGTGGGTATTAACTCTAATATAACCCATCTAAAACCATATTGAGTCCCAGTTTATCACATGTTAACATACATAATCTTAAAGAGGACATCGAAAACTGTTAGGAAAATATAGTTTCGTCAATTCGTGGTGGGGTATCCAGGTGGGCCACTCCAGCCCACGGACTATTTAGTAAATGAGGAATTGTAAATAAGGAAAGCAATAAATGGAATAGGCATATATAGGCCTATATAAGTAGAGAAATGAAATGTGTACAACGACAGAGGAAGAAACTGACTACATGTATGTACGTTTCAAGAAATGTAATTAAACAATAGGTGATTGTAATATTCCAGTATATTGGAGTTATTGTGAACTGAAGCTAATGGCTTTATTATTGTATTCTTACTGGATATATTACATATTGCTGGTGTGAATACATTTATGTATGTTTTGTCAAATAA
>CM067369.1:111973165-111990665 GCA_034401795.1 Chaetoderma sp. LZ-2023a | reverse complement strand
GTTGTCTGGAAATTGAGATTCAGGGAGTGTAGGGATCGATCCCAAAACGGGCAAAGCGTGGGTTGAGCTTAGCCAGAGATGGGCGAGACAGAGCTAAAAGTGGATTCTTCGATCACCATTCCTTATGCATCATTCCTGTTATTTCAGAGTAATCGGAGATCTTGACGCCCACAAGCGGTACGACAATCCCCGGCATAAATCGACTCTTAGGCACTCTGAGGTAGGTGTATAAAAAGTACCCTGTATTGCTAGTATCGCTTCTATAACATACACACGACCACGTGACTTATATTGCCACCATTTTTATGACCAATAAAGGCATTCTCTGTGACAATTGTTTTCACTAAGTGGCTACCTCTCTTTAGTGGGCACTTTCTATCGTGCCCTAATGCACCTTTCCAGAATGTACGTCATTACGCTGGGATTTCCCTAAATCAACACAAGAGCACGTTTACTGGGTGGTAAAGTGCTTGGTAAACAGCTGTGCCGCATTTAGTTGCCATTACACTAAAAGACACCACATTTTAATAAGCTCCTATGATAAACTACAAGCACAATATTATTGAACCGAATCCGTGACCCATTGTCCTCCTCAACATCATAGGAATCTCCTATCCAATGTTACTCTATACCGCATCCAAGACAAGATCGATGCCATCACCGGATGATGTAATAGTGGCTTTAAACGTGGACGCAGGTGCGCAGACATTATATGGGCTCAATGCACGCTTGTGTCAGTAGTCATGTCCAAGCACTGAGATTTCCACAAAATAGGCATTGACATGGCCCGAGCCTTCGACACAATTAAGCGTTCAAAGATCATAGATGTACTACACCAGGCCAGTTGCAATTAAGATGAGCTGCGAATAGTGAGACTACTACTGGCAGACACCAAGCTGAGAATACGAGTCAAGTGAGTGAAGTCTGCCGAGTTTGAACATCAATCAGCGCCCCACAGGGAAATGGTCTATACCATGCTACCTTGCTGTCACAATTCTGTGTGGGAAAATTCCACGAGATCAAATGCCAAGTGTCTACACTTGGTCTACTGCTAGAGATGGAGTATTCTGACGATGTGGAATTCGTAAACGAGGAGCCCCAATCCCGGACGAACCATTCCCAATAGCTACAAGCAAACTAAAAATTGAGAATCTGTTTATGAATGAATCCAAAAGTTCACCAAGGAGGAACAGTTAAATCCTGGGCTCACTGCTTTGTAGTACTGCTGACATTGTTGTACACTGCGTCATGGGCAACATAGGGTTCCAGTCCTGCGGGAAGATATCGATTCGTAGATCGATGCCCTTTACAAAAAGACTACGTTTATACAACGCAACCCGTGTATCTTTGATGCTATATAATTGTAACAGCTGGGCAGCTCCAAAGGCAGCTCTAGACAAACTTGATGCTTGCCACTGCAAACCCCACCGTACCACCAGTAGACAACGATGGCTTGACAGCATAATTTGCAACGATGTACAATACAAGATGTGTAATGTATCGCCGCTGTCCGTAAATGGCGCCCAGCAAAGATGGTCCATGTTTGGCCATGTGCTAATGATGCCAGAAAACACTCCTGCGCAGATAGCTTTGGAATTCGCCCTATTCGGAGCCAGCAAATACAAGGCCAGGAGAGGACGTCATTGCATAAATATGTTAACCGTGCTGCAAAGTGACCTCAAGAAAGCATGACTCGGTACACTCAAATCAAGAATGGACCCGAGGAATCTGAAGATTTTGGCCGAGAACAAGACACAGTGGGCAAAAAGGCAGAAGGACAGCTGTAGAGAGTTTCTACTACATATCTTGCTGATACGCACGCATGCACACCTACACGTACGTACGCACCTACGCATGTATGCAGACACTCTGAGAGCATCTAATAAAACAAATTACGGGAGAAGTATCCCTGATCTAACGTCAGTTTGGCTTATCACAATAATAGGTTTAATCACCACGGCCAGCGTTGCTTTTAAAGGAAAGGTCCAGGGAAATAACAAACGCTCTTGAATGCTAGGTTTATATAATAATCAACTTATAGTCTACAGTAAAACACAGAAATAAATCAGATTAATTTGAAAAAGCAGCTAGGCCACTTTGGCGGGGACCACTTAGTGACGCGCCTGGTCCTATGCACTCTGGTGTATGCTGATGGAATAAACAATATCCTCTACAGCCGGTCATATAATCTCAGTTTATTCGAGGTAAGCTGATTAGCCATTACTTCCTAAGGTAAAATACTGCCTAATCTTGAAATAAATTGACTGAAAGCCGTTGTTTCCAGAGACAGAATGTACACTCAGTTACACGAATTTCAAACTATTCAGTAAGCATCATGTTGCGACCTTGGAAACCAGCAGTGTATTTTGAAACAGTGACTTTCAAATCTAATGTTTTGAAAAGGATCAGTAATGAATTAACAGTAGTAACATAATCGCTCAATATCGGCCCCCATAGAGAATATTATTCGTACCACTTACAAAACTATATTACGGTGTGCTTTCGTTATATTCAGGTATAAGCGGTACCAGCATACACAAGTGAAACACGAAGGAGCGCATAGGACCAGTGACGTCACTAATTAGCTGCAAGCTAAGCACTACTAGAACTAGTAAATGCTTTTCTCAAATTATTCCTTTTCATTTCCGTTTTTACCTGTGGTAGTATATTTAATAATGTATGAAATTATCAATGAACATCGTTTTATGGTTCCCTCTTCCCTTTCTTTAACTTGACATGTAATCCCCGTTTTGGCTCCCCCATATATTTGCATCTTACACGACGCTCGTGTGGTGAACCCGCGTCAATCATGAAACGTAACAATATCCGACGATGCCTGTCTTAATCGAAAACCACGTGGTAGACAAACAATAGAGGAATCAGAGATGCCACTCTTTGGACCGTTCCAGTTTATCCATCAATCATATGACGTTATAATCAACTACGTGGCCTGTTGGATGACGTCATAATCAAAGACGCTATAAATGACGTGGATAATTCGTCACGAACGCTTAATTGATGACAGAATAAGCATTGGTGTACGAATTGTATGTCTATACTATTTAATAAACATTCTGTTGATTATTGTGAAACTAATTTGACTGAGCGCCATAGGCGGCAACAGCACCCCGTCAAATTAGCTTCAAAATATTCAACTGCGTACCTGTATAGTTTTCTGGAAATTGATGTTCAGAGTGCAGTGATCGATCGATTTCAACATGAGTGAGGTGTGGGTAGAGTTTAGCTAGAGATGGGAGGGGCATGGTTAAAACTGGATTCCTCCATTATCTGACGTCATAATCAAATACCGGCACTTGTTAGCCCTACTTCACAAGTAAAACGACGCAAGTTCGTCACGAAGTTGAAAACTCCGTTACTAAGGCGTATGAAATTGTATGGCTTTAGCGAATTTACAATTTAATAAACATTATGTTGCCATAGGCAGCGACAGCTCCATCCCGAATTAATTTCCAAATATTTATCAGTTTAACTGTATAGTTACCTTGAAAGTTAGTTTGAAATCGATTCCAATATCTGTATAAAAGTGGGCGGAGCTTATGGAAGAGTGACAGGGCATAGCGGGCATAATGCCAAACAAGCGACAACGTTTACAGAAGGCCCAGAAAATCACATCGGAGTACTTAAATAAACAAATCCACATGAGCGCATAAAACCGGTCCTTAACCGGTTAACAATCACATGAGCCAAAAACGGCTTTTGCAGTGGTCTTGCGAAATGTCCATTTGCAGACCAAGAGAAGACTATTTTTGAAAATTTACCACTGGAATGACTGGCTCGATAACCGAGCCAGTCATTCCAGTGGTAAATTTTTTAAATAATCTTCTCTTCGTCTGCAAATGGACATTTTCTATGAAGAAATTGAAAATTTTAAAACAAATTCGAGGGTTAAATGGTTAAACTCCTTCATTAGGGTGCATGACTGTCGGCTGGTTAGCATGTGGAAATTGAAGCCGCGCGTTGTCAGTGCGTCAATAAAATAAATACATATACTGACAGCCGTGATGGAGTCAGAGTACAATAGGCTTAAAAGCCTAGGATTGAATAGTGGCAGATGCATCCACAGATAGTCCCATACGAATCGTCAGAGTGTTAGTATATCAGACACGTGAAAGCTGGTCTGCTAACCCAAGTTTTTTGGTGCGGTGGTCCAGAGGAAAGATGTCTGGTTGCTGATGCCATGTGGAGGTGCAATATGGCGGTTCGATCCCCGACCGGGGAGATGGTGATCAACAAATTAAACTAATGGGTGCATGACTGTCGGCTGGTTAGCATGTGGAAATTGAAGCCGCGCGTTGCCAGTGCGTCAATAAAATAAATACATACATACATACATACATACATACACGCAGTCACGGACGCCCACATGCACGCAGGCACACATGCGTGCACATATTGCGTTTTGGATCCAAAAGCTGGTGATTCGTTAAGACAGTTAGTGTCACGACGATCCGCGATATACCAATGACAATGAAGGTTACTGGGCCGGTCCTGGGCAAATACCCGGCTGCGTTGGCCCGCTATTGTTCCAATACCAGACAAGTAACCTGCATTATCACGGACAACGACCATCTTTTAGCACCAAAACAAATAAACAAGCGTACAGATTTGAATGTAACTTATTTTTCACCTACAGATATTATGTGAACAAAGGATTGATGAACGACGGACTTATCAATATATTTCTCCACATCAGCTGATGACTTCTTTGTATTGAGGATGTACAGATGGTTTATCAAATGACATTTACATTGTGTTAAACCTCTTATAAACGCTAATATACTGGAATATTATTCCTTCTCCATAGAGAGAAGACTAGACATAGCTACAGTAATAATAATGAAGTCGCCAATCGCCTTGCAATTGCTAATTTAGCAAACATTTCTTATACCAGATTTAATTTAGGACAACCAATTCAGTTGTTCAATTCGCGGTGGATAAATTGCGACTTTCCATCATCAGTGCTGCACAAGCATAGTACTGGTCGCCCTTACCATAGATGGGGCCATAGCTTCCCAGCTTCAGTCAAACGTAAACGAAGTTATATTGGAGAAGTCTCGTCACACAATTATATAAATTAAGTAATATGACTACTACTATAGCAGTTCCTAGTGACTACCTTACGACGGTTGACACAATCACAACAACTACTTACACTAATTCAACGACAGAACGCACGGTAATTATTGCTAACATCGACATAATCATATTGCCAATAATATGCGTGACTGGGTTAATAGAGAATGTGATATCCGTCAGGGTGTTCTTGTCAAAATCACTGCGCTCCATGTCCTGTAATATCACTTTGGCCTTTCGCGCATGCGCTGATATTCTCTTTCTGTTGACACTTTTAGCTCTATGGCTAGATAAATTTGGCGTGCCAGTGTTTCAATCACCTGCAGTTTGTAAAATCATCATTTACTTCTCATATGTATCTTCGTTTCTCTCTGCATGGTCTGTAGTTCTGGTAAGCTTGGATTACTACATGCGTGTATTTTGCCCTTTTAGCAATCCAATGTGCTCATCAATCAAAGGTGTCCGTATCTCTATTCCAATCTTGGTAACTTTTAGCATGCTATTCTATTCCTTCGCCATCCTGACCAACCATGTCGTGAAAGTGAATGATGTGTACTACTGCGTGCCACATATCGCAATGATCGATCTGATAGTTATTATGACATATGTGGATTGTGCCATTTCCTGGGTTATACCATGCATCTGTATAACAGTCGTACTTATTAGTGGCATGATTAAGCAAAGATTTGGCTCAGATTCAATCTTAAGCATTCACGGAGAGGTGTACCAAGCAGAACGCAGCGTCATCCGTGTTATAGTGGCGGTACTTCTTTCATTCGCTATTTTTAATTTCCCCAGTTATGCGATAAGAACGGGACTTCTTATTCGTAATGCAGTCACGCATGTCAAGATGATCACACGCACTGAATACAGCATTCAGCAGGCGACACAGCTGCTCTATTACGCTGGATTCGCCATGAATTTTGTGGTTTATGTAGCTTTAGGAAAATCATTTCGCGCCGTACTAAGATGCATTTATTGTTCTTCTTGCAGCAAAGATCGCATAGACAATGGTTGCATGACCCCTATGACACTAAGATCTCCAGCCATACCACGTTCGCCTAATTGTCTATCTAGTCCAATGTCCAATTACTTCAAATCAAATGCTGATAGCCCATTAATGACACACGTGGTGGACAGGCAATGCCGTCCAATGCAAGAATCATACGACCTGTCTCTAGATAATATGCCATAGTCGCATTAATAATAATAATAATAATAATAATAATAATTTTTATTTGATACGGTAAACTGGTCACTTAATAGTAACTGATCTCCCCTGGGCCTCTATGACAGATAGGAATATAGGTACATATTTACAAAGAGATTAGTTATCTACAATGACCAGGGTGTAAAAATTGTAAAGTCGGCTAAGTGGAAACAGACTATAAAACCATGACTTATAGCTATACCTATATATAATATTTACATTGCCACACTTGTGTACACATAGGGACACGCCTATTTACATTAATTTACACACATACAAAGTCTAACTGGGTACATAGACATGCACACAAACACACATATATGAAGAGACTTCCATGCAGCCATATTCAATGTAGCTACAGTTGCTGATTTGCACCATATATTTAATATGTTGAACTATTTCATATTTAGATTCTCCTTGAAATCATTCAGTGATGGTGTCATTTTAACCGTTGCATTTAATTCGTTCCATAATTGTGAACCTCAAATGCAAGGCTATAGGCGTAAGATTTTGTTGGTCAATTCTTTCAGGTTTTGTGTTCTAGTTTAATGTTTGAAATAGATCTCTTAAGGATGAGTGCCGGGTAACATTAAACATAATTCGGGAAGCACGTTTCTGCAGTTTTACCACTCTGCCTAGAGTTTTTTCTGATTGGATTGTATTAATGCGGTGATCAGGCCGAGATTCTGATTGGTTGAGAACGATCACGTGGCTTCCAGGTGGGTGGAGATTCATTAGCATAACAAAGGAAGCTTCTCGATGCGCTTCTTGATGCAATTCGTCATGATATAAGTGAAAATGATAATATGCTGTATGATGAAATCGTAGCCTCAAATGAGTCAATGAAGAAACTGTTAACACTGCCATGGGCTCATCGGTCATTGCCAGCAAGATACTCGGTATGCAAGTCAGGAAGGACCGTTACATAGATTACTTAGCTGACACGAAGCACGGTCGTATCTTTACTGATTTAATTCTAGAACGTGTTGTATTAGAGGTGGAAAGGTTCTCATTGCTTGCTAGCAGCATGCATATGACACCTGATCCATCTACCTCTGGCGAACACTAATTACACACATTAGGCGGTTGAACATTAACAAAGATACTGATAAATCTGGCGTGACAACGGGGCAAATTATTCTGGCTGGAACAGTTTTAGTCTCTTCACTGTCATATACAAATAATTGGCGATGGGCGCACACGCCAAGAAAGCTCGACATATAAATATACACATAAGCTCTGAACACTTATTACGAAACAAATACACACAGTTATAAAAGAATTAAATGTGAACAGCACCTCAGACGATAGTGTGATGAGGACATCCATGCTAGAGACATCCATGGAACTGGAATATGCTGTTGGCAATAATCGTATTCATCGACATTAGCTCCCTCAATAGAGCATTCACAACCATGCCCACACAGACAATGACTGATGTGTATGCCTCGTTGTGACTCAGTGTGAGGAAACCATACTGGCCTGCTGAGATGGATAGAATGCTTTATCGTATGCAGGCTGTAGTAGCTCAAGCTTCTCACTGCGGAATGTAATTGTCGTTTTCCCGGCTCTGCAATGACTGGTATGATGTCGAGGGTTCCATACTGACTAGGCTCCCGGCCCCACTTGGCTTTCTTTTGGGTGTTATCCCGATCACGTTTTCTGATCACTGGAAATCTCCCATCTGCTTTGCTCGATGTAGTCGCATGGAGCTCTTCGTCATTTCTAACCCCTAAGGTAGAATTGTCTTGCACTATAGTAACCATGAGTGTAATGCTTATGCGGATGCTTGTCACTAAATGGATACTCAGACGCATAAGAGCTGGTCAGATGATTAGGTCGCATTGTGAATGTTTCTAAACTGGGTCCATCCCCTATTAGGCGAGGTAGGCCACAGATGATTGGATTATATATCGCTGTGTGTTTGACTCTAAATTGACATTTACACCGTACCAGTACCATGAATAATCTACCCGATTGCACCCATTTATAAACATCTTATCTGCTTGTGTCAGCGAGGACAGAGCTGGTGGCGGGGGACACAGGTCGTTGTGCGTCCTTGGACCCGCCCTGAGTTAGCAACACAAGCCCTTAGCTCGCCTGCAATGCCGTGGCTTCTGTTGACACCAGTATGTATATACACCAGGTAGCAGCTATGTATGCGAAGAATTACCAAATATATATGCAAACAAAATCTTATCTGGCTGTGCTCCATTGCTAATAATTTATGTATTCCTAGGTCCCAGCACAGATAGTATGTTTGGTTTGCTGGTATCATTTTCCAGCTAAAAATCCTTCAGTCTTGCAGCATAAGTTTGCACCTCAGCTAAACAATGATGTCATGAAACAAAAAAGTATTCGTGAAGGCCAGGGTAATGACTGATATCTGTATGCTACAGGTTCACGAGGCCATGATCAGATGGAACCAGTACTCTGTTTCGCCTGTATGCAGGGTTTGTAGTACTGAAGCAGAGACTCGAGCCCAGTTCATTATCAAATATTCAACCCTGGAGGAACATAGGCATAATACAAGGTGAAGGGGAGAAGATCTGTTGCTTGAACATGCCGAATACGACAACATGCTCCACCAACAAATGCTACTGCATATCAAGGCACAAGAAAGTGCACGGTGTGTTGTGTTGTGGCCTGGACTACATGCATGGAACTTAAAGCACTTCTGGTACATGGCTCTATGCTATTCACATTCGGAGAAAGATGACACGCTTTAATCAAATTCGGAATTAGTCAAGTTTCCAGCACTTATTGTTATACTGTACACATGTTTTAAGGTTGCCAGCGACGTTAATGTGGCCAGTTATGTGAGTGCATCTATAAAGCGAATTTCCGTAGCAAACGAGAAGGAAGATTTCATCCCACCCAACTGTAGGTCATCTGGATACTCTCGATCAACCAGAATCTGGGATTTACCACAGCATGGCTATTCGTGCGGATGCACGCGTCAAACATGCATTTTTCCGTGGGTATTCTAGACACGCAGTGTTCTTTTATATAAACACACTTATATATACACACTTATTTAGATGACAATGATACATAGATAACAATTTTAAATACATGTTGGTTATATAGTTTTAAATTAGTGTGAGCATATGACGTAGTATGAAAGATGCCATTGGTACAAGGCAGATCATAACGGACGTTTCCAGAGTAATGACGTCATATGGCGTCATAATCAGCTAAGCGGCGTGTAGGATGACATCACATTCATTACGTCATAAATGATTCTATATGGTCCGTCTTTAACTCTTAATAGTCCGACACGTTGTACAAATTGTATGTCTCTACTATTTAATAAACCTTCTGTTGCCATAGGCAGTAACAGCACCCAGTTAAATTAGTTTCAAAATATTCAACATCTTACCTGTATAGTTTTCTGGAAAATTGATAGTCAGGAAGTTCAGAGATCGAGGTGTGGGCGGAGCTAAGCTAGAGATGGGCGGGGAATAGCTAAAATGGGAAGGTCCATTAAGTTAACACGTTTCCAAAGGAAAAACAGATACATATTAGGTAGAATAATATTGAACACGATGTAAGAAATGTTCTGTTGACTATTTTGAACATAAAATGTATTTTAGCAATGTCTTCCAATCCAATTATTAGTTTCAAAATAATCAACATGATATTTATTAAATAGTAAAGACATAGAATTCGTACAACAACGCATAGTCCGTCTTCAACTATGCGTTCGTGACGTACTTATCTACGTCATTCATGGCGCCATGATGACGTCATTGATTGTGATGCCACGTAGTTGACTATGGCGTCATAAGATGGATGGATACAGAGGAAAGGCCCATTAACTTTGTGTTACTGAACCGAACGTTACTGAACCTTTATAACGATTTCCTTCTAGTTTTAACAGTTGTTAACAATAAACATGGCGTAACATCGTCCCAAAAACGTAATTTCAAAACGTTCAGTTTTCCGTATCAGAAGAAGACTTTGTAAGTGCTTCTTGACCTTTATTGGAATCATAAGATAACACTTAAGAGCACGTGGAACATGACTTCACTTATTGTTGAGTGATGTTCCAGAAGACAATATGTTTGAAGAGTATAATAATATTGCAATTTTGGGCTTTTCCATATGATAGGATAAGCTGTCATCACACGCCTAGATCAAAGCTCGTTATGGAATATTTCTGCCCAACATCTTCCGATGCCTTTTTGGACATTTTAGACACTCTTTTACAGTGGAATAATCTGTTATTGATCAAATGCTTTCTAATTACATCTTACTCCTTTGATTTCTTACTCCTGATGCCGTGTTTGTTGCTTGATTTGCATATAAAATCCATTTATATGTAAAGCAATTACTTAACGCAATTTCGATTCGATGATATGCTCATTTCAAGTTTGGTTTACAATGATTGCATTTTTCATAGATTCTCAAAATTTGGCTATACTGTCAGTTGTCATAGTAACAATATTCTATTAAATGAGTAAACCGTTACTCATTATATTTGTCAAGTGGTGTCTTTTAATCAACCATAAGCTGTTAAGACTAGAATGCTCCTTTACCGGTGCTCTGTCAGTGATAGCAACATACAGCTGCTAGATTTTAAGCGGTGGCGAAGATTTGTGACCTTTTGACCTCTGTCAACCTCATTATGAAATTGATTTGCATGAAAACCATATGCAACCGTACACGATCCTATGAGCAACATTTTAGTGGTCGATCACCAATCTACAACGATTCTATCAAAATCTACTTAATTAGTTTACAATGAATGCATTTTTCATCGATTCTAAAAAATTGGCTATGCTGTCAGTTGTTATAGTAACAATATTCTATTAAATGAGTCAACTTTTACTCATTACATTTGTCAAATGGTGCCTTTTAATCAATCTTAAGCTGTTAAAACTAGAATGTTCCTTTACTGGTGCTTGGTAAGTGATAGCAACATACAGTTGCTAGATTTTAAGCTGAGGCGAAGATTTGTGACCTTTTGACCTCTGCCGACCTCATTATAACACTGATTTGCATCTAAACCATATACACTCGTAGACGGTACTATAAGTAACATTTTGAGTGGTCGATTAACAATCTACAATAATTCTATCAAAGGATATATCAGTTTTTAATATCCATACCCCTTAATATGGTCTGCTTCACTGTGGGTATTAACTCTAATATAACCCATCTAAAACCATATTGAGTCCCAGTTTATTACATGTTAACATACATAATCTTAAAGAGGACATCGAAAACTGTTAGGAAAATATAGTTTCGTCAATTCGTGGTGGGGTATCCAGGTGGGCCACTCCAGCCCACAGACTATTTAGTAAATGAGGAATTGTAAATAAGGAAAGCAATAAATGGAATAGGCATATATAGGCCTATACAAGTAGAGAAATGAAATGTGTACAACGACAGAGGAAGAAACTGACTACATGTATGTACGTTTCAAGAAATGTAATTAAACAATAGGTGATTGTAATATTCCAGTATATTGGAGTTATTGTGAACTGAAGCTAATGGTTTTATTATTGTATTCTTACTGGATATATTACATATTGCTGGTGTGAATAAATTTATGTATGTTTTGTCAAATAAAAATGTGCATTAGATGTAAATTATGACTAAGTTTACGTTTTTTTGTGATACCATTTTATGATACGGAACTCTGTTTTTCAAATAGTCTTGCGAAAGATAATAGAATCTTGACACAATGGACCTTTCCAGTTTTTGCCAAGCGGCTAGCTAAGCTCCATCCACACCTCGCTCGTGTTGGCATCGATCGATTCCTGACCTCCCTGACGATCAATTTCCAGAAAACTATATGGAAACGATGTTAATCAGGATTTTGATACGGTGTGGAGGATTGGCCTATAGCGAAAAGTAATACAACTAAAACATTAAGCAAAATACTAGAACGTAATTCGCAATACGTATAAGTCAATAGAATCATTTGTCGTAAGCTTGTGTATATGTTTCCTAAGTGAATTTTCAATTAATTAAAATTATTATGCATCGTCATAAATTTGAATATATATACTTGATGTATTCGTGCGTTTAAAAGACGTGATAGAATAAATTGAAATGGAATGAGTCTTGCTCTATGGGATAGTGGGATCGGGACATGTGGTACTGTGGGTTGGGATGTGGAGTACCATGGGCCAGTATGTAGGAGTACCATGGATCACGCCGTGAGGTACCATGGGCCGGGACAAACACGCATTGGGAATAGTGACAATGCAAACTAGTGTAAATGAGTAGAATATTTGGACAATTAATTTGACCAGAAGCTGTAGCTGCCTTAGGCAGAAATAACCTACAGTCAAATTAATATTCAACATATTCTACGTTTCTATCAATTGTTCATGATTTTCCTGTTTACTCAGCTTGGCATAGTGAAAAGTTCTATATATTTACACAAAGCAGAATATATTTCTAAATATCGAACAATTATACAGTTGTGGTTTCAAGGATGTTAGTAAATCACAAATTGTTAATAAGGAAACCAATACATGGAATATATATATATATATATATGCCTATCTAAATAGAGAAATCGAATGTGGACAACGACAGAGGAAGAAACTGACCACATGTATGTACATATAAAGAAATGTAATTAACCTTTAGCACTCTGATGTCAAAATCTTAAATTTTCAAATTAAATTAAAAGATGAACTGGTGATCATTTTAAAACAAATTTGGTGGAAGATGGTTCTGTCGTAGACAGCAACATCGTCCACCAAAATTGTTTTAAAAATGTACACCAGTTTCTTTGCTCCATCGTAAAAAGATAAAATGTTGACATCAGGGTGGTAAGGGTTTAACAATAGGCGATTGTAATATTCCAGTATGTTGGAGTTATTGTGAACTGAAGCTAATGGTTTGGGTGTTGTATTCTTACTGGATATATGACATATTGCTGGTGTGAATAAATTTATGTATGTTTTGTCAAATAAAAATGTGCATTAGATGTAAATTATGACTAAGTTTCCATTTTATGATACCATTTTCTGATGCAGAACTCTTTGTTTCTCAAATAGGCATGTGACAGATAATAGAACGTCGCACCAATTATGTATGATGCAAGATTCTTTTTTTTTAAATTTAAACAGAAGACTTTCTGTTATATTAATTTTAAATAGGTCAACACCTGACCTGTATGATTTGCATTGCTGGCTGAGATACCAGGATGTTACTATTGAAACTGTACCGGAACACATGCAAAAAGGAATTCGGTTAGTCTTAAGCAGCGTTCTCACTGGAGAGATAATCTGGAATAACACCATACCTCAGTATTGCGTTACGCCGGTTAAGTGTCTAGTGAGAACACGGCCTTAGATACAGTACTATGTCGTTTAATTAATTTAATTAGATGGGTTTCTAAATGAATATATTAAAATTACTTCCGATCTTATGATGCTCATATATGAAAATAAGTTTAATTCTGTTTTTCATACCGGGTCTGTTCAAGGTCAGAACCTTGGATCGTGGGTAAGAATAATAGCAGTCACCCATTAGAAGAATGGACCTTTCCATTTTTAGCTATGCCCCGCCCATCGCGAGCTAAACTCCACCCACACCTCGCCGTGTTGGGATTGATCGATGCCCGAATGCCCAAGCTATCAATTTCCTGAAAACTATACAGGGAAGCTGTTGAATATTTTGTAACTAATTTGACTGGGTGCTGTTGCTGCCTATGGCAGCAACAGCGCCCAGTCAAATTAGTTTCAAAATAGTCAAAAGAATGTTTGTTAAATAGTAAAAGCCAACAATTTGTACAACAACGCATAGACCGCCTTCAAATATGCGTTCGTGACGTACTTATCGACGTCATTCATGACGTCATTCATTATGATGTCATTCTACACATCACGCAATTCATTATGACGTCATATGATGGGTGGGTACTCTGGAACGGTGAATTAAAATAACAGACGAATTGTTCAACTTATCCTTTAACCCTAAAATTTGTTCAAGAAAATTTTAATTATCTCATATAAAATGTCAATTTGCAGACCAACAGAAGACTATTTTTGAAGATTTAACACTGTAATGACTGGCTCGGTTATCGAGCCAGTCATTCCAGGGGTAACATTTCAAAAATCGTCTTCTCTTGGTCTGCAAATGGACATTTCCCAAGACCACTACAGAAGCCGTTTTTGGCTGATATGAGTGATAAATAGTTAAGCTGTATTGGGAAATTGTTCACGTCTATTTTAAATGGAAAGATTAAAATTATATACGGAGGAGTGTGACCTTACTACAGAAGCTAAATCTGGTTTTCCGAAAAGCAGAGCAACCCCTATACATTATTTTCTCAGTCTGGTATATTATAAAATTATAGACATTTATTTAAAGCAGTGTATGTTTCGACCCTAACTTCGAGGATTTTAGTAAATAACAAATTGTGAATTTTTAAGGAAACCACCAAAATTGGAATATGCATATAGGCCTCTGCAAATAGAGAAATGAAATATGTACATCGACAGACCAAGAACCTGACACGTATTAACATATCATGAAATTTAATTAAATCAATAAATAATTGTAATATTCCACTATATCGAACTTGCTGTGAAGAGCACCTAATGATTGCTATAGTATTATTAGTATTGTATATATGGTTGGTGTGAATAAATTTATGTATGTTTGGGTAAATAAAAATGTACTTTTGTTGTAAATTATAACGAAGTTGCATTTTTGTCATTCCATTTCTCTGATCAATGCAGAACAATTCGTGAATGCATTTCCTCGTGCTCAATCATATGACGTCATAATCAACTACATGAGGTGTAGGCTGACGTCATAATCACGACGCCAGGAATGACACGATATAGTCCGTCTTTAACTTGTAATAGTCCGATACACGTCGTACGAATTCTATGTCTTTACCATTTAATAAACATTCTGTTGACTATTTTGAAACTACACTGACTGGGCGCTGTTGCCGCTGTTGCTGTTGCATAGGCCTAAACTAAATTTAAAGGTACCTATACACGTTAACTGTTGAATATTTTGAAACTAATTTGACTGTGGCATGGTGAAATGAACATTACTCGCGGTCACTGCAGGCACTCTATTGACCGGCTTGAGCAGTAAGGCGTTAAGTTGACACAGGATGAGGCTAAAACAAAAAAATAATTGTATCATTCTACTATGTTCGCCTTACTATGAACTGGAGATGATTTTATGAATTAATCCCATTGCATTCTTACTGTATGACCTATATATGGCACGTTGCTGTTGTGAATATATTGTAAAAAGGAAGTTTAGTCAAATAAAAATGCACATCTGTTGTAAAGTACTGATAATCTTGTGTTATTTTCTGTCAGTCTGACCTTCGATAAACGAGCCAGTCATTCTAGTCGTTACTTTTCAGAAACTCTCCTATCTTACCACGTGCTAGCGGAGATGCTGCTTAACATAATATGATTTATTTCCGGATTAATTATCATAATTTTAGTCGTGAATTTAAATTACAGTGAGGAGTCACTGATTCAACTCCGCGAGGAGAATAATGGACCTTTACAGTTTTAGCTATGGCCCACCCATCCCTAGTTAAGCTCCGCCCACGCTTCGCCCGTGTTAGTATCGATACATCCCTGAACTCCCTGACTATCAATTTCCAGAAAACTATACAAGTAATCTGTTGACTATTTTGAAACTAATTTGACTGGGTGCTGTTGCTGCCTATTGCTGTTGCTGCCTATGGCCGCAAAAGCGCCCAGTCAAATTAGTTTCGAAATATTCAACAGCATCTTTATTAAATAGTAAAGACGTACAATTCGTACAACAACGCTTAGCCCGTCACCAATTATGCGTTCGTGACGTACTTATCTACGTCACTCATGACGTCATTGATTATGACGTCATCCTACACTTCAGGTAAGTTGACTATGACATCATATGATGGATGGATGGATAAACTGGAAAGGTCCATTCAACTCCGCAAGGAAAACAATTAAAATCATTTATATGGCAGGAAACCATCATATGCTAATATTTATTTCGTTTCCTACATTGAGGTACATATCTTTTGTGTCAACAGCACCTCAAGGCGCTAAAAATACTACTTATATCAATTAAGCATTTTAATGGCCAACATATTTCAAGAAATTTTAATATGAGAAGACTATTTTTTTGGTAAATTTACCTCTGAAACATTTGACCGGCTTGACCATTACAGGGATAATGGTAAAAGAGAATTCAAGCTTTTTCCTACCCAGTATCCATTTGCCGGTCAAGAGAAGAGTATTTTTGAAAATTTACCACTGGTAACCGAGCAAGTCAGTCCAGCGGTTAATTTTCAAAAATACTCTTCTCTTGACCTGCTAATAGACATGCCTCAAGATCACTGCAGTGTTGTATTGGTCAGTTTGACCATTAAAAGGTTAAGTTGATAAAAGAGGGGTTTAGCCTCGAAAAGTATACAATTGTAAAAATCTTTTATTTTCAAGCATTCTGGTGCGGATGTGCGCCTCTAATTGTTTGTCTATCGTGTTAAGAAGAGTGTTTGTAGATGGTTAACAATGCCACCATGACGGACCTTGCCAGTTTATCCATCAATCATATGACAACATAATCAATAGGATGCCATCATAAGCAATATGATGACGTCATACCCAATAGGCTGACGTCATAATCAATGACGTCATGAAAGTGGTTAGTGTCGTGATGAACGCTTAATTGATGACGGACTTGGCGCTGTTGCTGCCATACACAACGGCACCCATTCAAATAAGTTTCAAAATAGTCAACAGCTTGCCTATATAGTTTTCTGGAAATTGATAGTCAGGGAGTTCATGGACAGATGGATCCCAACACAGGCCAGCGTGGGTGGAGTTTAGCTAGATATGGGCGGGGCATAGCTAAAACTAGATTCCTCCTTTGAATCTCCATTTTGATAGCCTCAACTGAAACTATTATGCAATAGCTTATCTGTTCAACCAAATAAGTCCGTTTTAAATTATAGCGTTTTAAAAGGACACGTTATTATATGAATATTAGGCCCCCCCCCCTCCCTCACGACACACGTAATAATTTCATGCTTTCGGAACGCTCTCCTCCTCTTCCTCCTCCTCCTCCTCCTCCACCATTGTACTCCCATATGACCCTTCATATTCATTTGAATGGATGGATGGATGGATGGATGGATGGAATGGATGAATGAATGAATGAATGAATGAATGAATGAATGGATGGATGGATGGATGG
>CM067369.1:111690665-111970665 GCA_034401795.1 Chaetoderma sp. LZ-2023a | reverse complement strand
CGTCACATTCGAATAGCTGTCAAAACAAGGAATTAGTACTATTACTTATAAACATACACAAATATCGACACTTCCTTGGTAACGGAAACCAGGAAAATGCTTTATTCACGCACAGCGGTTTTTTACATCGACACTAGAGGCGTCAAGCGCATTCAACGTTGTAATTAACATCATCAACACAGCTGCCATCTGTGGGCATCTGCCGACGTTTGCGGGCGTCTGTCACCTCTGATTCGATGACGTTAATGACACATTTATACAGAGACCCCTTTTTAGCTTTGGCCCTCCCATTTCTAACTAACCTCCGCCCACCATTACGCGAGTTGCAATCGTTTTAAAATTTGAAATAAAGTCCGAGTTCTTTGACTCCACCCCATCCCGATTCTGATATGGTGGGTCCCGACATATCAGAATCAGCATAGGTTGGAGTCAGAGACCTCGGACTACTTTGACATATGACATCACATAGGCCTAATCTAGATTTAAAGGTGACTATACACGTTAGTTGGTGAATATTTTGGAACTAATTTGACTGTGACCTGTTGCTGTCAATGGCCGCAACGGCTCACAGTCAAACTAGTTTCAAAATATTAAACGACATATTTATTAACTGTCAAAGTATTCAAAGACATACAATTCGTACACTTTTGCGACGGACTTTTCGATTTTGGTGATGTGGCGGCGCCATTTTGAGTTTGACATCGGCTAATAGGCCCTATATAACGTATTTGATTTTGACGTCAGATACTTCAGTGACAGACCGGATCCCTCCATTTGTTAATGGGATCACTGATCCCTCATATTTTGTTCTGATCCCGTACTGCACTGCACATCGTATAAAAATAGTCAAATGAACTGAATGCATCATCTACATCATATTATCAGGATAATTAGTTTGGTTTTGTCAAGAACATATTTTTGTGCTTATTTACGGTACAGTTGCAGTGGTAACTATTTTTGATAATTAACCACGGGGATGACTGTCTCGTTTATCGAGCCAATCATTCTAGCGGTGAGTCTTTTGAAAGCGTGTTTTCTTTCCCCACAGCCGGACATTTCTCAAGGCTACCGATGTTGTTTTGGCCAGCTTGACAAACGCAATACATGGTTAGACAATACTGGTTTCAACAATTACTTTTTGACAAATGTTTAGGTTACATAAAACTGATTGGTAAAGTAAGCTGTAAATCACTTCTTAACATTGTCATAACTACTTCTTTTGAAACGTAGTGATCCAGTCCGATCAGATGTACAATTAAAAAGCTGTGATCCGTGACTGATCTGCACGCGAAAAATTAAAGCAGATACCATCAATGAGGTTGAAAATTTAAAACCACATAGAGGACCCGAGTTTGAACCCATCCAAGTTAAACACAACAAACCAATCATGTGTGATGGGTCAGTTTTTAAATGCGACTAAAACAGATGCTATATTTTAAACAAAAAAACCATTCCTGAACTTTCAAATTAAAAATGAACATCAATAACCGGACAAATATGCATTGTGGTTCTGAGAATGCAAGGTATCGTTCCCAGACATGCACGTTTTTGCAATCTATGTGACCTAAATATACTAGGCGACTAATTCCACTATTTATTTGAATGTCCTGAAATAAATGCAGAGCGAAGAATGTATCTTCCTAAATATCATACACTTCGCCCAAATACACATACAATGTATCAACCTTTCAATGCAGACAACCGCAAAACAATAATAGCTCTCTGTAAATATGTTGACATCATTATGAATAAGTTTAAAAAGAAGAAATGACAGATTATGTAATTACCCGCGTGTAAAGCTTGCCATATCTAATGCTTCCACAACTTTATTCACGTCTCAGCGAGTGGCGGTAGTAGTCGTAGTAGTAGTAGTAGTAGTAGTAGTAGTAGTAGTAGTAGTAGTAGTAGTAGTAGTAGCAGTAGTAGTAGCAGCAGTAGTAGTAGTAACTATACGGTATTCATACTACCAGCCGTCATCATCATCATCATAAGTATCATCATCATCACCATCATCCATCAGTTTACGACCACTACTATCATGATTTTTATTTATATCATTGAAAAACATAAACACATATACGATTTAATTATGTATATAACATATGTAGCCCCCATTATATGTTTGTTTCATGTATATATGTTTCGTACACTTCGGAATAAGTTACCGAATAAACTAAATTGAGAATTTATAATGTATTCTATTTGATCAATTGTGCCCTTTGCCAGAAACAGTATGTTGGTGAAACAAAAATGCATTTAGAGTGCGTGCTAGACGTCACGTTTCTGATATTAACACCTCAGCAGATACGCCAATTGCTCAACATTTCCAACTTCCTGATCATTCAGTTGAACATCATTTTGAAATCATCTCAATAGAACCGATTCCGACTTTCTATAGTGAAGAAGAAACGAGTTCTTTTCGCAAAATACGAGAAGGCCATTGGATTAGAACACTCCAAACAAAAGCACCATTTGGAATAAATGTAGATTCAGGAATATCACAATAGAACAAAATTATCCCATTTCAGCTCATATACAATAGACGTAATGTTGACTTAGCGAAAACCATGAAAGATGAATATTCACAGTTGCAATCTAAATTAAAGGAACCGATTAAAGCACGGCAAGTAATAGCTTACAATAGAATTCCAAACCTGAAAGATGTGCTTGTAAGACCTCATAGTTCCTGATAACAATGACAAGGTTTCATCCCTCCCTACCTGTTCTTAAATAAATAAAATCCTAAACAAAATCAATGGTGGGGCAACTTGAAATCATATCCGTAGGACATCTTTTAATTCTGTATCTGCTGGTGTGCGTGCGTGGTTTCGTTCGTGCAAGCGTTCGTGCGTGCGTGCGTGCGTGCATGTATGCGTGCGTTCGTGTGTGTATTCATTCGTTAGTTCATTGGTGCAGAGGTGTGTGCGTGCGTGCGTGCATGCATTCGTGTGCGTCTGTGCGTGCATGCGTTCGTGCATGCGTTCGTGCATGCGTTCGTGCATGCATTATTGTGTGCATTATTGCGTGTGTTACTGCATGCATTCTTGCATGCATGTATTATTGCGTGCATTCGTGCATTCATCCATGTGTGTGCGTGTGCGTGTGCGTGTGCGTGTGCGTGTGCGTGTGCGTGTGAGTGTGCCGTGTGCGTGTGCGTGCGCGTGTGCGCGTCCGCGTGTGAGTGTGCGTGTGCATGTGTGTGGGTGTGTGTTTCTATAATGTAGGATCAATCCCAGCCTTCACCTGTTGTAGCGACCTACTGATTAGTACACTTTACACCAACTAATCTCAATAGGGGACCACTCTAAGTAAATCTAAACTTTGTCTCGATAGGACAAATTTAGGTAAAGAAATGTGTAATTAAATTCCTGTGCCAATGCGTTTTCTTCAATGTAAAGACAGAGAGACAAGCAGGCAGGCAGGCAGGCAGTCAGTCAGGCAGGCAGGCAGGCAGGCGGGCGGGCGGGCGGGCGGGCGGGCGGGCGGGCGGGCGGGCGGGCGGGCGGGCGGGCGGGCGGGCGGGCGGGCGGGCGGGCGGGCGGGCATGCAGGAAGGTAGGTAGGTAGGCAGGCCGACATGCACGCACGCACGCCGCACGCACGCAGGAACATAAATATTAACACAATATCTTTTTACTCTTTACGGGCGAGGGTGTACTAATTTCCAACATGTAGTGATTTCCAATATGTTTCCTGTTTCTATTCTTTAATCTAGCTGTGCGCTTAATGTACCCTCATACTACAACGTTGTAGGGCGTACAACTAGACCAGACTGATTCAAGGTCTTCATGAACAGATGTTGTACAGAATGTCTGTCATTATTGTGGACAGAAAAGAATGCAATTGGTTACATTAATAATAATAATAATAATAATAATAATAATAATAATAATAATAATAATAATAATAATAATAATAATAATGATAAATAATAATAACATTTGACATGTCCTAATCATGCTCTTTAACCCCTTGATGGCTAAATTTTATCAAAAAAATCACAAAATATTTAATTATTCGATGTCAATTTGCGGGACAAGAAAAGGTGTTTTTTTAATTTACCTCTGGAATGACTGGCTCGGTTAATCAGTCTTTCAAGTGGTAAAATTTAAAAAATTATCTTCTGTTGGCCGTCAATTGGACATTCCTCAACAGCGCGGTAGAGGCCGGTTTTGGCCGTCTTCGTCATGCCGGGGTTATCTATTTGAAGCCGTATTTGAAGGCCGAATTCAAAACCTCACCTCAGCTACAATTAATTCGGTTGGATATCTTGAAACGTATTTGACTGGAAGCTGTTGCTGACATAGGTTCCTGTCAAATTAGTTTCAAAATATTCAAGATCCTGCCAGCATAGTTATATCTTGAATTCGAAATTCTGGGAGTTCGGACATCAGAGGGTTAATTATCTTAGTTATGACTACTCACCGCGTGAATTCAGTTAGTTTCCTTCGAGTCTTCATATTCAGTTTAGAACGGAAACGGCGCAATATGGCAATGTTTGTCGCGTAACTGAGATTAAAAAAAACGCCATCAGGAAACGGATAAAGCGTATTATTGGAAATTCTCCGCATGATTCCTGTCATGAAACAAGCCTGTATATCATGACCCTAATTATACCGACCATCTATCGAGAATAATTCCAGATTGTATCATTAATATAAATGGAATCGTGCCGGTATTATATCTTGACAATATAGGCACGCTGGAGAAAAATCATGTACATTTTATGTCTCCAAATAAGGGCCTTATAATGCAATATATAGGCCTCAGAGGAAGTGTTCAAGGACGGTTAAGTGATAGGGCGTGTCTTGTAAAACGAGCAGAGGAATTATGCACGTGGACACGCTGAAATCCACGCATGTATGCGTGCATACGCGTATGCACGTATGTATGCGCATATGCCAATGTTCACAAACACGCATACACGTTTATTTTCACACGTATGCACGCACGTGCACTCAGGTACAAGTAAATATAAAAGCCCTATTGACCGTTCCAGTTTTAGCTATGCCCCGTCCATCTCTAGCTAAGCTCCACCCACACCTCGATCGTACTGGAATCAATCGATCCATGCATGAACTTCCAGACTATCAATTTCCAGAAAACTATATAGGTAAGTTGTTGAATTTTTTTTAAACGAATTTGACTGGGTGCTGTTGCTGCAGTCAGATTAGTTTCAAAATATTCAACATAATGTTTATTAAATGGTTAAGACATACAATTCGTACAACGTGTCGGACCATTACGCTTTTAAGACGGACTAAATCGAGTCATTCATGCCATAATTAATTATGTAGTCATCCTACACGTCACTTGGTTGAATGATGACGTTATATGACGTCAGGTAATGGATGGATAAACTGGAAATGTCCATTGACACAATGGGCATGAAGATGTATGGGACAACGAGGCTCACGAACAATTGTGAGATCTAGAGCCTCTGATAGAGCATCTCTTTGCATTTCTGGAGGTGACAGTATGGAACTTAAAGTAGCCGTATAATAATTATTTTAATTCTACCCATTCTCTCTTGAACAGGGAATTGGGCGCCCTGCCCGAATCCCCTCACGTCACACCCTTACGATATCCCTGGAAGAATCTAGTTTAACCCTTCATCGGCGGGGCCTATATGATCGGGGGTGGGTGGGGATCGGGTGGTGGGGGTGGGGTGGGTGGGTGGTGGTATGGGCTGGGGTTGGGGGTGGGGTGGGGTGGCACCTGCCCCTCTCCCGCCGCCATGTTAACACGAGCTTGGTCGTTAGAGTTAATCGTCATTATCTGCACTGCCTTAAGCTATGTAATGGTAATTAAGACCATGAATTAATAATAATGCCATATGATGGAATACTCCTAGTAAAGAGCTTTGTTCATTAACACAATAGTGACTAGATTTTGTCAAGAAAATCTAAACATTTGCTTATCGAATGCCCATTGGCAGGCCAAGAGAAGACTATTTTTGAAAATTTATCAATGGTAAATTTTCAAAAGTAGTCTTCTCTTGCCTGCAAATTAACATTGCTGAACACCACTGTGGAGGTCGTATTAGGCCGATTCGGTCATGGAAGTGTTAACACATAGCACCTGAGGCCGTATGGAAAATATCTGCCGCATTAGATAATTTTCGATGACTCAAACCCCGTCCCTTCTATTTCCATGACAGGGAATTATGGGAACTTCCAATAAAGGTATTAATAAAAAAAGCGTGCTCGTTATCATTTACTGGATGCTTATCTCAGGAAAGCAAAACAAACTAGCACTACAAAAATATCGTCGTCGTCGTTGTCGTCGTCGTCGTCGTCGTCGGCATCTGAAGGCTTGGTAGGCTTATTGTCGGTCTGTACATTCGGTAATCTCAGCCTGCATTAAGCATAGAGTTGCGCATACATTTGCTGGACAATGTTTTCTGAGACAGATCTGTGTCAAAAGTTGCTCTTTTATTTTTTGGTTTGTTTTCTTTTGCTTATCTCTTGTACCGTATATTATTTTGCAACTGCTTGCGTTTTGTTGTGGCTATTATGTACAGATAAATATTTACTTACACAGGTGATAGTTTGATAGTGCAACCACCGAGCCCATGGCATTGCTGGTGAGGTGAACCACCGAATCCAATTAGGTAGCATGCATGCGCATGCAGTGTATCATTGCCAATTCATGTTTATGGGGAGACTTTCCTCAGATCTTCACATGTAGTTAAAAGCTGTATACACATTTCATCTGTGATTTATTTTTTGCTATTACTTGTGCTATGGCTAGTTATGTGTCCATTGTTTGCTTATAGTGGTTGTTTTGGTGGTGGCGAGACCCACCTACGCCTTTGAGCACGTCACGTGCGCGGTATTGAGGGGCTACTTAGATTGGCCGGTAGGACTTTCGCATACCTAGTCCTTTTCTCAATCTAAAATTCCTTTCCCCAAGCTGGTTGAACGAGACCACCTAGACTGACTCATTCTTTATGAAGACTAGTAGGTCTTCCCTTGTGTTGTGGGAGGAATCAGATTTGTATATATACAACTTAGGCCATATGGCTCAGCACGCTTTACATTATTTACAATATTTACACGTTTCCCTGTTCTGTCAATAGTGCTTACATTTCTCGCCTTTCTTCCAGGCAGCCGTTTTCACTCAATGCTGCGATCTGATGCCCCACACATGTGGAAGTTTGTCATTTAAAAAAGTCAGTCGTTCATTTTTTTTCTCGGAATTTGGACTCGGATGGGCCTATCCTTCACATTGCCAGGATTGAATGTGCCGATCCTACGTACATCAATCAGACCCGTTACATGAGTTTGCAATTTGTTTGTACATCGGCTTCTCACCACTTTTGTGTTTGCACCTCTTCTCGCTGGGCCAGTGCCTCTCTTGTTCTCTGGAATATTGGAGAACATAATATGTCTATCTTCTTGATAGATCGTCTCCTGTATGGCCAGTATGTTGGGTGAGCTTGAGCATGTATACTCTAGTTTTGACACTCGTGCAACAATCGATGTAACCTCGTCTTGCAGAAAGGTGTGTTTGCTATTTAGCAGACTCAAATTATTTTCCATTTTGTCTTGGCTTTCATTGAGGATGAGTAGTTGTTGAATAAGCATTTTGCCACACACTCACCGCGTTTACAAAAATACCCTTTGATGTGTTCTCTCTCTCCCTCTTCGCTATTTAATGCGTTATAAAGAACATCGGATATTTCTTGGCATTCTTTATGAAACCAGTATTTGCAAATATCGCACTAAACACCTTTTTCATGGTCGTGGACCTGCTGGTTGCAGTCTGGGAATGTTTTGGTGGAATTTGATGGATGTGTGTTAGATGCTCCGATTGTCATCACAGGGGTACTAATGTTCGGTTTTGGGCCTCCAGGAGTACTTGGTTTCTGCCTTGGGGAGTTTTTGACTTGAGATTACACATGGATATGTTGTTGCTTACTTTTACTAACTGGCTCCTTAATTTATTTTGCACAGAACTGTGTAATGTGTGTCTTTGGTTCTGGTGACAAATATGTGTTCCAAATTGGATCGTAACTTACCAGTGGTCTGCATGCGTGGAAGGGTAATTCCTTGGTTTAACTTCACTCTAGTACTGATACATACAATTTCGTGGTACTTGGAGAAACGAGAACTGTGTTCGAGCCGGTTGTTATTGCCACTGAGTTCGAGTTGCAGGTTCCAGAGATCTGTTGTAATAGGTAGTGTAACACCCACCGAATCAAACTTTATTTTAACAGGAGATAAGAAGGTGACCTTTGGTGACTGACCATATGATTGCAGGATTGGTTCAAACTGCATTGATAAAAGCATTGAAATGCCCGTCCGCCATTAATGTCTTCAGTAATCTACAACGTCCTTGGTTACTAGTGTTTTATTTTATTTCCGCGTTTGTTTCATTAATGTAAACCAAGCACACTCACCTGTGTATTTGAGGTAAATCAATTTGCAACATTAGCCACAATTTATCAACTAACTGTACATAAACTTAAGCTAAAAGATAAAAACTAGTAGATAAAAACACTGGACACGTCCATCTCAACGCATGCACAACTGACATTTTGTATAATTAATTGTATGGTAAACGATTTTAATGAAAACAGAAAACAATACAAATGGTTAACATGTATTAAAACCATTCTAGATAATACAGGATATACATACCTTTGGAACAGCCAAACGATTCATAACAACAACATCATTCAAGCTCTGATACATGGGCAATTTATCCAAACATGGCCCGCCCAAATGCAGAAATCGTGGAAGGGTAAGATATACAATTCTTTTAAGACTAACGGGAAAACAGAAACATACCATCTTAGACTTAATGATAGAAATAGAATATTGTTCACTAGGTTTAGGACCAGTGACCATTCATAGCCAATAGAAAAGGGAAGGTGAGAGGAATACGAAGAGAAGAAAGGAAATGCAGTATTTATGACAAGAACGAAATTTGAGATGAGTTTCATTGCATTTTTATTTGCGACTATAGACCTATTACGATTAGGAACACTACCTAAATACTATCGTAAGCGGCCTAATTATTTTTAAATCGTCGCACAGACACAGCCAATAAACATCACCTGCAAAGATAATACCTGAAAAGAAAGTTAAATTGTGAGCGGAATAATATATGAAAATAGCTTGCCTGAATAGAACCAGTCATATTGCTGTAGTAAATCTAGACTATTTGTTTCAATGTTAACAGTTAATCTATAGAGATATATAAAATAACATCCAAACTGTCTTACCACTGTATAAATTGTATACTGTTTATACCCGATGTAGCACATGTATGATCTGGGAGTAATAAATAAATCTTGAAATCTTGACTGGTACTAAAGAGCTTTGTTAATTGACCCTGGGCTGGCTAGATTTTGTAAACAAATCTAAATATTTACTTATTGAATATCTATTTGCAGGCCAAGAGAGTTTACATATTATTTATATATATGTATAGATTAACTGTTAACATTGAAATAAATAGTCTGGATTTACTACAACAATACCATTTAGGGTACATCTATTTTTTGCGGGGATTATTGGGCAGACCCTGGACTAGCAGTGTTTTTCGAAGAGAGCTGTGAAACACGTCATCAAGAACTATGCTACACAAGCATCGCTGACGCATGCCACACACCTTGCAGTATAACTCCCGCCTACAGGTATGTGTCTAAAGTCTCTCAACGTGTAGATAAACTGAAATAAATCGTATTTTCGTCATTTTGCAGGCATCAGACGACGCCCACACGCACCCACAACGGCAGCCATTTTGTTGGGTAGCAAGGCAGGTGAAGACGTACGTGGGTCATTCCACAGAATTGGGACATTTTGACATGTATGATATGGAAAAAAACTAAACAGTTTGTATGCATTCAAACAAGTGTATTCAGTTTATTTTGGTATTTGCAATATGCATAGCAGGTGCAGCAGTGACCTTTGCTGTGTTATTTAGTAGTAATTGCACCTTCATTGTACATGATGACACAAAAATGTCACCTCCGTTACATAACTAAGTCTGCTGATTTTTTGTTACAAAACAGAGAGTAGATATCTATTTTGAAACCTATATGCAGAGGTCATTAGTTAATTACAAAAATAAATTGACTTGATGCAATGGTTACATATGTATCATCGCTATGGATAGGGTTAAAGGTAAAAATATACAAAAATTTTAAATATTCACAGAAACAATTACATATTGCAATTAAGAAAAGAACGCTGGGAATTACTTCTGTTATACTAGCATATACATATGTTGCAGTAGTTTCTATTAATAAGTGTCATTTGCAGAATGACCTTTTGAAACTTATCATGAGACCCCAACTTCTGTCATGTAACGGAGGTGATGTTAAGTAACGGAGGTGACACAAACTGGATACATGAAACAAACTCATAAATTTAAACATCCAAACTGCTAAAATACTGACAAATGAAAACAAACGAGAGGAAACGTGTTCAAATAACCAGTTTCGGCAACAAATTAATTATAACTATGTAAATAGTTTCAACCACATGTCTTTGCTAAGGCTATAATATCGTTTATGTTCAGGTTTTGGGGAAGATGCGTGGGCTATTACATCTTCTCGGTTATAATCATTTTTATCCATCCGCTTGGGCCAATAAAACGTGTTCACCCCCCATCTATACATAACGTTTACTTCTACATCACCTATCTTAATGTCTGTGACCTTGGCCTAGGTAAAGAGTATTTCTATAAGAAACAATGCACCAGTCATTGATAACAATCTCAAATCCCACATCTTTATTTTCGCATTCTAATCCCACTACTTTTTTGCATTCTACATTCCCAGGTTGGAATTCCGCTTCTGCACCTGTACACTCTACCGCTTCAGTTTCAGTTTCCGCCTCTCTATCCTCGCGTTCTACATTCACTACTGTTTCACATTCTATATTCACACTGTCATATTCCGCTTCTGCACCCACACACTCTACTTCAGTTTCAATCTCCATCTCTCCATCCTCACATTCTACATCCACTGCTTTTTCACATTCTACATTCATACTGTCATATTCCGCTTCTACAACTACAGACTCTACTTCAGTTTCAATCTCCATCTCTCCATCCTCACATTCTACATCCACTGCTTTTTCACATTCTACATTCATAATGTCATATTCTGCTTCTACAACTACAGACTCTACTTCAGTTTCAATCTCAACCTCTTCACCCTCACGTTCTACATGCACATTCTTACGCTCTGTCTCAGTTACTTCTGCATACTCGTTTTCTACATCCATGACATCTTGAGTTGTGTCATTAACATTTGAAATCACACACCATGTTTCTAGAATCTGTTTCTGCAAGTTAGCTTTGAATGTTACTGTCTTTAGTGTATAGCACGCACACACATTAGGGTAACGACAGACACAACTTAGATGAAGCACATGTATGATGTTTTTCTGATAGGAATTGACTTTATGAAGCATCATAGTCTCTGGAATTGGGCAGATAACCAATGGGGTGGATAAATCAAATTTATTTACATCAGATTCCTCAATGTAGAATAATATAATTTAACTGACGTTTCTGTTTTTCGTAAGCAATCGTACATAGTTAAGGCATCAGGAATATCTGTACCTGATGCGACTAGCCGGTCAGCACTCCGTTTAATTGCCCCACCTATCCCGTCGGCTGCGCCTTTCCCGTGACTGGACTCAAAAAAATTCCAAGTACCTGATGTGAACCCCATTTCGTACACAACATTAGAAAATAAAAACACATTTTTTCTGTTCCGGTATTGTGTTGTGGGGCCATCACTAAAAAAAATTAAGAATTGTTACATTATTAAATTTCTCACGGATGAAACTCAAAATTGACATTATGTGTGCCCAGATAGCCGAGGCGTCATGTCGCATGGATGGCGATATTGAGAAAAAAAGAGATTTTTTCAGCAACTGACGCATTTTCTTTTTGACAATATATCATCCCTGTGTGCAATGTGGCCTGGCAATTAGATGCCCCAAAGTGCACAGACTGGACTTCCGTGGAATATTTACATTGGTAATTTTCACTGAAATCAATGTGGATAACAGCTTGGTTTGGATTGTGGGGTAAGTTATCGATCATGTGCCTATAGCATTTATATTGTGTGCGTATGTTGAACACATGTCTACAGAGTGTACTATTTACTTCAGCTTCAAACAACTTTGCCAAATTTCCAACTTTGTCATCTACTTTTACCTTTCTAGTACACTGGACAAAGTAATTTACTTTTTTACCAGCCTTTATTTTCTCACGTGATAACTTAACTCTTTCCCACCTCCAGTACCAAACAGGCTGGTCTAGCAAATCAGGATCAAGTGAGGTCTGGAATAACGATTTGTTTTTACAAGTGGGACACTCTCGGTACATACATACTTTACATGAGTCATTGCAACATACCAGACCTGGTAAATCTTCAAAGCTAGCTGTATCAATGATCCCAATATGCTTCAGTTTAGTATACATAAATCTAATATTTTCGTGTATAGTACAGAGACGCGTTTCCCTCTCTTTTACAGATGGACTTACAATCCAAAATGGCCTTAGTTCACAAAATTTGCTATAAGATATTTTGAAGACACTTCTAGTTTCTACACAAAACTTTGTGTGCAGTTCTTTAAGTGTATAACATAAAAAGCGTTTTTGCTTCTTTTCACCTTTCCTAGTTATAGTTTGTTTTTTTACCAGCAGTTGCAGTGGAATTGTCATCACGCATCAGAAATTGTTCGATCGTATTCCTAAGTAGATGTTGACGCAATCTATTACTGTCTTTGGTTATTGCTGTTCCCTGTATAGTTTTACGTTTCTTTCTTGCAAATTGGAATGTTTCTTTTGCCTTTTTAGCAAACCGATACTTTTTTATTATTACACCACTGAGAATTTTGCTAATAGATTTACAATGTTTCTGCAAATCATCTGTCAATGCATGATGAAAGATGAGTGTTTTTCTAACGACGTCTGAAACGTTTGAATGTCCCTTGAGTAGTGATTTGGTTTTGGAGCGTGGCGTGCCTGATTGTTTCTTTTCACTGCTACGCTGATACCTTTTCTTATACTTTTCTGCTTTTCTCGTTTGCTTTGCGAGCTGAATCCGGAGTTGATATATCGTGCGATATGCTGCAGCTCGATCCTTTCTTACTTTCTTTCTACCCAGTCTAGCGGCCTGTTGTTGTTGGATTGGGATGTTTTCTGGTGAGTTTGGAGGGGTATGCATTGTCACTAGATCACACATTTGTTTACGCGCTCTACATCGTTTTTGTATTTGCTTCCATAGACGCCTCTGCTGACGTTTCTCTCTCTCACTTAACTGAGCAACTGTCTATCTGCGTTTTTGCCACCTTTCACGGTCTTTCTTTAAATAATTTTCTCTTGCTGCAGGGTCTGCGTTGATGCGTTTCCTATATTTGCGCATTCGTTCTGCAGCGGTCATTCCACCCATCTTGTCTCTGTTAATTGCTGCTACTCTGCAAAATATATTGTAACAAGCTCTTTAAAGACACAGTTCCACAGCAAACATGCTTTTCGCAAAACTGTTAAAACTGTTCGATTTTAAAGGCTTAAATCATGTGTAGATGTATATGAAAAGAAATGAAATATGTTTTAAAAAGCAATGATTTTCACCTGTATGAATTATTACACAATTTTTAGGTTTTGACATTTGACATTCAAAACTTAAATATTTTCTATTAATTTCTATGGAAGAAGATTGTTAAGGCATGTTTCGTTTATTTGGATCGAGATAGATGACTTAAGCCTCTAAAAGTAAACAATTTGAACAATTTTCCTAAAAGCATGTTTTCTGTGGGACTGTGCCATGTCATGTCCAACCTATAGATCTAGGAAATTCCACCAGCATACTCCAAGTCGAAGCTTTAGTTATTGAATGAAAATCAAAGATAACTCGAATGCATTCAAGGGAGATGCTGATTCACACCGCCTTCGCTCTGTCTTAGCAATGCATTTAGTGACCACAGTGACCTAGACATTTGATCCATTGTCCGCAAACTGCAAACTCATCATGAACTCTCGTAATATGAAGGTGTGTGCTAAATCTGGTGATTTTACCTTCTTACACTCCAGAGTCATGGACAAAATGTGTATTCCAGTATGTACTTTGTGACCCCGTGACCTAGATATTGGTTATATTTCCCTGAAACTCATAGAATTTCTAGCCACTTATAACATGAATAGATGGCTAAAAGTGTGTATTTCTGGATTCACTAAGTGCCCAGGTGACTGCGATTTTTGAGGGCCTGATCACAAACTAAGAATTCTTCTAGCCACTCATAATATCAATGTATGTGCGGAATTTGGTTATTCTACCTACCTGCGTTCCCGATTTATGGCCAACAATGTGTATTTCGGCCTTGCTTTAAGTGACCCCTTGACCTCGACTTCTTTACCTTTTGACTCCACTCTAAAGCCATTTCTAGGCAATGATACTATCACTGTATGTGCTAAATTTGATGATTCTAACTACTTGCGTTCCGGATTTATGCATAAAAATTCGGGAAGAACTAAGTGACCGTGTGACCTCGATTTTTGATCTTTTGACTCCAAACTGACAGCAAAATATTCAACAGGAATAAGTAGTAAAGACATATAATTCGTACACATTGTGGCCTATTAAGAGTTCCTGACGGACTTAGATACGCCATTCTTGACATATTTTAATAGTTACCTCAGCCTACCCGTGACATATGTGATTATGACGTCATATACTTAACTGACAGATTGGATTACTTTATTAACATTTTGATATTAATTTGAAAAATATGCATCATTAGACAGAATTTATAAATTATTTAACATCATGAGACTCATCCACTAGACGACATGTTTCGCGTTCATGGAGTTCATGATGCGGAGGTACCGTAGGATTCAAACCAGGGACCTTTGGTTTACGAATGGACCTTTCCGGTTTTAGTTATGCCCCGCCCATCTCTAGCTAAGCTCCACCCACACCTCGTTCGTGTTGGGATCGATCGATCTCTGAACACCCTGACAATAAATTCCAAAAAAACTACACAGGTAAGCTGTTGAATATTTTGAAACTAATTTGACTGGGTGCTGTTGCTGCCTAAGGCCTAAGGCAGCAACAGCGTCCAGTAAAATTAGTTTCAAAATATTCAACAGCATGTTTATTAAATAGCAAAGAATTACAAAGACATGCAATTCATACAACGTGTCGGACCATTTGAGATTTGATGACGGTCTATATGGAACCTTTTGTGACGTAATGATTATGACGTCATCATACACGCGCTGAGCTGATTATGACGTCATACGAGGTCTGATGATGGATGGATACTCTGGAAAGGTGAATTGACACCGTTGCCTCGGAGCCACTGATGTCACATAGTGTGTAGGTAGCTAATACCTACAATGGAGGAATGGAGTTTTAGCTATGCTCCGCCTATCTCTAGCTAAACTCCACCCACACATCGCTCGTGGTTGGATCGATCAATCTCTGAACTCATTAACTATCAATTTTCAGAAAATTATACAGATAAGCTGTTGAATATTTTGAAATTAATTTGACTGGTTGCTGTTGCTGCCTATCAGCATGTTTATTACTTGAATGTTAAAAACATACAATTCGTACAACAACGCTTAGTCCGTCATCAGTTAAGCGTGGTCATTGATCATGACGTCATCCTACGCGTCATGTATTTAATTATGACATCATATGATGGATGGATAAACTGGAAGGGTCCATTAGACAACTGTCGAACCAGTATTGGTTATGTCCACAGGGTGTTACCCAACACGATCTAGTTTGAACGCATATCACATAGAGACCCTGCGGTTATGCAGCCTTGGTGTTAATTTTACAAAGATAAAAAATATATTGCGAACATGTTAGAGATGAATCCAGTTTATCGATCAATCATAGGACGTCATAATCAACGACATTACATGAAGGCTAACGTCATAATCAATTACGCCGTGAATAACGTACTTTACTCCGTCGCTAACGCTTAATAGACCGTCAGGCATAGCAATATCACTCAGTTAAATTAGTTTCAAAATATCGAACAGCTTATCTGTATAGTTTCTGGGAATTGAGATTCATGGAGTACAGGGATAGATCGATCCTAACACGGACAAGCAGTGGTTGGAGCTTATCTAGTGATGAGCGGGGCATTAGTTAAAACTGGATTCATGTACTGATGGCTTATTTACACACCACAAGACTCTTCTATTCCCGGTCGGTTTTACCATAAGCTAATCGCGGAGTGGATGCCTCTCGTGGTGTCTAAATAATAACTAACTATTATTGGTTCGTCACAATGAACCGAATGATATTGGGACAACGTAAATATCTTATGTTGTGATCTCTGAGCTAAGCCGGTACCCGACTCCAATTGCTCATAATCACAATAGTCCCATATCCTGAGCCAGAGAATCGCCTGCGAGGGAATGAGGAGTCGGGTACTATCCTATCTCTGAGCCAGTGTTGTGAAATGTTGAAAATGTTGTAAAAGGCCAACATTTGACACCAGATACTTTAAAAAAATGAAATTTTATGATTACAACCAACCTACGTATCCCTTTCTACATTACATGCATAAGTTACAAGAAATTTAACAATAGTACCATCCATATATAACGACAGTAAACAATATTGTTTATTGCAGCACGCTTTATTTAACTCGTTCACTTTTGGAATCCTAGTGGCCGAGTTTACGCCCCTATTATGTCTAACACAATTTTATTTTCACGCATTTTGCTGTGAATATATAGCTTTAATGTCCATGCATTGTGTAATTTAGTATACTCCCATATCATATTCTTGTGGGTTCCAGTTTCTCATGCAATGTGATTTTTTACTATATGCCTTTAGCTCTACATAAAAACCAACGCCACATACTGGTTGCTACGCACGCTGACTCTGTAACCATGACGTGAAATATGATCGCAAATAGCCTAACATGTGGTCCAAAATTGCTATGTGTAATGGAACGTTGCAATATGGAATAATCTGTCGACTTTATAATAAATGCGCATGGAAGTATCCTATACCTCCAAAATGCATCATGAACTCGCAAAAACAGGCTATGTAAAACTTCTAGTTTAGTTCAGTTTAGTTTATTCGGTTCACTTCTCTTGAAGTATACGAATACAGGTACATGAATACTACTTTAGTAATGGCGGTATACGGTACATAAACAATACTATATTATCTGTGCATATAATCTATTTCACAGTCAGTTATGGCATTTGACCGATCGCGTCTGCGAAGCATGCGTCATAAGCCGGTGCCCGATTTCAATTGCTTACAATTGAAGTCAGGCACCAGTTCAAGACGATCGCATGTATTTTACCATTTGCATAAAACACTTCACCAAATTCTCTTGATCAGAGCCAGCATTCTCCTGCGACGAGGTTTGCCAAGGCTGATCGATGGGCGCCGCTCTCTCTTGGAGCGACGACCTCCGCCCAGATCGGGGCCAGATATTTGCTTTTGAAATTAAGTATTGATATTCAAGTGTGCTAAATAGCAATTTTATCAAGGAATATGTATATATGTAGGAATTTTTATATCTCAGGATGCGCACATACGTACGCGCGCGTGTGCCCAACACGCAGGTACGCGCTTCGAGCACTATTCAGTAGTCCTTTAGTTTGCATTTACGGATCAATATTCAACTTGGTCTCATCGGTAGCCACTGCTGTATAAGACAGCAGTGACCGCCTATCAAACCGCGACAAATATTCATCATATATTAAAACTGTATATTCTTTTTCATTTAAACCGGTTGAAAATAACGTTGATAAATTTACATAATGATATCAACTTCGTCCGGTTTTGTTCATTCATGAGTTGATACATTTTAACAGTATTTGGATTTACTCTAAAGTATCTATCTATATACGTTTTTCTTTCTACAGCTAGAGATGGACAATCGAAAAGATAATGAAACTCATCTCCCAGTGTGTTTTGATTGCATAAGGTGCAAACACGCTCATGTCTATGGAGATGTTCAAATCGCCCAACCTCTATTGGTAACCTGTGATTATAAGTTCTAAATTTACATAGCATTTTGACAGTGTCTGAGGGCGCGAGGTTAAATACGTTTCTAGTCTAAAAGTTTCTTCAAAAATTCTATACGATGTGCAAATACTGCTGTTAAAAACTTCGCCTCTCCATTTCTGGATTTACTAATCAGACAGTACTTGTTTTGTAGTAAACTTTAACCATTCAGGCTGGCCTGGATTCTGGCTATGCCATACATCTGACGAGGGTGATACCCCTATAATTATCAGGATCCAATATAGAGGCTTTGTTTTTATATAATGCTAAAATTATGCCTTTGGTCAAATTTTCCGGTATATGCCCTGATGCCAAAATAATATTGAACACTTTGGTATAGACACCCAACAATTGACTAATTGAATGAAACACTTAGTCTGCTAATTTATTTACGTCGGCAACATCAGCAAGTCACGTGATCAGTGACTCTGTCTCACGGTTGGACAATTAACGTGTATGGAAAAATAAGGGTCGTCATTAATAATATAAGTGCGGAAAGCCGCAAGGTCATAACGCGGTATCATGTAATAATAGAGGGATCCAATTCTAGCTATGTCCCGCCCATTTCTAGCTAAGCTCCGCCCATGCTTTGCCCGTGTTAGGATCGATCGATCCCTGCACTGAGAAGCCGATTTTACGCACGCAGAGCGCTCTGGGACGTTTTCCCCTCTCAACGCAAGGCATGTAACTTGTTGGTTATGACAGCAACAACGCCCAGCCAAAACTAGTTCCAAAATTTTCAACAGAATGTCTATTAAATAGTAAATCCATCATGTACATAAAGAGAGAATCTGGACCGAGGTCTCATATCTCTATTATGGACCGACTTGAAAATTATCAACTTGCACGAGCTTTAGCGAGTGCAAAATTGATAATTTTCAACGAGGTTCATAATAGTCATATGAAAAGTGACCGAGTTTGGGATTTTATTTATCATATAAACTGTAATTTTGAAATATTTGCTAATAGTTGCTGATGTGACTTTTATCTGATTACTCATTGTTAATTTTCGTGAAATCGATACCGCCGCTGTGACGCACCACTACTTGATAACAGACACTGAATGCGCAGCAAAATATAGTGACAAACACCAAATCTGGCGATGTCAGCCGTTAAACAGTATTTTAACTGGTCATTGAACATTATAGCCACGGCCATCAATCGTTACTTCGCTGCCGACTGATAAACTGTCAAACGATGACATTTCGCGATGACGTTCCATGAATGACAAATCGTAGTAAACAAATCGTAGTAAAACAGTACCGCGTACGAATCCCTACGCGTCACGCTCACATCAATCGATGTTTTAATTGGTCGATTTAAATGGGTTTGCGCGCCCAACAGCCTAGGAAAATACTCCGTTGAATATGGCACGTGCGCTCAATTCGAAAAATATGGAACGGGGTAGAAGGCTTGTTTATGTGATAAATACAATTCCTACACTTGACGGATGATTACAGCATCACGACGGAGTATATCTGTCAATTATAATTGTCACGTCAGCCTACATAGTCTACACGCACGTGCCGTAATTTATTATGCATTCAGAAACATGATGACAGATCGGATTCATCCAGTTTAGTGGGTTCCCAATCACACGACTTACGGACAAACTATGGCATACTACATATGGTATAAGAGAATCAAGATTTTGATTGATTTCCAAATAATTAATAGTGTGTTTTTGAAAAAACTGTTAACCAGGAAGGTATCCTTGATATTTCCCTGTTTTTATTACGTTGGACGACCGTAGATGATCTTCTTTGTTTACCGCGAGAATATAAGTATCGCTTCTGAAATGCGCCCCCCTACCCTTGGGTTTTCCAGATCTGATATAAAAAACTTTCATCTTCACAAAATCGCATTCTTTTGCTAACAATTCGAGAACCAGGATTCACATTCACATACCAGCAATATTTCAATCAGTGAAGATGGATTAAATTTATTGTGTTATCAATTGTCGTAAAAACACCAAGAACATAGAACATCATTATAATAGTTAAAGGATAACTAATCTGAACACTTGATAGCTATTCAGGTGATCTAATATGTCAGTCATGAACTATGCGGGTAATGTTAATCTTTTCTTCATGCCGCTAAAGAAAGATATTCAGGCTTTAGTAGCTAAATATCGCGATATTTCTACAGCCTATGATGGCTGTCATGATTTACTTTTCAACCAATCAGAAAAAAATCCTACCGTGCCTGCCTCGGGATATACATGTAGCTCAGTCATAGAGGCGCCAGCTATAGTTTGGCAGTGTGGTATAAAAGAAATCATACAGGTAAGCGGTTGAATATTACATAATAAAGAATGTAATACATTGGCACTTACATGACATCACACACTATCGCTTGACGAGACAAAATGGTGGCGATCACGGTCCAACATTTAGGCCTACGCGATATTACAAAGCAGATAATTGTGATACAGATAAGGGAATGTGACAGGATATGAATAATCTGGAATCTATAAACAATAATCTATCGGTGTAGTATAACATTTGCGATGAGATTAGCATTGCTTTAACCAGGCCTATATCTGTATCTGGCCTGTACGGAATAGGGGCCGCCGTACCTGTTAAAGAATGCCTCATTGGTATTTAATCTAAATTTTTTACATTTTAATTTGATAAGGGATAATGGATTTTATTGTAGACATATAGATACTTGTTCAGGATACATTGCTGCAATTTCCCAATGAAATCGGCAGGTATCGGTAGCATGGCAGTACAATAAAAATAGATTGTGAGTAGTTACTAGTATATAAGAACTCGTTCCATGCTCATTGTTCTGTTCTGTTATGTAATTCCCGTCATTCAGGTACATCATACATGTAGATCTTCTAGGCGAGCCTCCCGCTGGGATTAAAGCGGCGTGGTAGACCTGAAAGTAGTATAGCGATGATGTGATAGACCCCACATGTGATATGTGAAGAACTCTGTGACGTCATTTCATCAACATTGATATGGGGTGGCCGAGGTGCGGTGTGTGTGATTGTAATGTACGTGCCATTTGACCATTGTTTTAAAAGGATTGTGTAGCTTATTTCGCCCGCCCACTAGGCAACGGCTAATTTCATATTACATAGCGTAGTGTTGTATTTATTGCTGATAAAGTACATAGCTTTAGAATATCACGTCATGAATTACCTCCCTTGAATTCCAAGCAGCCATAGTGGAAAACTCGTTAAGCAAAGATAATACAGGCAACACTGTTTAACCATGGTAACCTTTTCGTTCTATTGTATTTAGCAATGAATTTTGAAATATTCAATGATCTCAATGATATTCCCGATGTAGACATTAGTCAGAAATTTATAATAGTGCCGATGCCGTATTTTTATGACTATCGCAGGCACGAAAACGCCCATTTTATCTCAGTGTTATTCTGTAGATACGGTATCCACTTTATATCTAGCTACATCCAGTATTGGTGGGACGGGTGTCAAGCGCAGATCTAGGATTTTAACATGGAGTTAGTCCAATCTGGTAGAGGGTCAGTGAGTGAGGATATGTCCTCTCCAAATGGCCAGGTGGGGAGGGATGGGGTGGGGGTGGGGTGGTGGTATGTGTCCTCTCCCTGAAAATTCTGAAGCTATGAGCAGCCACTTCCTGCTTTCCGTTTGATAAACCACATACATATTTCGCATCCAAACTGCGCCCATAATTCAGAAGAATCTGTTAGAATCTTCCAGATGTAGCTCTACCGTGTCTCCGCAATCCCCCCCCCCCTCCACGCACGCACGCACACACACACACACTCACACGTACGCACGCACGAATACACGCACAAAATCCACCCGTAGATCCGAATTTGCAGATATTTGTGCATGGTATCGCAATCAATTAATTTGTTTAAATCTAGGACTAGAGAAAGCTAGGTTCATTGAATACATTTTATAGGCCTATATAATTCAATTTCCTGGAGACCCAAGCCAAACTATTTGTGACACTCTAAAACGTCAATTTTAATAAACATTAGGTTAAAATATCAGTTAGGGATATAAATACCAGTAATGAGTGACACGGGGCTTCTCATAAGCTACATGGTCGTGACGTCACTGGATTCTGACAATACACCAACTAGTAGAATCAGACAGATATGGCAGTACTACAGCTGATCAACTTACGAAGAGTAAGGGATAAAACTGAGAGATTAGGGCACACCAGCTGTTAATGGACATTTCCATTTTTAGCTATGCCCCGCCTATCTCTAGCTAAGCTCCACACACACCTCGCTCGTGTTGGGATCGATCGATCTCTGAACTCACTGACTATCAATTTCCAGAAAACTATACAGGTACAAGCTGTTGAATATTTTGAAACTAATTTGACTGGGTGCAGTTGCTGCCTATGGCAGCAACAGCGCCCAATCAAATTAGTTTCAAAATATTCAACAACATGTTTATTAAATAGTGGAGACATACAATTCTTACAACGTGTCTGACTATTAAAAGTGTGTTTAAAGATGGGGGCTAATATTAGTATATTCCGCTATGTCATAATTTTTAGTTTTGTACTTTTTTGCTATATTCTTGGAACCAACACTTTTTTAGTAAATATATATACTAAATAACATAACTAGGGTTGGTTCCATTTTTTGAAATGGGTCTTAGGTACCTTTTCTAGTTTTTCAACATCGCCACTATTTTGTCATTAAATTCTTAACATGTTCGCGATCTGCAATATGCAAGAAACAAATGAGGGACCCTACCAATTTCTGTGGACATCAAATAATGCTACATGTATGTCTTAATTAGCATTATATTGATATATGCTCACACGGTCGAACCTGTCTAAAAGACCACCTTTGGATTGGAACCAGACAGGTGGACTTTATAGACAGGTGCGCTTCTATAGAGGGGGAAAATATATTGTTTCATCAAACCTGCCCTAGTTACCAACTGTTTTAAGAGACCATCTGTTGTAAGAGACTAATTTCTTTGTTGATCAAATCCAATAAAACAATACATTTGAACCTGTAAATAAGAGGCCACCTGCCTAGGAAATCACTGTATCATGCCAAGGGATGGTCTCTTAATACAGGTGTCACTGGATAGGCTTTGGTACTGTCATTGAGTGCAATAGTCAGTTTGAATAATACAGTCTTAAACTTAAACTTAAAAGAAAATTAACATTATGAACAGTTTAAACTCGGGTTAGCAGGGTTAAGAGGTATAACGACCAAGCCGGCTACTCTGCTTCAATATTGTCTCAGTACACCGCTGTTATCTCAACTTGCTAAAGAAACCGACCATATGATAGGTATGCAAAGCGCAACTTACAGTCACCACCACCCGCTGTCATCAGCCAAAGTGGTTAGACAAGAAAAGGCCATTTTAGCATTGAAATCAGTTTTAGAGGAATGTAACTCCTTTGCTGACAAATCGCCAAACCTTTACAATTTAATGACAAAGGTTGTGATGCCCAAAAAACATTACACATGATATTCTAAACATGGAGAAGAAGTGTGGGCAACAAGTCTTGGAATCATTTGTTGAACAGCGCATCTGTGGTACATCAAACTTTTGGGGCCGTATGGCTAAACTTTGCTTTTCCAATTGGGAGGATGCATGTAAAACAGTTAGGCTGAAAGGAAGATTTGGAAATGTACAACTTAAAGCTACAAACGCACTACTTGTCATGATGCTGATAGTTGCACAGTCAGATTGCCAAATAGATATTGCGGATGTCGTATCCAAATATGAATTCACAACATCAATTCGACACTAATGAGTGCAGATGGCTGTTTAATCCAGTGTACAAACAAAAGTGAGCGTATCCACGTGCTTCAAGGTTTAGCCGATCAGCCACAATTACATGAAATCAGTACCACAGACACATACCTGATCATTGACGGTATGGCATTAGTTCACGAGATCATGTCACTCGAGCAGTTCAAGACATGTATGACCCTAGGTGAAGCATTTGCCTCAATCATTGATGTCAAGTGTAAGAATTATGCAGGTGGTAGTGTAATCTTTGATAATTATGATAAATAAATATGTCTAAAAGATGACATTAGAGGGCATGTTACTGGTCTGCGTTCCGCCACTAAAGGCACAACACCCATCACAGACACCAGACACTTTCTCGAGAGCAAGGAGACAAAGGATTCACTAACACACTTCCTTGCTGACAAATTGATTACATTGTGTAGGACGCCTATAATAACAGCAGCACGCTTGCGAGTTCAAAGCAACACATTTCCCTTACCTACACTAGGGGAAAGCACACAGGAAGAGGTAAATTCACTTATGTTACTACATACTTATGGTGTTTCTAAAGCTAAATCAGGTAATAGGGTACACATCCTGACACAAGACACTGACGTAATGGTGCTTGCTTTACGTAGACTTCCAGACCTTGGTCCTCATACAACCTTGATCATGGGCACAAGAGAGCACCGGAGACATGTGGTTCTACAGCTAATCTACAATGTTCTTGGTCAAAACAAAGCATCTGCATTGCCTGGGTTTCACAGCCTCACGGGGCGTGCCACAACAGACCATATATGCGGTAAAGGCAAAATGACTGCGTTTACGGTCTTTCAAACAGCTAGCCCCTCTGTAATCACTGATTAATCATGGCTAGGGGTCGAGACTATTCTATCATCAGACATTATTGTAGATTGTGAGACATTTCTGTGCCAACTAATGAGTACGAGAGATAGTTCTGCATCAACTCCAGGGAAGTTGAGGTGGGCAAAATTCTAGAAATTGCCTGCAGACCAGGGAATAGCTAAGCTACCACCGACTGCTGGTGCATGGTACCAACATATCCTGCAAGCACATCTAGAGGCCTTCTTCTGGTCTCATGATCGTGCGCTATTACCTACAATAGCAGATCCAGAGAAATTAGGATGGTCTCGTGAAATAGATGGAACACTTGTTCTCATATTATCTAAAGTAAAACTGGTACCTGAAGCAGTAGTTACGTTAATCAAGTGTGGGTGTGCTGTGAGCAAATGTTGCACTTGTAAGCAAAACAACTTGCCATGAACAGAACTGTGTAAGTTTGAGGCTGATGAAGATTGTTGTAATACGATTCAATCAGGAGAAACTGATGATGATTTAGATTTTGGCTAAAATTGAGCAAATATGAATGTGAGTATGGAAACATTATCATAATAAAAAATAGTTAGTTACTGTTTAGAGTGAAAGGGATATTATTTTAGCACCGTGAATGAGGCATGACTAGGAATGTTTTTCTGTTACTTTATATGAAGCAAATGCCGAATAGCATTATATACTCCCAGTGATGCCAATATGCAATGCCATAAGAATATGAGGCTGATACTTTGTGATTCATTCAGCATTTTAAAGTTATTTGCATCACAAATTAACCACCATTTTACTATAATCCTGTCAATATTCTCATTATTATAATCATAGGCAGAGCATGCTGTTAACATATTGGAGCAAAATATTTTCCACTGTAAAATGCTATGACGTGTATGTAGACAACAACATATGTCAAACATTACCCTATACGATCAAAACTAAATGAGGAGTATGGCAACGTCGAATGTCAAAGCAATATAAAATGTTTGTAAATAGTGGCCATCTTGAAATCTAATATGTCCACCAGATTGATAATGCAATTTCCAAGCTCCATCACCCCGAAAATGTGGGTGTAGACACTAAAATTAAGTTTATATGTGGTTTGAGACAGACGATATTGACAGAAATGTGGTAAAATGGTGGCCATCTTGAAATTCGCGATGGCCACTAGATTGATAATGTAATTTTCATGTTTCACCACCCCGAGAATGTGGGTGTAGACTCTAAAATTAAGTATCTATGCGCTCTGGAACAGAAGATATTAACAAAAATATGATAAAATGTCAGCCATCTTGAATTTTCATAATAGTAAATTAAAAAAATGTAACCAACCCCAGATTTGTTCTCTGATACATAAAGAATATAAAAAGTCCAACATAAAAGAATAAAGCAAAACTACACACGGGCATACACTATATAATCATTTATGACGTAATGCTTATGACGTCATCTTACACGCCGCTTAGATGATTATGACGTCATATGATGTCAACTGATTGATGGATACTCTGGAAAAGTGAATTGACAAACAATAAGGCAAAACTTATACATATGCTGGCCACAGGGAGGAAAGGTATGCCAGAGTGTTCTCACTCGACCTTCATTGGACATACATACGGAAGACAGGTGATAATCGACCTTTCCACTTTATTCATCCACCATATGACGTCATAATCAACTACGTGACGTATAGAATGACGTCATAATGAATGACGTCATATGATGTCATGAATGACGTAGATAAGTACGTCACCAACGCATATTTGAAGACGGACGATGCGTTGTTGTAATAATTGTATGATAATTTATTTACTATTTAGTACATATTCTGGTGAATAGTTTGAAACTAAAGGCAGCAACAGCACCCAGTCAAATTAGGTAAAAAATATTCAGCAGCTTACCTGTATAGTTTTCAGGAAATTGATATTTAGGGCATTCGGGGATCGATCAATCCCAACACGGCGAAGAGATGGGCGGGGCTTAGCTAAAAATGAAAAGATCCATTGGGAAAGATCATGAAGAGAAGACGTTTTTCAGCCATTTTGATTTAAGTCGCAAGCACGAGCAGCAACACTAAGAACATCCACATACAGAATTGTTATCTACCTTATCTGGGATTTTCATTTATCCTGAAGCTTTATTCAGGTTATGACCGATAACATGTGTAGCCGGTTAGTCCACCGAGTTGGTATAGTTGGAGACAATGGCCGATCTGGTTAGCGTGGCAGCAGGCTATGTTTTGCCAATCCCCTTGGCTGTGGGAGTGGGGGGACCCTATAGTAGTACCTATAGGTACATGAGGGTGTGCGCGCGCACATTCATGACATGACTGATGAACGGTACCATATCATCGGAGGATGCCACCATGGGTCTTCTTGATGGGGTTGAACAGTGAAGAAGTACGAAGTTGATTCACGCCACATCAGATGGAGGCCTCTTCCAGTCGGCGTGTATGACCCCCATATGGGGTCGCAGTAGCCACGAGTAGGAGACGATGTCAGTTAAGTATAAGAAGCTGAAATTCAATTTCCGACGCACCTTGTCTTAGTTTTACAGAGGCGGTGGGCACTTACTAACTTCGTATGCTGTCTACAAGTGCGTATATTTATTGCTGGTGTCTAGAAAAGGGTGTAGCGCGAGAAAGACCAGTAAAAAAATAACGAAGCAGTATAATTTAGCGAGTTTAAATTTCAGATGCAGCAAGTTTTGAAGCTGCGTAAAATATAACTAGGCCTATCACAATAAAACAGTAAATAAGTAACAGTAACAATCCAGCAGGCAGACTGTTAGAGGTGGCGAAAAGACCGGTGAACCACAACAGCACAGCCTGTTCTGAAAAGGCATAAAAGCAATGGACTTTCCAGTTCATCCATCCATCATATGACATCATAATCAACTACAAGAGATAGGTATGGCATGAACGCCTAATTGGTGAGGGACTAAGCGTTGTGTACGAATTGCATGTCTTTACTATTCAATAAAGATATTGTTGAATATTTTGAAACTAATTTAATTGTCAGCAACAGCACTCAGTAAAATTAGTTTCAAAATATTCAATAGCTTACCTGTATAATTTTCTGGAAACTGATAGTCAGGCAGTTCAAAGGTCGATCGATCACAACATGGCGAAATGTGTGCGGAATTTAGCTAAAGATGGAAATGGCATGGCAAAAACTGGAAAGGTCTATTTTCAGTTGTTTGTATGCTTGATAAAATTTTAAAAGCTAAATAAATATTATCTTCTGCCCCAAATCGAGCATGAATTTGCTTCTTTGCACCTTTAGCCCTCTCACGTCAATAGTACCCCCAAATATTACTTATATCAAATAAGAAAATTTTCAAGAAAATTTTAATTTTATAAGACAATTTCTTTAACTTATCACTAACAACTTTTGGACGGCTTGACTAGCAAAGTGGTAATGGTAAAGGCAATTCAAGTTTTTATTTAGCCAATGCCATTTGCAGGCAATGAGAAAAGTATTTTTGAAAATTTACCACTGGAATGACTGGCTTGGTTATCCGCAAATAGACATGCAGATTTTGTTTTTGTCAGTTTGACCATTAAAGGGGTAATTTAGCGCGAAAGTCTGACAATTTCTTGTAGTTGGGAAACCCAAGTATCCTATTAAAATGGGATGGTGATCCTGATTCTATGACCCAATCCACGGGCCACGGCCTTAAAAATTCGTAGATCCACCCTGGTGTTTGTGTATTGTCAGATCTCTCGGCAGGGAATATACCGCCCATCCAACACGCATAAAGTAAGACACGTGCTCGATGACGTATGACCACCCAGGAGGTGGCAAAAATCTACTATTGATTTTATGGATCATTTCACACAGTTAGACTATGAATATACGTGTGATAGCCACGCAATTGACGCACCAACTATAGCCTTTGTGGGGGAAATGTAAAAAAAAAATACACATTTCATCAAAAGGCCAATTTTATTACTATTCGACGCTGTGCGCATAGAGCTTTCGCGAACTTATTACGTTATTTTGATATATGTAATTAATTTTGATATTTGTGCTAAATAGGTGCCAAGAATTTAAACAAAATATTGATTTTCTCATTACGATTGCGTCGCCAGCAAATTAGTGACGTAATGGACCCTTCACGTTTATCCATCCTTAATATGACGTCATAATCAACTACGTGACGTGTAGGATGATGCCATAATAAATGACGTAGATAAGTTCGTCACGAATGCATAATTGGTAACGGACTAAGCGTTGTTGTACGAATTGTATAACTTTACTATTTAATAAACATGCTGTTGAATATCTTACAACAGCGCCCAGTCAGATTGTCAGATTAGTTTAATATATATGTTTGACTGTCAATTTCCGGAAAACTATAAATATAAGCTGTACACTATTTTGAAACTAATTTGACTGCCCATGGCAGGAACAGCGCCCAGTCAAATCAGTTTCAAAATATTCAACATAATCTTTATTAAATTGTAAAGACATAAAATTCGTACACCACTCCATAGTCCGTCTTCAAATATGTTTTCGTTACGTACTTATCTACGTCATTCATGACGTCCTCCCAAATGACGTGATTTGTTGTGATGTCATTCTACACGTCACGTAGTTGATTATGAATTCATATGATGGATGGATAAAGTGGAAATGTCCATTCACAACTCAAATTGTTGCTTTTATGTCTCTACCATTTTATGTAAGCTATATTAAAATCAGTTAAGTAATCATGTCACCAGAGGTCAAAACGTTATTAATTTTGACTGTGCTTAAACTCAGGCAAATACACAGCATTGTGACTGAGAAAGGGCTAATAAAGGAATATTTTGATGCTAATATCTTCAAACGTGAGATTTAAACAGCGTCTGACAAATCTAATTGACCAATGTTCATCCATTTCATGAAATCTTGTTACTATGACAACATACAGAATGTCCATTTTTTTAAATAACTAAAAATGTCATTCAGTTCAGTTCAGTTCAGGATATCCCGTCTCTTCATTAGGTGCACCCAAGCTTGCCTGGTGATGATGTTGACTAGCCTACAATTTTCGCTAACTATGTAGAAGTTTATATATTGTTATCCTCCCAGCGCACGCGCGTGGGAAATAAACAGTTCCATGAGCAGCAGATACGGATTATTCAAATAAGATAAACAGTTCCTTGGCTGTAGCATGGTGTTAACCGTCTCGCTGGTGCAAGCCACTAAACAATATTTTCAAGGAGCAAAAACTCTTGACCTGCTGAATATTAAAAAAAAGAATTGACTGAACGTTGTTGAGCCACCAACAATTTTGAGTCACATTATTTTCAAAATATTTAGCAGCTCCAGAGATATAACACTTGGAATATGTCGTCTGCAAAGACTCAGCAGTCAGACAGTTACTCAGATAAGTCACACAATAACGAATAGGTCATTATGCTTTATAGGTAGTAAGTTATCTCTGCAAGAAAAATGTGTGACGACTCGGGTGGTCTTAGGGTCTCAGATCCAAGATTATGGGGAATGGGAAAATGACACGTGCATAATATCACATCTAGCTAACCGCCCATAATAAATAATCTCTAAAAATGTCAGTTATCCTGGCCTTAAAATTGGACAAATTCGCGTTGTTGTGACAGGCAATGTGTTAATAAAAAATATTTTCATGCGAACCTCTTGCAACGTGAGTATTAGACATCTACCCGACAAAACCAAAGGGCCAATGTGAATGTTGTTACTACGACAACTGACAAAATGTACATTTTCTCAAATAGCCTAGAGTAGTGGCTGTAATATTCCTTGTTATGTATGGACTCTACAATTGCAATTATGTTAAATCATTGCATAATTCGATCACCAGAGGTCAAAATGTCACCAATCTTGCGCACTGTTTAATATCGGACAACTGCTCATTGATGTGAGGGGAAAATGTTAAGAAAGCAATATATTGGTGCTTACAGGTTTAAAAGTGAATGATAAACACCATCTGACAAAACTAAAGGTTTATTTTCTTTCATGTCTTGGGACTGCGTTACTACGTCAACTGCCAGAATTTCAATTTTTGTAAATAGGAGGAAAAATACAATTATGGGGTAATCAAAAATGAATATGAACATAGTCGTGCATCTAAATAAATTAGAAAATGACCACTCAAATGGTTTGTATTTGTGCCCTCTAAATACCAGACAATAAATCTGCTAATTGCATTTGAACATATCTCTCTATTAGTTACTGAATAACTGTATACAACCCCCATCTTTACCAGACTGGAAACTGCCAGCAGTATATGTCATAGATATAATGGCTTTTGTCAATAGATTCCAGTCCATAGGTGCGAGAACATTTAGTGATCTTGGAAAATGCTGCATTCACAAAATTTTGAAGTTGAAACCCAGAAATTGTGAATTTTTCAAAATTGTAGGTGTTCGGTATGATTTCACTAACGATAGTAATCTTAAAGGTGATGAAAGACAGGGGTGAAATCAGTAGATGTGCGTATCACACAATCTAAATATTCCTGACTGAAAGTTGTTCATGAAAACCCCCAAGAACCATGCTAATTTGCAAGAGTTTTTTTGGTAACTAGGTGTGTGAAAATCTGGATTTGCTTCCAGATGACATGACTATGATTCTATGTGAAATGGCCATAGACGAAAGACACACTGTCGCTGTTTCGAACGCGTCACGTACTTAGGCGTGCACGATATTGTCCTAAGAGGTATTGCGATATATCGTGGTGAGAAAATCGCGATATTTCAATATATCGTATAGCCTATTTTATGGTATATGAATTCACGCGGCGTACTGTTATTGATTAGTCTTGAAGAAAGCATAAAGAAGCAGACATAAGTATTTTGGCTCACCTGGCATGATGCGTAAATCATAATGGATATACACGGGCTGTTGTTCATGCGACATATATTGACATAATCATACTCAGTATGTATCACTTTTGTTGTTTAGACTCTCCAAAGGAAATTTGGATTAGGAGAAATGTGACTTACTTTCCTGTTCATGATCTCATCAAACGATTGAGTGAGAAGCATGGCGAGGATCCTCGAAAACCTACATCCACCATAGTGTGCACACGTGTGTTAAGTGGATATGACGCAGTAAGTTATTCATTCATGTGTTCAGGAGAGGTAAGAGGAAAGCAGCATAGGCTGTCCTAATTATGGTAGGAGAGTCAGCTCATTTTGCAGCATTTGACAATGACAGAAGCTTGAAAGTGACAGCAACAATAATAAATGAAGCTAGGGAATGCATTGCCAATATCCATGGTCAAAGTGGTATTAATGGACCCTTCCGGTTTTAGCTATGCCCCGCCCATCTCTAGCTAAGCTCCACCCACATCTCGCTCGTGTTGGGATCGATCGATCTCTGAACACCCTGACTATCAATTTTAAAAAAGGTAAGCTGTTGAATATTTTGAAACTAATTTGACTTGGCGCTGTGGCTGCCTAAGGCAGCACCATCATCCAGTCAAACTAGTTTCAAAATATTCAACAGCATGTTTATTAAATAGCAAAGAAATACAAAGACATGCAATTCATACAACGTGTCGGACCATTTGAGATTTGATGACGGTCTATATGGAACCTTTTGTGACGTAATGAGTGTGACGTCATCATACACGCGCTGAGCTGACTATGACGTCATACGAGGTCAGCCGATGGATGGATGGATACTCTGGAAAGGTGAATTGTCTTATCATGCTTCGTCCAGATATATTTGCAACAACCAAATCAGATATGAGCGTGGTGCTGTCAAATGAAGATGCATTTCAATTTCATTTGCTGCGAGCATACTATCGAATAGTCTTGTACAGATGAGCTCACGTGTATCAGCCTCCATCACCATTACCCACAAGATTTTGTCGTAAAACAATAGTTGGGAGACTTCTACCTGTCATGATCTCCCTTACAGCAAGGCTTAGTATCAATTTTCCTTGTGGTTGCAAATTTAAGAAATATAAATGCCTGGTAGACCGGTTTTTTTCAAAAGCATCTCTTCCTTGCTTTGTAGCTTGTGCATGCCTTGGAAAATTGGAAAGCTGTTCCAGGCCTGTGCTTGTTTATGATTCACCATCAAAAATGAGTATTGATGTTTATCTTATAGTGTGTTGCTATGTATGGTAAATCTGTGCATACCTTTAGTAATTGGTTTATAATTATGGGCGCAAAAAGCATTCATTATTGAACACCAAACAATGGCATTTAAATGTAAGGAGACGATGTGGACTTCATAGACGAGGTAAAGAAACCCCTTGACGAATTTCTCCCAATAGCTGCAAGCAGACTAAAAATTGAGAATCTCCTTATGAATGAATCCAAAACAGAGTTCACCCATATATACCTATCTACAAAGCATGAGACTAAAGAAAATTACGATCCACTTCGTGGCGGCGAACCATGGAGGAAAAGTAAAATCCTTGGCTCACTGCTTTGCAGTACTGCTGACATTGCTGTACGCTGCGTCATGGGGAACATAGCTTTCCCGTCATGGGGAACATAGCTTTCCCGTCCTTCTGGAAGCTATGGATTCGTAGATCAAAGAATCCCTTGGTAACAAGACTACGTTTATATAATGCAACCAGCGTATCCTTGATGCTGTATGAATGTAGCAGCTGGGCAATTCCATAGGCAGCTCTAGCCAAACTCGATGCCTGTCACTGCAAACACCTCGCACAATCACTGGACACCGATGGCCAGACAGCATAGTTTCCAATGATGTACTATACAAGATGTGCGGGGGTGGGTGGGTGGGTATATACTTTTGCACCAAGTTCATCTAGCATGAACAGCATAGTTTCCAATGATGCACTATACAAGATGTGTTATGCGTCGCCGCTGTCTGTAAAAGTCGCCCAGCAAAGATGGTTCATGTTTGGCCATGTGCTAAGGATGCCAGAAGAAACACCAGCACAGAAAGCCTTGGAATTCGCCCTACTCGGAGCCAGCAAATATAAAGCCAGGAGAGGACGCCATTGCATAAATCTGATAAGTGTGCTACGAGGTGACCTCAAGAAAGCAGGACTCGGTACACTCAAATCAAGAATGGACCTCAGGAAACTAAGTATTTCGGCTGAGGACAAGATACAGTGGGGGCAAAGTGAAGAAGGATTAATTGCAGCTGTAGGATGTCTCTACTACCACAGTCGCAGGATACAGTAATCATACATACTATTCTTATGCGGGTTGAAGCTTTGCTTCGAAATCTCATAACTAGCCTTCTCTAATTTCACCAAGTGTAGGAAGCCAAAGGGGGTGGGGTGGGTGGGGGTGGGGTGTGGGGAGTTATACTTTTGCACCAAGCTCATCCAGCATGATCTCACCTCTATTGCACTTAATACTGAATTCTGAGAAATGTCTAACAATCTCTGCAATAAAGTTCCTTTAGTCATAAATCTTATCATTGTTGCCAACGTATTCTGCTTGACGTTGTTCGTGCGCAGCGACAGAAACCATCGTTATTGGTCTCGGAGTAGCAATGGACTGTTTCATGCATGACTTAGGCCATCCCTTGGAAATTGATGGGTGTTCCACTGTTCGCTTTCCTCCCACTCAGAGTCAAAGTGTGAGGCACAGATAAATAGTTCACGTCGACCTTTCAGACTGCACTATTTGGCATTGCTTCAATCCATGCAGCTAATCCACTTCATCAGTGGGGAAACGTACTACTCGGCTATATTGTTCGCCTTTGTTATTCCCACGACAGGTGAATGCTGCACAATGTTTTCTGTTTTCTGAAAAGTAATAAAAAAATGTTTAAAAATTAAGAATATACAATAAAATCGGTTTGTAATGGCCATCAGCTTTTGGGGCCAAAAGTATAACCATCCCCCCACCCACCCACCCACCCACCCCACCCCCTTTTAAGAACCGCAATCGGGTGATCACAAAAGCCATGTAGACTGGTAAATTGTGTATTTGCGACCAGAATGCATCGTTAGTGAACATGTTTTGGTGATCTCTTAGGAGGCCATTATAGACACGTTTAACTTTAGTCACTTTGCATAAATTAATTGGAAGAAGCTATCCCTTCATTAGTTTATTTTAACTAAGCCTTCTCGCCATAGACACTTCAAAATAGAGGAATGAAGGCGCTCACACTCGACTGCAACAAATTCTGTGACCTGTAAAGGTACACCAGCAATTTCTTAAATGGTGTTAGCTGAATTACAATGGGAGAATGCAACTTTCGCCTGAATTCTACATAATGTAGGTCATCCCATCCTAGTTTTTATGTGGCTTGTAGTTCATGCCAAAAGCTGCCAAGCAACCAAGACGAAGATCTCGGACAGCTCTAAATATAATAATATATTTATTATATAGTACTGCCGAAATATTATATTTTCGAAATGATTTCAATACTTTTGAAAAATTATAAGGGCCATAGCTCTAGGATTTGATGTGGTATCAACCTCTATTTCATAATACTGATATAAAGTGTTTACAGGAAGATTTTGACATGACTTGGTGCAAATACCTCAATATACGACAAGATTTGAGGCTGAATATTTTACTAGATGTTCCAAAGGAAAAAATTGACCTTTAACCTATATTCTCCAGAAAATAGGTTGGACTGACCAAGTTTTTATATGGCTGGTTGGGGATGCCCCAAGGTACACATCAGCCAAACCTGAGGTCAATCGCTCTAAATATGACATCATCTTTACAAGGCTGATATTAGATACCTCTAGGAGAAGATTAAACCTTTAACACTCATATCAGCCAAAATGGCTTCTGCAGTGGTCTTAAGAAATGTCCATTTGCAGACGATGAGAAGACTATTTTTGAAATTTTACCACTGGAATGACTGACTAGATAAACCGAGCCAGTCATTCCAGTGGTAAATTGTCAAAAATAGTCTTCTCTTGGTCTGCAAATAGACATTTTCTATGAGAAAATTTAAATTTTCTTGAAAAGATTTGAGGATTAAAGGGTTAATCGGACGTGTAATCTGGGTGCAGTTTTCGTTCTTATAAAGGCTGTCTCTAAAACGATATGCTACAGGTGAACGCATTCAAGACCAGAGTATAGCTTAAACTGGACAGCTGTTAAGTCACACCCACGATACGTTATCGGTAAAGTTTTCCAGATGTAAATATACTTCTTTTATTTTTATTATTTGATATTAACGTTCAAATTTTGATCACGCGCACGCACGCTCGCATGTACGTACACGTACAAGCACGCTCGAACGCACGTAGGCCCACACGCACGCACGCACGCACGCACGCACGCACGCACGCACTCACGCACGCACGCACGCACGCACGCACGCACGCACGCACGCACGCACGCACGCACGCACGCACGGGTAAAATTTTCAGCCTTTTTATTGTCAATCCCAGTAAAAATATAAGCCATTTTTTCAAACCGCTCTAATGCAAATGCAGTATCTTTGTAATTCAGCCTTGCCATAATGTCACTTGCGTGGATCGCGCTGATTGTTCTGCTCGGATACGGTGGAGTAGCTAATGGTAAATAAAACGCTTCTTTCACTTGCTAGACTATTTTAGATAGACAACAGCTCCCTAGACGTTAAACGCATGGTACATGACGCGCCATCGTACTAAAAAGGTTTATTTGCTAGTTCCCAATGCTAGGGTCTAGACTCCGCTGTAAGTGTCCGTACGTGCAATCATTTGCTCTCTTGCTACGCTAAGTAACATAACAGCCTGGCCTGCCGTCCGCCAATCAGGTTTCATTTATTTCTTATAGAGCGATTTCATTAGCGGTGACTCCCGTTCATATAGATTTACGACGACTCCCGTTCATATAGATTTACGACGTTTCGTTAACTTAGCGCAGAAATCAACAGCCTGCAAGCACGGTACTCGATATGGGAGCAGAGCGGGAGGGCGATCCCCTTGCAATTCACTAGGACGATGATGACGTGCTTGAAATCGATGAACGACAAACTGCAGGAGGAGATGTCGTTAAAACCCCTTACTGCATTGTCTATTGGGGTATGGTGGTGGGGAGAGGTGGAGGTTGGGTGGGGTGGTCGTGCGTGCGTGCGTGTGTGTGTATGTTGTCCTGTGTGAATTTGTGTGCATAGAATTACTCTTCAGAATATCATTTGGGCATCACGTTTGATTAAATAAAATCTTATGATTTTTGGCAACCGGCATCAAGGGAGATAATCACCTGTTTCCATGATAACCCAATGCAAAACTAATAGCGCTCACCGTTGTGTCTATTTTTACCATAACTTTGCGAATTTTGAAGATAAAAACATGAAATAAATGTCAAAATATTGCTCTACCCAATGGGAATTGGCTTATTGGCTTATGCTTTATTCATTAAAGGTGCATTGGTTGATAGATCTACAAATCTAATGTCATGAATTAAGTGTGTAACCTGCTTCTAGGTGTGCTAATGCTGGCATAATTTGATATGGTGTGGTTATGTCAAATGCTGATTTCTTTGAAGTGTCCCTATAATATTTTGCGGGTTGACTTCTCCGCACTGAGAGTCTTTTGAGGTTTCGCGAGCAAGGGGATTGTGGAAATTGTGGCGCCAGGAATTCGTCTGAAATTCTTAAACTGTCTAAACTCGCGAGTCTAAACATGTTTAAGATTGTTTGATGTTCATACCAATAGGAATGTTTCGTATTTAAAATAAGTCACAACCCTATGAAACTGCAGTGCGCATACACGTTTACATAAAAATGGTAAATAATAACAAATATGGCTTCCTGGTCCAGAATATCTGAAGCGAAAACTATATACACCGAGACCATTACATTAGCAAAATAAAATAGAATTTTAAAATTTTTATTTATATCTACCAGTGAATGTCTCTTTAAGCATTTTCATGCTTTTTTATATTAACTATGAAAGTTTGTATGCTTGATATTTAATTCAAATAAATCCCATAAGGCCTCAATTCCAACAAAATAAAGTTAAAAATATTAAGCTTGTATATATTAGGCCCACTACACCACTCCTTACAAACCAAAATCTAACAACACACAATCATAGTATAGCAACTGTGTCACATTCGAGTGTACATTTGTTATATTCTAGTTATTTACTACTGAACTCTCAGCGATGGACCTTTCCAGTTTTAGCTATGCCCCGCCCACCTTTAGCTAAGCTCCACCCACACTTCGCCGTGTTGGGATCAATCGATCCCTGTACTCCCTGACTATCAATTTCCAGAAAACTATATAGGTAAGTTGTTGAATATTCTGAAACTAATTTGACAGGGTGCTGTTGCTGCTTATGGCAGCAACAACGCCCAGGCAAATTGCTTTCACAATTTTCAACAGAATGTTTATTAAATAGTAAATACATACAATTCGTACAACAACGCATAGCCCGTCTTTAAATATGCGTTCGAGACGTACATATCTACGTCATTCATGACGTCATAATGACGTCATTCATTATGATGTCATTCTACACGTCACGTAGTTGATTATGACGTCATACAATGGATGGATAAAGTGGAAAGGTCTATTAAAACTATGATCTTAATTTACTTCAAATCCTGGACTACCATTTGGAAATACAGTTGCTGTAAAGCATTGCTGCCTGAGAGCAACGCTTTCAAAAAGATGGTTACCAAAATATACACTACATGTGTCTCCATTCTTCTGACTTCTTTGCAATTAATCTTATGACAATGGACCTTTCCAGTTTTAACTATGCCCCGCCCATTACTAGTTAAGCTCCACCCACGCTTCGCCCGTGGTGGGATCGATCGACTCCGGAACGCACTGACTATCAATTTCCAGAAAACTATGCATGTAAGCTGTTGAATATGTTAAACTTAGTGTCAAACTATTCGATAGAATGTTTATTAAATAGTAAAGACATACAATTCGTACACCGTGTCGGGCTATTAAGCGTTTAAGACGGACTAAATCGAATCTTTCATGACGTAATGATTTTGACGTCATCATACACGTCACATAGTTAATTATGATGTCATCTGATTGACTACGGAAATGGATTCATGAATGGACCTTTCCAAGTTTAGCATCCATCATCTGACGTCATATGACGTAATAATCAACTAAGTGACGTGTAGGATGACGACATAATTAATTATGACCCGATTTAGCCCGTCATTAACGCTTAATAGTCGGACACGTTGTACGAACTGTATGTCTCTACCATTTATTAAACATTTGTTGAACATTATGAAACTAATCTGACAGGGCGCTATTGCTGCCATAGGCAGGGACATGGTAAAGACATACAATTCGTACAATGTTTCAAAATATTCAACAACTTACCTGTATAGTTTTCTGGAAATTGAGCGAGGTGTTGGTGGAGCTTAGTTAGTGATGAGTGGGGAATAGCTAAAACCAGAAAGGGCCATTAGCTTGATAAGGGTTAATTAAGGGCACTGGTCCATCACAATAGGCGCTAAGTACACTGAAATATTGCATATCTCATACAACAACAAGATCTGCTGCCAGCAATTATCACTGTATCAGTTTAACGGTATCATTGATTCGGACAATATTGAACATCAACTATATACAGTACTGATGATATGAAGTAAACACACGGAACTGATATTCTGATTATCCGATACCGCACACGAATGGACCGTTCCAGTTTATCCATCAATCACATGACGTCATAATCAATTACGTGACGTGTATGATTACGTCATAATCAATGATGTAACCTCAATAACGTCATGAATGACGGAGCTAAGTTCATCGCGAACGCGTAATTAATGACGGACTAAGCGTTGTTGTGAATTGTACATATTTACTAGTTAATAAACATGCTGTTGAAAATTGTGAAAGTAATTTGACTGGGCGCCGTTGCTGACATAGACAGCAACAGCACCCAGTCAAATTAGTTTCAAGATATTCAACAACTTACATACATAGTTTTCTGGAAATTCATAGTCAGGGAGTTCAGGGATCGATCGATCTCAATACAGGTGACGTGTGTTTGGAGCTTAGTTAGAGATGGGCGGGGCATAGCTAAAACTGAATTCCTCCATTACCTTTGCTATGTGTTACATTAGAGTTGTGACAACTGCATATAAATATCTCTAATAGTAAATAAAACCCTGACCTCAAGAAATAAGATGGTCAAATCTATCTTTAACAGACACATTATGGTCCATCGAAAGGTTTTTGTGGTCACTAACTCTGGCGTCTGCAAAAGGTTCAACATTGTACTTGATTCTTTCTGCATTCGCATTTTGATGTCGCATATTTGACACATGTACAGTTTTGTAAAAGGTCACCTTGAATAATCCGCCCGTACATCGAGGGCTGTAAAAGTCTGTCATAATATTCAAATTAAAAAAACCGATGGTACCATGACTGGTTGCACAAACAATTTAGCATACTATGCGTGGCATGCAATGCCCTGAAACGGTTACCCATTGTCGAGTGTCTAGTAGGCGATAGCACATCCAGACTCATTCCTTTTCAGTGGGGGATACATCCAATACAATAGACCATCAATGGACCTTTCCGATCTTTAGCTATGCCCCGCCCATCTCTAGCTAAGCTCCACCCACACCTCGCTCGTGTTGGGATCGATCGATCTCTGAACACACCGACTATAAATTTCCAAAACGCCACACATGTAAGCTGTTGAATATTTTGAAACTAATTTGACTGGGTGCTGTTGCTGCCTAAGGCAGCGACAGCGTCCGGTCAAATTAGTTTCAAAATATTCAACAGCATATATTATTAAATAGCAAAGAATTACAAGGACATACAATTCATACAACGTCGGACTATTTGAGATTTGATGACGGTCTATATGGAACCCTTTGTGACGTAATAATTGTGACGTCATCATACTCGCGCTGAGCTGATTATGACGTCATACGAGGTCAGATGATGGATGGATACTCTGAAAAGGTAATTGTACCACATTTCAGTACTTGAACCAAGTACTCCTCAGCAGCATTTTTTTTATCTATATCGTTATGAGACCGGCTCTTTCCAGACTCGTCCAGATGCCGCATTGCATTTGAGAATTGCTACTTTTGTGACAAAATTCCTTTTAAGATCACAGACCGTTAGAGTATGGAAAGCTGACAAAACATGGTTTATTTCTCGAGTTTTGTATGCCAATATGTGTGCTCGAATATATCTAGTTAAATCGCCAATTCCTGCTCTCATCCGGAGTTCACTGAGACCATTCCTATGCGGTATATCCCAGAAATGAAGAATCAGTATCAATACATCAATATAAGGCTGCGCGGTATGACATACTGTCAAACCGGTGACGATGTCAATTTTCAAACCGGTTTGAACCCTATATCGGTTTTATGTGGTAGGGTGTGGCCAATGATGAGTGGGTACAATTATTGCATGTAATATTTTTTCCGAGAATCATGTCACAAGTTTTACTCTGAGCGTGTTGTCTGGAACTTTTGACCCAAAATACAAGCTCATGACTTACTTTCTTTATAAGCATCATGAATAAGGTATATATCGTTCATCTCTGATTACGCCAGTAATTGTTAAAATCTAGCTTCTTACCGACTAACCATAATTTGTGTTCCATTTACAATCCAGTAATTCTAATGTGCGAAATTTATCGTGTGTTTAATCGTCACGCGTTGGACAACGGGATATTTACCTGAATTTGTGTTAATCAGTTAAAGAATGTGCTATTATTTTTATACTGCGTGTTGACAATTGGTGGTGTCACGGACAGCATAAACTTTCAATCAATTACTCTCGTTTTAACATTCTGATGACAAGCGGTGATCGAGTCGTATCGTTTACATTGGTTAGACATCTCGGTAATGATGATTTTGTGATGTTACAAAAGGTCATACGAGCATACGTCTATTGAATTAAGATTATTACCGGTGTATAACGCGTACTGTCACCACTGGTCAAGGTAGTGGTTAACTCGTGATCTTAGCTTTAAAGACGTATCACAACAAAGTTAAGTAACCCATCCCATGCTTAGATGTTTAGATAACTCGGTCGCTCAGAAATACAGCGCCAATAAACATGTTTATTTTGTATCCGAATTGCGACAATTTAAAAATCGCTAGGAACTCGTGATGTGGACATTTGAACATACAAAAGTCTACATTTCCGTTATTTTCTATTCCCACCAAATTGCGTAAGATGAATTGCACTCTTACAATATTTCGAAACTAATGTGATTGCAAGATGCTTCAGTTGTTTGTAGCACCAAATCTCAGTCAAATTACGAAATATTTAATGTACACGATAATATTAAATGATTGACTTTCTATTGGTCTTTAGTATTCAGTGTTAACACATTCTAATTGGGTACAAAATTGTTTCTCTCCTTAATTCTTGTGCGCATGACTGATGCGTGTTCGGTTTGTTATGGACGAGTCTCATGCTGCGTGAATAATTCATTATCACAATTCGGCCGAAAGCACACGATTACCTATATCTAAAACTAAGCTAGGATTCCATTTGCGCGGAGGCGGAGGCGGACGCGCCAAACTAGATTTCATTATATTTAATACGTGTGATTCCATATATGCGGACGCGGGCGCGGAACGGCACGCAGAGGCGGTTGTCTCGATTGCTTCGTGTAGCGATCGGGAAACGCGCAGCGCACAGTAGCTAAGGAAAACCCAAGAAATAACGGCAACAAGTACACATATTGATGCAAGGCATCAATGGTAAATAGCGTGCCCGGAGGTTATTATAATTCTGAGAATAAACTCAACTGTTTCATGAAAAAATGAAGTTATATAAAGGCATACAATAAACACAAAAGAAGGAATATTTCTTGCAAAAAGATATGTTCAGTATTAGCTATGGGCTAGGAAAAGCAGCTTATATCTTTGGTCAGTCCAACAATTTTTCCATCCATCCTTTTTCTCCAGGCCAAACTCCTTAACAGAGAGAGGAACAGACAAAATTAAGAGCAGCCAGTGATGAGAAAATTACACTACTGCATCAACAGAGTGTAACAGATCAAATTTGGGTCATTAGGTATCAACAACTTGTAAAGATAAAGAAATCAACAGAGCTGGCAACCCAGTCAGTAGAAAATCAGCGCAAGACGCAGTACAGACCCTGACACCCATTCAAACATATTAAAGAAAAACTGTAAAGAATATTTTAAACCTAAATCTTGATACCTTCTTAAACAGACATGAAGAGCTTATTATCCGGAAATATATTGGTGAAATATATGTTTTTTGATGCAATACATGACCCCGATCTGTACCGACAGATAACATTTTCAACAAAGTTAAGTGGCCAGGATAGAACCAATACCGTGAACCTAGTTTTCTCCAACGAAAATGATATAACAGAAAACATTCTGACTGAAGACCCAGTGGGAACCATCGTGATCTGTTTCCTTTAGCTATCATATCTATGTCACCTATTAAACGATATCTTTACTGGAAACAGTGACAAACTATTAAATCAAATATTTTTGCCAGACAAAAAGGCCAAAATTGGCCTCAACCGTTGTAATGATGACGATCTTGTTGAGCATATGTACAAATGCTAGGGTATTAGCCTGATAAGTCAGGTTCTACCAGTACACGCGGCTAATAATATGGGATATATAGAAATATTTTCACATTACTATAATAAATATTTGGTGGTAGAATTATTACAATATTTCGCACAGCACAAGAACATAGTGAGTTCTACATGGCCTTATGTTAGAAAACTGGCTACAAGGCATGTAGAGATATTCCGGTACCGAATATAGTATATCATTGGAATTTGACAATGGTGTGCCACTACTAAATTGCATATGACGAAATTACTGTATAGTAAACATTTTTTTAAACCTTTGATACGTTATTAGCGTATTCATTACGTATCTAACCATATGGGTGAACGTCTGGGGTCGAACCTATTGCAAACAGTGTGGTACAGAAAATCGTTGATCTGACAGAATTTGCGCCAATTTTCGGTATTGAATTGTGTACTATGAAATTACGTTCCTGTAGAATTTTTTTTAAATTCGGAATACAACTAGCATATTTCCTATAAGTATTTGTGGGTGAAATTCTGGGGGTGAACGTATTGCAATGAAAACCATGAATTATCCTAAGTTTGAGCTTATTTACGTTACAAGATTTTTTTATTCTCACTACTCCGTAAGCGAATGCCTATACCTATCTAAACATATGGGTGATATTCTGGGCCGAACCCATTATGAGCGATATGTCAGGACATATCGACATCTATCTGAATGTGGTGAATGTGAACTAACTATATTACAATGGGACCATATGGCGAATATGTAACACATATTACCAAATTACTTGATGGTAGGATCGTGCAAAAGCACAGCTATATGTAAAAAATTGATTACAAGCTGAGATTCTAATACTGAATATAGTAAATTGTTGGCATTTGACAACTGTCCGTGACTACTAAATTGAATATTACGAAATTACTACGTGGTAGAAATCTCAAGATTCATTTGCGTATTCATATCCCTATCTAACCATATGGGTGACATTATGTAGCCACACATATTGCAGACGGTATGGTATTGAAAACCACAGATCTGCCAACATTGGAACAAATGTATGCGATGAAATTGCATACTACGAAAATACTTCACGTTCGAATTCTTTTAAATTCCCAATGTAACGAGCATATTCAAACTCCTATACGTCTATGTGAGCGAAGTTCTGGAACCGAGCATATTACGGAAAGTAGGGCACCGAAAACCACGAATACACCATCATTTAAGCTAAATTTTGCGTATTAAAATTACTTCATCTAGAATTTGTTAGATTCGGAATATAACTAGCTTATTAAAGCTCAAGTCTATGTGGGGTAAATTATGGGGCTGAACATACTACAGACAATAGGGCACTGAAAACTGTGGTGGTTTATTAATACAATGAACCTTTCCAGTTTAGCCCATCTCTAGTTAAACTCCACCCATACCACTCTCGAGTTGTGATCGATGGATTTCTGAACTACTAGACGATAAATTTCAAGAAAACTATACAGGTAAGCCGTGGAATATTTTGACACTAAATTGACTGGGTCCTGTTGCTGCCTATGGCAGCAACAGCGGCCAGTCAAATTATTTTCAAAATATTCAACAGCATTTTTATTAAATAACAAAAACATACAATTCGTACAACGTGTCAGATTATTAAGCGTTTAAGATGAACTAAATCGAGTCAGTCATAACGTCATTATTATGACGTTATCCTATGCGTCACTTAATTAATTACGACGTCATATGACGTAATATGATGGATAGACAACCTGAAAAGGCCCATTAGCAAGTGGTATTGATTACCCTCGCTCAGTCAGAGGATGAGTGTATTGTATTCGGGTCTATGTGCGTTCGGGATGGCAAGGGTCTACAATCTATGATTGGCCTTGTTAAAATGTGACCTATAAATACGGGTGCTCTCTTAATACAACGTGTCCATATTGTGTGGACCACGCATTAACAAGCGGTATTAGCCCTGTAATGCTCAATTTGCTCATGCCAATTTCAATAGAGGGATCCATTTCTAGGTATGCCACGCCTATTTCTAGCTAAGCTCCACCCCTTTATTGCGTGTTGGAATCGATGTCTATATATACGCCGAATAATGAATTCCCAGACTTCCGATTTCAAGGTAACTATACAGGTAAGCTGATGACTATTTTGAAACTAATTTGACTGGGTGCAGCGAAAACCATGAATCGGCCTAAATTTGAGTCGAAATTATTTCATGGTAGATAGTTTTAAATCTCACTACTCCGTAAGCGAATGCCTATACCTATCTACACATATGGGTGCCATTCTGGGGCCGAACCCATTATGAGCGATATGCCAGGACATACCGATACCTATCTGAATGTGGTGAATGTGAACCAACCATATTATAATGGGGGCCATACGGCGAATATGTAACTACCTACGATGAGATTACTTGGTGGTAGAATTGTGCAAAAGCACTAGCTCACATTGAGTTATATACATTCATATATTAAAAAAATTATTACAAATCGAGAACAGACATTCTGATACCGAATATAGTAAATTGTTGGCATTTGACAACTGTCCGTGGCTACTAAATTGAATATTCCGAAATTACTACGTGGTAGAAAACTCAAGATTCATTAGCTTGTTCATATCGCTATCTAACCATATCGGTAAAATTATGTGGCCAAACCTATTGCAGCCGGGTAATAGTAGGGCATTGAAAACCTACAGATCTGCCAAAATTGCAACTAATTTACGCGATGAAATCGTATACTACGAAATTACTTCACGGTCAAATTTTTTAAAATTCCCAATATAGCTATCGTATTCAAATCCCTCTACTCTATGTGAGCGAAGTTCTGGAGCCGACCATATTACATACAGACAGTAGGGAACCGAAAAGCACGAAAGCCCCAACATTTACGCCCATTTTTGCCTAATAAAATTATTTCATCTAGAATTTGTTAGATTCGGAATATATCTAGTACATTAAGGCTCAAGTCTATGTAGATGAAATTATGGGGCTAAACACACTACAGACAATAGGGCACTGAACCTGTGAATCACCGGAGATTTAGCAAATTTTCGGTATGAAATTGTGCGCTACGAAATTACTTCATGGTAAAAGGTTTTTTTTACCTCAATCCATTAATGGACCTTTCCATTTTTAGCTATGCCCCGCCCATCACTAGCTAAGCTCCACCCACACCTCGCTGTGTTTGGATTGATCCATCCCCGAATGCCCTAGCTATCAATTTCCTGAAAAATATACAGGGAAGCTGTTGAATATTTTGTAACTAATTAGACTGGGTGCTGTTGCTGCCATATTAAATAGTAAAATCAAACAATTTGTACAACAGTCCATAGACCGTCATCAAATATGCGTTCGTGACATACTTATCGACATCATTCATGACGTCATTCATTATGATGTCATTGCACACACCACACAGTTCATTATGACGTCATATGATGGGTGGGTACTCTGGAAAGGTGAATTGACTAGCGTATTGATATACCTATCTAACTATATGGTTGAAATTCTGTGGCCGAATTTCCTGTAGACCTTCTTAACTTAGCACATACATAGGCCTACACTTTCGGTTGATTTTTTTATTCAACAATCTGCTAGAATATTATTGACAGCAGTTTTGACTGGAAATTTGGAACATTGGTAGTCTATCAATACTGCTACATAATTGCATTGGCCCTACATGGATTTATTCCCACGGATGGATTAAAGACAAAAGGATACTACTGATAATCACACATCCATTATTCATTCGTATCCCACGAGTTCTCTTTCGATACGAGATCGAGAAATGTATCTCGTATGTAGCGGCCTATTGAGTAGCCATTGACGTAGCGATTTCACGATCCAGTGTTGCTTTTACAGTCTGCTACGGATATAGACTGGGTCCAGGTCTGTCTGGTATCCAAAGTTGAGTCTGTCTAACAGTCTAGTCGTTGTGATAACGTAAGAAGATGACCGGTCATTACATTAGAGGTGTAGTTTCGAAGAAGCCAATCCTTTATTTTTAGATGGATCCATTATTGTTAGCGAACTCTGTCTACTTTGTCGCCCTCTACGATATTATTATGCATGTTTTTCTTTTGAGATTTACCACACACACATAGTACGCCTCAAGACTGTCTGCAACAAGTCTGTAATTTTTACCCTATCTCGAATGCAACAAATGTGAATCATACTATGATACAATACGGGATAGGTTAAACAGACATGGTACATCATCGTCGTCCTCATAATTTATTAACCCTGTATTACCTAAATTGAGTCAAGAATATGAAGAAAAAAAATTTGGTTATTGAGTGCCTATTTGCAGGCCAATAGACGACTGTTTTGAAGAGTTACTATTGGAATGACTGGCTCAATTATCGAGCCAGTCATTTCAGTGGTGAATTTTCAAAAACGATCTCTTGACCTGCAAATTAACATCCTCAAGATCACTGTAGAGGTCAGTTTTGGCGGCCTCCGCATGAAAGGGTTAAAATACATTAAGAGAAAATGATAGGCTTACATGTCGTTGCAATACTTAATACAGATCTGTGATAGCAACAAGTAGGTGGGTAGGGTGGGGTGGGCTACCAGTCAAAGTATTAAAAAGATATTCGTATAGTTGTCTTTATCTGAGATATTGAAATTTTGGCGTTAAACATTCTAAAGGATTTTGCTAGAAAAACACACAATTTTGCCCAAGTAAGTCACATCTTGGTGGTGGTTGCTTGAAATGACTTCCATAGGCCTAACGTTAGTCAATCGGTCACTGAATCCGGATGGTATATTAATACATTAACACCGCGCTAAATTAAATCACGAAATACGCGTGTTATTTATTTAGGTGTATAATCCTTCACCGTGTAACCTGTCTATGGTGACCACTATGTGGACCGCTAAAGCGACCCGTTCAATTAACTTTTCCAGAGTATCTATCAATGATTTGACATCATATGACGTCATAATCAGCTAAGCGGTGTGTAGGATGACGTCATAATCATTACCTCAGAAATGATTCTATTAGGCCCGTCTTTAACTCTTAATAGTCCGACACGTTGTAAGAATTGTATGTCTCTACTATTTAATAAACATGCTGTTGAATATTTTGAAATTAATTTCGCTGGGAGCTGTTGCTGCCTATGTCAAATTAGTTTCAAAATATTCAACAGCTTACCTGTATAGTTTTCTGGAAATTCATAGTCAGGGATTTCAGAGATCGATCGATCCCAACACGAGCGTGGTGTGGGTGCAGCGCAGCTCTGAGATGGGCGGGGCATAGCTAAAAATGTAACGGTCCATTGATGACTCCACTTTTATCTATGGTCAATTCCAGCTAAGCCCTGCCTATGCTTTTCCCGTGTTGGAATCGACCGGACCATGAATTCCCAGAATCCCAATATCATGGCAACTATACTGGTAAACTGTTGAATATTTTGAAATTAATATCACTAGGCGCTGTTGCTGCCTATGGCCAATAGCAGCAACAGCACCCAGTCTAATTAGTTTCAAAATATTTTTAAAATGCGTATTAAATTGTAAATACAATTCGTACAAGTGACGTACTATTAAGCGTTCATGGCGGACTTATATACGTCATCAATACGTATTTTGATTATGACATCGCCTACATGTGACATAATTGATTATGACGTCATATATTAAAGTGACAGATTGGCTTCAAACAAAAGCCAAACTAAATAAACAGATGATCACTATAAATAGGGTTGACTGTATTTATTTTGCCTGCAGCATCCTTGCAAATATCATAATGTAAGAATAAAAATACATCGGAAAAATCATCCTATTTTTATTTCAGACGCTATGCAATAACTTATTTATTTTATAAGCATTTATACTGCTGTGATTTCCGTCAAAATGAGATTTTGCGTTCCTGGGCATTGTTCTATTGCGTGGTTCTCCGCCTCTGGCCCTGCTCTCATATATCGAGTACCGGCTTGCCGGCTTTTGTTTTCTGCGCGAAGTAGTCACGAAACTTCATGAATATACATGTGCTGAGGTCAGTCGACTTCCGCCAATGAATTTGCTCAATAAGAAATAAAGGAAGTGCATAAATTTGCACATGCCCGTATGCTAAACGGGCTGTTCTTGTAACTGGAAACCAGTCTACACGTTGAAAAGCAAAACGCTGTGTCCTCTCTGTGGGAACAATTGTTCTGATATTACAAGCAGAAGAAAGGTCGACAACAAAAGGGCAGCGACTCATGTTGTGATTGTAAATTAAGTCTCGCCTATCGGGAAGCAAGCTGAAATCTGATTGGCGGACTGAAAACGGCTTATTCCACTTTGATTGGCTCTGTAATGTTACGTCGCGTAGCAGGCGATCAAAGGACTGCACGTACGGCCATGAGTGGGCATATGTTAGTACGATGGGGTGGAATTTTTTTTGTGGTGGGTGTGGTGGGGTGGGTGGGGGTAAAGGAGAAATCGCTAGCGCAAATTAACATCACGTCAGATTTTTCGCACTCGATTTTTCCCATTCCTCCACAAATAAGTATAAGACTCGCGCCGTATTACCTGAAAGATTTCGATTCCTTTGTTTAGATACACGTAGGGCCCATATGCAGTATCGTGTACACTCAAGGGCCCTTGGCTTATTGTGAATAATAAACTGCCTGCCTGCCTGCCTGCCTACCTTCCTGCTTGCTTGCCTGCATGTCTGTCTGTATGCCTGCCTGCTTGTTGGCCTGCCTGAATGCCTATCTATCTATCTATCTATCTATCTATCTATCTATCTATCTATCTATCTATCTATCTATCTATCTATCTATCTATCTATCTATCTATCTATCTATCTATCTATCTAACTATCCATCCGTCCGTCCGTCCGTCCGTCCATCCATCCATCCATCCATCCATCCATCTATCTATCAGTTTTCTTAGTCAATCTCCTAGAATCGTATCAATATAATGTGTGTGACAATTGTGAATTAAAGTATATAATGCATTTATTTAATAAGACACACAAATATGACACATGGTCGTATTGGCAGGATATAAATTTACAACTAAAGAGAAGTTATACCGTATATTTGTAGGTGTCGTGTCCTCACGCTGTTTGGCTTGTATTTGTCAGGTAAGCATATTTCAGCCCTGTCATCCCACACCTCCCACATTCCCTAGCACTGAATTGGCAAAACAATATGCTACTGGCAGCTTGTAATATGCAGGTCCTTGTAGTCTGATAAATAGGATTCATTTAACAACAATTTCCGTGCGTCGTCCCCGTTTAAGACAGCAACGATTTTCGGAGAAATAGCTTTGAAAACGGACACCAGTTAGGTCGGTTGGTCGGTCGGTCGGTCAGATGGATAGATGCTCAGATCGACGAATGGTCGGTCTGTCGGTCGGTCGGTCAATCGGTTAATCAGTCAGTCGGTCGGTTGGTCGGTCGATTGCTTGATGTTATCATCATCGCTTGCGCTGTTGTTATCGTCGTCGGCGGCGGTGTCCTTATTGTTGAGGTGCTAGTTTTGGCTTATCTAAAATTTGTTAAATCCTTCATTTTCTTTAGGCCACGACCGATTGTCAGGATATTGGCTGTATATCTGATGCTTTAGGCACGGAAGCATGTGGACCTTACGGAATAGGCTATGGCTATTCGATCGACTGTGGCGCTCTTGGTGGAGGTAAGCTAATACATATAGCAAAGGCAAATTTTCCACCATAGAGCTGCGTCGAGAAAAAGGGTATATAAATGGGTCCGGGAGGGGTCTCTCTCGCGTTGTGCGGATGAGGGGTGTTCTCTGGGTCCGGCATCCTTCAGATAACCCCACCCAGAGAACGTATAGAAATTAGATAATATCAGTGATTATGTCATGCATTTCTGGTGGTAATAAATTAATAATAGTTGAAATCTTACTTGAGTACCTGGATAATCTCGAAAATTAAATGCCATCATGGGGTGTCTCCTGCATCTTTTGAGGTAATATTAGTGGTCAACTTACTTGAATATGTGCATATGGTTTGGGCAGAAAAGGGTACACTGATCATCCCTCCGAAAATCTGTGAGACTTACGTCTCTCTCTCTCTCGCGCGCTCTCTCCCTCCCTCCCTCCCGTCCCCTCTCTCTCTCTCTCTTCTCTCTCTCTCTCTCTCTCTCTCCAAACTCCTCCCCACCCCCACCACCAACCCACCCCCGCTCTCTCTCGCTTTCCCTCCATTCCTCTCCCTCCATCACACCCCTTTCTCACTCCCTCATTCCACCCTCTCTCAATTTCTCCTTATTTTCAATGTTTCTGTTCGGCCGTTCTGGTTTTTTTTGGTCACCACTCAAATAACACGGCTTACTGGGCCGATGTTGGGCCGATACAGTGCCGATATTTTTTAGTATCGTCCAGGTATCGACTCGGCATCGGCCAAGTAAGCTGCACGCGTTATCAGGGCAGTATTATAGATTGATATGCAGTAAGTAAATACTCAAATTACAGCTGCACACCTTCTTTACCGTGACACAACTACATGTGTTCCTGTTTAGATTGGCATAGCTGTGCTAATAACAGGCCCTGTGCCCAGGCATGCATACAGAACTACATGGACCGGTATGCCCCGCTATGCGCTACAATTTCCGACACCCGCAATATCACCTGTCAGACATACGCCCGCGTTCACCAAGGCGGTCTCGGTGGATGCACGTTAGTATTTTTTCAGATGTTGATAAAACGTTTTATGATATATTAAAATGTGCTGTAGCCTAAAAGTAGGCCAGCACGTTGCCTAGATATGCTAGTTTCGTATCTTGAAACAGATAACGAGTATCTGATGACAATGGAGTATTTCAGTTTATCCATCAATCATATGACGTCTAATCGACTACGTGACGTGTAGGATAACGCCATAATCAACTACGTCATGAATGACGTAGCTAAGTTCGTCACGAACGCTTAATTGATGATGGACTAAGGGGTGCTGTACGAATTGTATGTCTACTATTTAATAAACTTGCACAGGCAGCAACAACGCCCGGTCAAATTAGTTTCAAAATATTCAACAACTTACCTGTAGCGTTTTCTGGAAATTGATAGTCAGGTAGTCCAGGGAATACGGTCAATACAGTTTGATGGCTTTCGCTGTGTGTGTGCGTGCGTACGTGCGTGCGTGCGTGCGTGCGTGCGTGCGTGCGTGCGTGCGTGCGTGCGTGGGTGTGTGTGTGCGCGCGCGGTGGTGTGGGGTGGGGGTGGGGAGACCTGGAAATCGAGAAGTAGATCCAGACGTTGGTGAAGTACGTCGTGAGCAATAGGCTACTACATGCGTTGTTGCATAGCAATTTAGTGACGGCATCTATGCCAGAATTGAGGTGAATCCGATGTGTCAGTCGAGTAGATGACGCCATAATCAATTACATCACACATAGGCAGTTGTCACACTCATCCATGCCAGTCGAGTAGATTACGTCATAATCAATTACATCACATGTAGCCAGTTGTCACTATCATGATTAACAGAAATACTTCTTCAAGAACCTGGAATAGTCAGTCAGTTGTACGAATTGTATGTCATCTATGGAAGCAACAACGCCCAGTCAAATTATTTTCAAATACTCAACAAAATGTTTATTAAATACATTAGTAGACTGGGTTTTGTTGTTTCCATAGACAGCAACAACCCACGGACAAATTGTTAATTTAAATACTTATAAACTCTGTCCATAGTGTAAATATTTATTTCATATTTTTTCTCTCAGGTGTCAATGTAAAATTGATCTGAGTATAATAAAGTTCATTTCAATTCAATTCAAATTAGATTTAATGCAGTAAAACACTTACTAGGTACAAAACCTATTTTGTACAACTGGATCTAACGAGTGTGCGTGCGTGCGTGCGTCCCTGTGTGTGTTGAGATAATTCGTTGAATATTAAAATTACATCAGCACAAACTATTTTCTGATCATGTAATTTTGGTCAAAATTCAAAAGACAGTTGTAGGGAACTTACTATTCAGAATCATAAGCAATCTAATTATGTTTTATAAAGAAGTTTCAATCGTTTCAGAAATTCAGTCGAACGTTTTGTAGCCGAAGGGGTTGAGGCAGGGTGACAGTCTCTCGCGTGGTAGCTTCCCAAGGGTTTTCGAGCTACCCACCTTTGCGTGGGCAAAAAGTCCCAGGATTAGGATTTTGAATAATCATCTTTGAAGCGTAACAACACCTATGGTTTCGATCTAATCACTACAATACTTGGTCAGAACGTTACCATTGGTGGCCTGAATGTGATGACCGATGGCGTAGGCACATGCCTAAGTGGAAGGGTAGCCCATGGGCGTCAAAATTCCCTTTCGACAGAAATGAACTCCACATTATCAGTGAAGGTCAATGGACACATTAGACAGTACCCTATGGCATCCTTTCATATTTCCATCATGCCTAGATAACAGACTCAGATGGATGGGCACTCATTGGAGCTCAAAGTTACCAGTTTTCATTTTTAGCAGAAATTAACTCCTCTTCACCAGAGACTACCGATGACCATATTAGATGATACCCCGTGACATCCTGTCATGATTCCACTAACGCTGGGGCACGTGCCCAGGTGGAAGGGCACCCCTTTTTGACAGAACCGACGTACCCTTCTTCGGAGAAGTTCAATTGGCATGTTCGAAGATGCCCTGTGACATTCTCTCATGCTAACATCACCCCTGGGTCACATTCTCAGTGGGGCGGTGCACACACGGGCCTTAAAGTAACACTTTTTTCGGTTTCTGCAGAAATGAATTCCCCTTCATCAGAGAAGGTTAATGGACATATTAGACGATATCATGTGACATCCTTTCATGTTTCCCTCATCCCCTGGATGACAGGCCCGGGTGGAAGGGGACCTCTCGGGCTTCAAAGTTACCAGTTATTGATTTTGGAAGAACTCAACTCCACTTGTCCAGACATTTATCCTGTTAGAAGAGACCTTATATACTATGTCTTAATGGCCAGGCATCGCAGATTTACAGTTATCTTAGTACGTGTCTTCTAATTATTATTATTATTATTATTATTATTATTATTATTATTCTTGCAGTAGCCCATCCTCATTTGCTCACTGGCGTTTAGTAGAGGGGTGTATGAATAGCAAATGATATGCAGTTTCAAATAAAATATCTCCTTAGCAATGATACATTACGCTCCTGTTATTTATATTAAATTTCCAAAAAGTCATTTAATACAATGTTCAGTGATGCACGAATGTTTGTTCCATTCTCTCGCAATAGTGGGGTTCTATTCCTAGATACGTCCGTCCATTTCTAGCTAAGCTCCTCCCACGATTTGCGGGTGTTGAGATCGATTTATATATATTGACCCCCGACTCAGAATTCCATTTTCAATGTACAGGTAAGCCGTTGAATATTTTGAAACCAATTTGACTGGATGCTGTTGTTGCATGTGACTCCCAAACGCTAGAGGGTCGGTTTCGCAGAAATGCATAGGTTCGAACCTTGCTCGGGTCGAAAACTGAAAAGGGTAAAAATTAAATTCCAAATGATTGACTGAGCTATATCCTTGTGCCAGTGCCGCGCGGCATCAATGACACGGTTCATAGAGCGAATGCTTGACATTGATGAAAGACATGCATGGAAGTGCCTATATAGAAGAATGGATCACCATCAGTTCCAGTCAATTTACGTGATTGTGAGCCGGGTAAATGAAAGTTGCTCCAGTAAAATAGGATTCCTGTCATCTGGCTGATGGTCTATAGTTGAAAGGTACTCGGCTCCCATCGGAGATGATCTCACAGAAATACCTGGGGTGAATTCGAACATCGTTGGGGGTAAACTTGGATACATTCTTCCTTATATCATGGGAATTGAACATACTGACATCAAGGTTCAAAGTCACTGTGACCTTGATATAAAACTATTTTTACGATTAACTTAATATTATAGATCACCATATCGTCTTATATCTCGGCATGCCTTCACCCTATAGGGATTGAACTTGGACACGTATTTTCCTATACCACTGGAATTGAGAACAGTGATATTGAGGTCATGAGGTCAAAGTTCAAGGTCACTAGGATTTCGTGTACAATTGTGTCCACGATACTGGTTGCAGTATTCGCACCGATATTTGTTTAAATATTTCTAGTATCGGTGTCAGCTATACAAATAAAACGAGTATCGCTGGCGTAACAATATCCCTACCAGAATCTTTTACTTTTTTGGCGATACTAGCAACCGGTATTGTTAATTTGACTGGTACTGGTACCATGCAGTATCGCAACCGTTTGGTAACCAGTATCTTTGGTAACCAGTGTCGCTACATAAAACACAAATAAAATGCCTCGTTCTTTTGGAAATGTATTGCAAAAAGCACTAGATATCACGGTCGATGGTTCCTTGCATACGTTCTCGCAATAAGACATTTCCTCGGGTAACAACAAGTGCAACGAAACCCATAGGATCAAACAAACTGCTGATTGTTGACAGAACTCCAAGGTTTCGACACTGATGAGACTTGAAAGGTGAATGAACCTGTTTTCAAATCCCAGCACATTCCCAAACTGTGCTGCAGAGGAGCTGTATCTGTTCCTAAATCGAGATCTATAAGACCCTGACATGATCTTTAGATGGGAATGCTTGCATCAATTCCTATACTGTTGGATGCTATTTTATGAAGCCATATATTGTCACCAGTAGCCAGATCATTTTTTACATCATTATCTCTATACCATAGAAATCTCAAATAGTTCCTGTGATCTTCTCTGACTTGGAAGCAATACTACATCTGCTGGATGTTACCTAAACACGACTCACCGACAATTACTCAACCTAAGCATAATTTTCGACCATAGGGAGAACTTGGTGGACCGATAAGTTGGACATGATCTGCCACTGGAACATCTCGTCCGATCAATATAATAATTTTAGAGCTTTCATCTATTGGATGGATTAGTTCGGCAATGTCAGCCAGATGGGAATGATATTGTGCGACCTCTGGTGTTGGAATTTCTTCCCTAACGTCTGGAATCTGATTACATTCTATCAGAATGGGCAGCTCTACTTGCCCATCACCAGTTATCGCTTCAACTACATAGTCTTTTGCATATCGGCCAGATGTCTGTATGTGGCCACTGCATGATGAGAGGGTGTATGATGTCCTTTGACCTTTCTCATTAAAATGATCACAGAATGCAAGTTAGAAGGCTAGTTCCCTTAGCTCGAGCTTATGACACGTTGCTCTGTTCATCTAAGATTGCATACATCCGTTTTGCGTTGTCTGGACACCTTCTAGGGCATACATTTACCAAAACGTTCTTGCTACACGATTTTCCCCCGAATTTAGTTCCACAGATCTGAGTACAATTAGACTTGACAGTTGGATGCTTCTTTTCCTCGGCAAAATCTGCCTCAAGTGATGTCGGTTCGTATCTCCCCGTTGGCATTATACCAATATGCAATGCTGTTGTGTGTTGAGTACTACTACATTCTGTACAAACAATGGTGGCGTTCCAAGGCCAGACCATATGCTTAGTTGAAACGCAACATCGAAACCAGATACCATTACCGTTGAGCTTTGTTCCGGAAACTCTGACAATCATTCAAAGACTGGTTTGATTTGTGTATTGGACACTTTATTATTGCTCCATCATCATTCCATTCCAACTGTTGACCATGCTGGGGCACTTCTATTTTCCTAGAGAAAACATTAATCCTTGAATTCTTGACTTCCTGTACTGAATCGTAGGCAAAGCTTGGGTCGTTTTTAATCTGGCTCAATTCACGGATAAATTCTACGCACACCGAAAATAGAAGAAAGGATACACAGTATCGCTTCTTATAGTGTGTAGCATGAGCTGTCCATTTCTCCTGCAGACAGTAGGGCAACTTGTTGACAATAGGAATCAATCCCAATGATGAATCAAAATAAACAAGAAGTGTTCTGTATTTCTCATCTTCTTTCATCGATTCTATCTCAGATAGAATATCCGAAAGTTCATAGAGACGTTTATTTCTTTATTAGACAATTTTGGAAATCGTTCCAGTTTGGTTTTCAGTGCTACTTCTACTGGTCATTTCAGGAGACCCAAACCTCTCATCTAACCTGCCCCAAATGCACTTGATTCCTCTGTCTGGGTTGTTGACAATTGATGCCCTCGGGCTGATTGCATGCCTTCCAGAATCCGGGCCTAACCATTTTACCTGCAGATCTAGTTCTTTTGCAGGAGTCACTTTCAATTCTCTAATCACGCTAAGGAAACTAGCCTTCAAACTTGCATATGATTCTGCGTGGTCATTATAAACACGGAGCCTTGTTAAGAGACGATCCTTCTTTAAAAGGAACTTGGTTAGTTCAACAGCTCATACGATTCTGTTGGAGTTCTTTTATTAATTGCCTTTTGTATGATAATTGGGTTGTAGGTTGGACCATCTGGATTCAAACCGAGTGTGTAAGGATGTGGTACGCCATTGGGATGAGGCAGTGGACCACCAGGATAGGGTTGTGGTATGATATTAGAATAATTCAATAGTACAAAATGAGAATGTAGCGGTATCATGTTAGAATAAGAGGGTACAATGTTAGTATAAGGCCGTGGTACACCATCCTGATGAGGAAGTATTACATTGGACTGATGCGGTTCGAGATCAGAATGAGGCAGTACGACATTACGATATGGCAACTGTATAGTGCTATGACGCAATATAACATATGACTGATGCGGTTTGCGATTAGGATGAGACAGTACAACATTACTGTATACCATTAGATTGATATGTTTCGAGATCGGAATGAGGTTGTACGGTGTTTGAAGGAGGGAATGGCATTGCATTTTGATCGGGTTGGGCGATTGTAGAATTCGGGGGTGGTACTGGGTTACTCTGGCCATTAATTTCTAGTTTCAAATTCTGTTTAGGAATAGTATAATAAAGTTCTCAAGCTGTTCTACATAATGCCTTGTACGTTCACTGGGATCCTCACAAGGCAGTGAAATGTCAAATGGCGTGCCACTAATATCTCTGTATAAATCACTCATCAGTGCCTTAACTTCAGCAACCATCTCTGTTGCTAGTCCCTGAGATTTAAGGAAACAGAGGTCTGCTTCAAGTTCAGCTTGCACGCGAGCTGTCTGGGCCACCAGCATTTGCTCTCTTTGGGCAAGAATAGCCTGTTGTTTACAAATGTCAGTTTGTTTCAGAGCAAATTTCACTCGTATTGTGCTGCTTCGGCTTAAGCTTTCTTTCGCGCCAACACAGAACCAATACCTGATGTTGACATTTTCTTAGAGGATGCAGTGATGTGGGACGCAGCTATGTTCACAGATTGTTGAAGATCATGACCTAACTGTGCTATTGCATTTTCAAATAATAATTCAAGAGATTTTGTCACAGATGTAAGCCTGTCAAGCTCTCTACGGCTATCGACTGTATTTGTTCTTGTAAGAAAGCTATCATATTCTTTAGATATGTTGACATAAGTGTCATAGTCTCTCGATATATCTGTATGGGCTTGATACAAGCGTATGAATACAATGATAGAAAATTTCAAATTAAGTTAGACATCTGTCCAGGCAGTTTTTAATTTTACACAGTATTTGTTTCGCGTTGACTCATACAGTTCGGTACTTTTTTCTGTCAGAGACCTGCCCTGTCTTATGCTATAATTTTCAGGGAAATTTTGTTCTGACAATGAAATTGTTTTATCATAGTCCGACATGATTATTTATTGTAGACGATGTGGTTACCACGTTGTAAAAATGTGATAATTACTGTTCCAGAAAACAGCAACAAGATTATGATCGCAGGTCGATGAGATTGTTCGTTTACACGATATTTCATAGAAGTTGACCAAGTGCCTGTTGTCGCCTGGCCGTAGACACTTGCCACTAGTCTGTAAAAATCTCTGACGACGTTCCCGCTCGCTACAATACTTAAATTTGTGCAAGTTCGATTATCCAGCTCGTTGAGAATCCTTCACGATTTCAGCTGTTATGGTCTTTTAACTGTTCTGTCTCCTCGGGACAGATAACAGACAGCTAACCAACTCATCAACACTCGAAACGAAACACAAAGTAATGTTCGTATTATTTATTAAAAACCTCGGTGTATGAGATGGGTGTGGTGATATATGATGAAATGTGCGATAAAAGCTGTGAAGAAATAACACAGAAAAATTAGTCAAGATAACGTAATCATACATGTGAATTCTTTCCCCTGAACCCATTGAGGTGTCCTGAGAATAGTGTCCCTTTAATTGTGAATATTCAGATTAACCAATTTGAATTGGAGTTGAGGATATAGCATGGATCAGACAACCATGATGAGTAACCAGAAATTAAGTTTTCTGGGTTGTGTTGATGGGCATGGAAGGGGAGGGGGCAGGATGTAGATTGAAATGACCGATTGGCTAACAAAATGACTGAGCGCCGTACTATCATATGAAACAACATTACGAATGTACATACACGTCAGATAGATTCTCTATATGCCTATAAAATAATTAGAATGATTAAATACAAACACTGTAGTCGCTGATTCTTGTGACGGTTGTAAAACGAAATGAACGCGTTTTCTTCACTTTCGACGTCAACAAATAAACAAAACAATAAATGACATTTGACAGTATCGAAACGCAGAACAGCGTGTTCAGAATGGGAGCGGCTAAACCTGCTATTTACAATACAGCACATTGTTACTAATTTGACTAGGTGATGTTGCTAGCAACACTGTTGCTAGCAACAGCGCAAAGTTAAATTTGTTTCAAAATATTGAACAGAATATTTATTAAACAGTAAATACGTACAATTCGTACAGCAACGCATAGTCCGTCTTCAATTATGCGTTCGTGACGTACTCATCTACGTCATTCGTGAGGTCATAATGACGTCATAGATTATGATGTTTTTCTACACGTCATGTAGTTGATTATGACGCCATATGACGGATGGATAAAGTGGGCAGGTCCGTTGAAAGTCGGTCAGGTGAAAGAGTATCTTGCCCTCCAAATGAGGGTCTGCTTGTAAAGTACTTGGTTCCCAAGCGCTAGAGGGGTGGTCTCGCAGAACTGTCTGGGTTCGAACCACGCTCGGGTAGAAAATTGAAAAAGGTCAACATTACATTCCAGATGATTGATGGAGCTATATCATAGTGCTAGTCCATCGTCAATGACAGGGCTAATAGAACTAATGCTTGCCATAGTGAAAGCCATACACGCGACTGCCTAGAGTATAGAAGGATGGAGTACAGAGGTAAAATGTCTCGAATGTACACCATCCGTTTCAGTTAATTCGTTTCGTTGAGAGAGGGAAGTTGAAAGCCAGTGCGATTAAAGAGGATTTTGTTCTCTGTCCAATGGTAGTCTGGTGGTAAGGTAGCCGGCTCTCAAGCTCTAGAGATATGGTCATGCAATACTGCCTGTGTTCCCACCGTGCTTGGGTAGAAAAGCGGAAAAAGGTAAATATTACATTCCTGGGGCCGTATTCACGAAGAGTGCGTAACTTAGGCACATGCCTAAGTTACGCACCTATTTACGCCATCTACTTATTCCGTATTCACGAAAGGGTGCTTAACTTGCGTCAAAAAGCGTAACCTAGGCGCGGAGCTCTCTAGAGTTTTAAGGCTAGAATAAGCTGTTCACGAGCGCCGCTTATGAAGTGAATGACGTCACAGCTGTCAAATCTGTCTGTAGACCGCCGAGAAGTGTAAAAGTATTACAGCATTACTTAACTTCATGTTTTCCCAATCCCGGTTGACAACATATATGGAGAACTGTATAAATCTTAACATTATGTTCTAAATTAACAATTGAATATTTTTTTATAATTGTCATAGGCTATTTAGAAACGAATATTTGGAAATAAGAAAACACGAAATTAGGACTAGGTTACTACTGGTCGGCATGCATTTTACTAATATATGGCATACCAGTATTTCCGATAAATATTCCGCTACAGATACGTTGATTAGCAAGTCCATAAACAAGAAGTGAAATAGAATCCTACCACCCTCGCACTAGAGCCACCCCCACTCACCCCACTTGGATAGGATTCTATTAGGACAAGAGGTGTTCAATTTCCAAACCAAAGGAATATCTATGACGAAAGCTGCAATGGTTTTTAGAAATGTCCATTTGCAGGCCAAGTAAAGACTAGTTTTGAAAATGTATCATTAGAATGTCTGGGGCAAGGCGCGAGCTAGTCATTCCAGTGATACATTTGGAAAAATAGTCCTCTGTTTGCCTGCAAATGGACATGTACACTCACTGAGCAAAATGTCAATTTTTGTGACCGATCACATTAAATAATAATTAAAAGGTATGTTTTGAACTATTTTATGCAGTAGAAATTACTCATGATTATTCTTAATCATATATAAATTCAAGTATCAGTGTCGGGATTAAATTGATACCACCTCCCTCAACTGGCCGCCGTTCGGCGATCCGTGGCCCCCACCGCCCTCTCAATCCCTGGGGATAGGTTGGTGAGACATGTGGTTGGTGTATGCCTCTAGATGGAGGTCCAGGGTTGTTGTGATAGGTAGTTGGTATGCCCCTAGATGGAGGCCCCAGGGATTGAGAGGGCGGTGGGGGCCACGGATCGTTGAACGGCTGCCAGTTGAGGGAGGTTGTATCATTTTAATCCCGACACTACTACTAGGCAAATGATACCACCGCCCTCTCAATCACTGGGGCATAGGTTGTGGGGGACAGGTGCGGGGACCACCAAGTGCCCAGACAGGCAACCACAGGGATATACACCACCCACAGGTACTGATTGCCACACATAATAGGGTCTGAACACCCATTTAGAGACAGACGTCCACAGGCATATACACCATCCACAGGTACTGATCGCCAGCACCACACATAATGGGCCTGAACGCCCAGACAGGGGATATACACCACCCACAGTTACTGATCGCCACACATAATAGTGTCTGAACGCCCATTTAGAGACAGGCATCCACAGGGATATACACCACCCATAGGTATTGATCGCCGGCACCACACATAATAGGTCTGAACGCTGATCGCCACACATAATAGCGTCTGAACGCCCATTTAGAGACAGGCATCCACAGGGATATACACCAGCCACAGGTACTGATCGCCAGCACCACAGATAATTGATCTGAACGCCCATTTAGAGACAGGCTTCCAGAGGGATATACACCACCCACAGCTACTGATCACCAGCACCACACATAATAGGTCTGAACGCTGATCGCCAGACATAATAGGGTCTGAACGCCCATTTAGAGACAGGCATCCACAGGGATATACATCACCCACAGGTACTGATCGCCAGCACCACACATAATAGGTCCGAACGCCCAGACAGGGGATATACACCACCCACAGGTACTGATCGCCACACATAATATGGTCTGAACGCCCATTTAGAGACAGGCATCCACAAGGATATACACCAGCCACAGGTACTGATCGCCAGCACCACACATAATAGGTCTGAACGCCCATTTAGAGACAGGCTTCCACAGGGATATAAACCACCCACAGCTACTGATCACCAGCACCACACATAATAGGTCCGAACGCCAAGACAGGGGATATACACCACCCACAGGTACTGATCGCCACACATAATAGGGTCTGAACGCCCATTTAAAGACAGGCATCCACAGGGATATACACCACGAGTACTGTTGCACAGCTTCGCGCTATTGCAAAGCAATTCGGCCTTAGATGCTACTCTAAGGCCAAGAAAGCCGACCTGCTCCAGGTGATCGACCAGGTCCATGCCGAGAAGTGGCAGAAGCGACTCTCGCGAGCAATGAATACAGGAAGGTTTCAAGCGCTTACCGAGGATCATTGGAATCCCCACAAGAAAGCACAGCGGATACGTGAGCATCGTCAGTTGGCCGAGGAGGTGGCTGCTAGCTTTAGAGCCAAGACTGTAGCGTGGCGGATGGAGGCCCATCCACTGGACTGCTTAACTCCCAAACGCAGGATTGTTAGGCAATGCCGAGGTCTGAGCCCAGCCCGGAGCATAAGGGGGCCGAGGTTTGAACCCTTAGCCCGGAGCATGAGACGAGAAGGCGAAAACATTCTCGACCAGCGTATCGGCGAAAGGGAGACAGAGGATAAAGGACGCCAGTCAGTACGCTGGTCATTCTTCAGCGGTCTACAAGGAGACCTCACAGGCTGGATCATGGAAAAGATCCAGCAAACTGTCCAGAATGCCTTCTACCTCCACTACACCCATACCTATCGTATCTGTCAAATCGAAGACGGTAGAGAGATGCTCTTCAATAAGAATGCTCCAGGGAGCCCATGGCTGAACACGATAGGAGCAGCTCAGGACTGGGTGGCAGCAAGAGAGCAAGCCCGCCTCGACACAGAGAATATCGATCGACCCAACACCAAGTGGACTTTCGTTTGATCAATCAACGTTGAGGTCAGGGCTGTCATCGACCGCCAACCACTGCTTGCGACAGGCCCCCTCTCAGACTGTCTATGGCAGAAGAAGAGTATGACTGCCCTCGACACCTACAGGGCCAACATGTGTCTCTGGAGATGTCTAACCGTCCACCGAGGAGCGAGAGCTGATAGAAGTACAGCTCCTGCACGAGAGCTTGCCACACAGTTCTATGGCAAGACAGTACCTGATGTCCGCAAGACCTCACTGGATCAGCTGAACAAGGTAGAGTTCTTCGGCAAGATCGAGATTCGCGTGTATGAACCAACCGAAGAGGGCACCTGGCACATGATCAGGCAAGCGGCTCACTACCGTGACACCATGACCATCGGAGTGTGGGACCACCGCGCCTTCTACATCAAGAACATCTCCAACCTGGCACATACACTAGTCTGCAGTCACTGTCAGTAGAGGTTTACACAGGCATGTCATCTTCAACGCCACACTGATCACTGTACAGGCGGCAAAACAAAAATCGTGTGTCCTGGCGAGAAGGTTGAGGGGCCACAGTCTGCGTATGAGAAAGCCTTCTATCCGCCCCAACCATCCAGTTCAGCAGCTACTCGTTGGGTCGAGTATGAGTCGAGAAATAGAGGCGTACACATACACCATGTAGAGTGTGGGCACGGTGGCGAGCGTTGGATCGAGGGTGCTCCCGTAGATGGTTATGATCCGACCACTAAGACCGTTTACCAGTTCCATGGCTGTCACTGGCACGGGTGTCCACAACACCAGCGAGGTGAGGATGCTAAACAAAGATACCGCAAGACAGTCCTGAGAGAGGAGAAGCTGATAGCCTCTGGATGCACACGTGTGGTACAGTGGGAGTGCTGTATAAAACGCTGCCCAAGCGTCCCTAAACGAGTTCGGACTGTCCCATACCCACACTTCATGGTTTACGACTTCGAAGCACTCCTAGATGGTATCAAGACTCATCCTATGGATACTCTCACGATCGAGAGTTCTCACATACCTATCTCTGTGTCAGTCCTTAGAGGGCGCCACGAGTGAGCCCACTCACCTCTGCAATCCTGACCCCAAAGAACTGATCGGAGAGTTCATGCTGGAGATCCAATGGCGAGCATCTCTAATCCGGACAAGGGTTAGGGCACAGTACATACCGACAGACCTGGACAAGCTCCAAAAACGACAGCAGCGACTGATCAACGAGTGGTGTGACCAAGTGCCTGTACTGGGGTTCAACTCTGGGCGGTATGACTTGAACCTCATCAAGAAGTACTTTGTCGATGAGCTGACTGACAGTACAGCTACAGTGAAAGTCGCCAAGAGGGCTAGTCAGACCATGTTCCTCATAACAGCTGAGCTACGTTTTCTCGATGTGCTGAATTACCTCGGCTCAGGAGTTTCGTACGAGGTATGGGTCAAAGCTTATGGGTGTACACAGCAGAAGAGCTGGCTCCCGTATTTGACACACATGAGAAGCTCAACTATCCAGGGCTTCCTCACTACTCAGCATGTACATCTAAGCTCAAGGGTGGCTACCGCTTGACACGAACAGAGTGGGAACAGTGTAACAAGACATTCAGTGAGCATGGAATGCGGACATTCGCCAACCGGCTGCGATCCTACAACAACCTGGGCGTCAGTCCATTCATCGAAGCCCTAGAGGAGATGTGGGAGTTCTACACAGAATGAAAAATATACATCCTCAAAGATGCGGTCTCTCCCAGGTGTGTTACTGCAGTACTTCCTACATGGAACCGCTCAGCCCATGCCGGATGTTAGCCTCTATTCACCAGGCAGGGAAGCCTACGAGATGCTGAAGGGTGCTGTTGTTGGAGGTCCCAGCATCGTGTTCACCAGATACCACGAGGACGGTGTGACTCGAATCCGGCAGAGTGAGCGTGTCTGTCAACGTCTGCTCGGCTATGATGCAAATGTTCTGTACCTGTCAACGATGGACAAAGAGATGCCATGTGGTAAGGAGAAAGTGCGCCATTGGTCCTGTACCAGTGGGGCAGCTAGCTTTAAGGAGGCTCTCCTAGCTGACAGCTGGTTTGGGTTTGCTGAGGTGGATCTCCAAGTCTCTGTGGGCAAAGTTCAAGGAAATGCCTCCGCTCCGCTATAACCGCGAGATCCCGGTAGAGGCAATCTCGTCTTGGATGCTGCCATATCTAGGGGAAACAGGGAGGAAGCGGCCCACCACCCAGAAGCCGGTCGGTGCCCTCTCTGGCAAGAAGTGGCTGCTGTATGCCCCGACCCTCAAGTGGTATATAACCCATGGCCTGGAGATGACTGCTGTATACCGCACCATAGACTATGAGGCCAAGCGCCCATTTGAGTGGTTTGTGGAGAATGTTATGGAGGCCCGCCGCTCGGGAGATGTAGATAAGAGCAAAGCGCACTTGGCAGATCTCTTCAAACTCCTCGGCAACAGTGCCTACGGGAAGGTTATCGAGGCCCTAGAACGTCATAACAACACCAGCTTCAAGAAGGATGAACGTGTGGTAGACAAGGCCCTACGCAGTGCATGGTTCGAAGATCTCGAGGAGATTGGTGAGTCATACGAGCTCCAGAGTCGCAAGCCGAGAATCACAATTCGAAGGGCCTTCCAGGTGGGGATAGCCGTTTATGAGCTCGCGAAGCTGTGAATGCTGGGGTTTTACTACGACTTCCTCGATCGCTACGTAGCTCGTGACAGCTTTGAGTGCCTGCAGATGGACATTGACTCCACGTATATCATTATAGCTGGCTCCAACCTCGACGACGTCATTAACCCTGAGATGCGGGCAGAGTACCAGGCTCATAAGCAGGACTGGCTAGCTTGGGACAAATGGTCTGGACGGATTCCAGGACTGTTCAAGATCGAGGTCGAAGGCTCTCGTGGCATCGCTCTCTGCTCCAAATGCTACTACATGGAGAGCGCAGCTGCAAGTAAGTGCTCGGCTTAGGGAATGTCAAAGCGGCAGAATGAGGTCTCTTGGCAGAGATTCTACAGTGCCCTACATGACGGGGTGGACAGAGCTAAAAACCGAGGCCTACGCATGTGCAACCAGGGTATGGTGACATATGCGCCGGAAAAAACCTCGGACTCTTCGCTTACTATGATAAGCGCCATGTGCTACCAGATGTCATCCATACCGAGCCCATCGAGTATCCTGTTAGCACCCTAGGGGGTGGTAGCTGTGTGTCTTCAGGGACTAGCTGAAGCTCTTCTACGACAAATTGTCGCCTAGGCGCTCCTTGCTGGCGTGCCAGGTAGTACAGTGTAGGCCTCCACATACCTGTCAGGCGTGTGAACATCTATCGACCAGTTAGGATCTGTTTCACGCTGTCGACCACAGTCCAGCTCACCAGGCTCATACAGGTACCGAACCAGAGCATCAGGTGGTAGGCACTCAACTCCCTTGTTCGCTTCTCTAGAGCTGTGACCAGCAGAGTGTCTGATAGCCTCTATCGGCTTCTTCCCGATTAGCCTAGTAACCTCGGCATTGGATCTCTCCACCACAGCAGGCAGCCCTCTCACCCATACTCTAGAACGTTCACTCGGCACTCCTATTTCCTGGGCGTATTGGTGTGGGAACAGTCTCTCTGCCAGTGTCCGATTCCACCGCTCAACGATAGCCTGGGCACGGTGATGCCCTACCTCGCCTCACCTAACTGCCACACCGTGTTTCCGCATGAGGGCTGCAGTCTCCCCTTTGAACTCCTTACCCTCATCCACCTGCAACAATTCCGGCCACTGGGATTTTCCAAAGCATCGTAGACACCCTTGAATGCCTGGGCCACCTGGCCAGCTGACTTGTCTGTTAGCGGTATTGCCGCCTTGTACCTGCTGGCGACATCGACGATGGTGAGGGCATACTTGTAGGTCTTACGACCAACCGAGTCGTGTGGAAGGAATAGAACATCTGCCTGGTGAACTCTGTTCAGGACAGTTTCCTCTAAATGGGCATGACTGATGTGCCATCGACGAGGTCTGTATATCTGCCACATCGCCTGGCGGCTGAGCCACTGGCTAACTGTCTCCAATGTGATGTTGTGGTCCTGGCGACGTGCAGCCTCGAGTAGTTGAGGAGGCTCATGGTAATATCCACCAGGCTGATAGTAGAGTTCCTCAAGATCGATGGAACTTCCGGATTTCATTACAGACGTCCACTCCCGTCCTGTCATGCACGGCCTGGGAGAACTCTAAACAGATGAACAGATGGCCGTCATTTATTCGACCATCACTGAAGACCTCCTCAAACACCTCTGTACACTGGCGTCGAATCTCTGCTGGATCCTCACTGAACAGTAGTTTATCGACCAACCCTCGGAGGTTAAGGGACCAGATCGTACAGAGACGCCATCTTTATATAGTATGGCTTAAATGTTCGGTGGCCCAGATGGCCATGAGCACTATGGCAACATATGGTAGCCAAGGGCCTGCGACTCCGAAGAATGTACCTACTCCTGAACCGATGGCTGGTATTGCTTTAGAAATCTTCTCCACCCCATGGGGAGCATTGTTGGCGATCTTGCAGACCGTCTCGCCAGCCTTCGTTGTGAACTGAGCGATCAGAGGCCCAACTGCTGCCAGCGGACCGATAGAATCTTTTACATAAGTGCGATAGATTCATGGCGCTCTGTGTACTAGCTTGCAGGATTCAGGCTTTACATCATCATACTCACCCGCGGTCTCCACTACATCATTGTCGTCTGCATCATAATCATCCTCCACATCATAGTCCTCCTCATAATCCTCGTTATCTATATCCTCGACTGGGTCAGCCTCTGGTTCATACATCGCTCTGGGGATCCGTCGCTGGACCAGTTATATAGTAGCTTTAAACTGTAGTCTATAGCATGGCCACTGCAATCTTGAATGCGGGCGTGTTTTCCTTAGCGAACCATGGACTCAGCTTTGCCGACAAGAAGGTGGCAGAGGTCGAGCGTGAGCATCATAACCAGGCAATGGAGAAGCTGTCTAAGGAGAAGTTTGAGTACAGCAAAGCACTCGAGCATATGCACCAGAGGGAGGCACGCTGCCAACAACTCTGAGCTCAGGCCAACCAGAGCCTCAAAGAGGTAGATGAGAGTCTCGATGAGTACTACGAGGCTGTAAAGATATATGAGCCAACACTCGACTATGAAGCATCGACAGGTCAGAAGACAGCAGAGCTTATAGTAGTGGTGGCAGCTGCAGCGGTGACGACAGGAGTCGTGCTCTACACACGCTCAAGCTGAATACCTGATGTGTTTGACACGCATACCTTAGCATAGCCAAAGTAAAGTACCGTCACACCTAATGAGCGAGTTCCAGCTATGAGGTTTCCGATGTTGAAGTTGAGCCGGTTGCCCTGATTAGGTGGGATGTCCTTGTCCCCGAGGTGAAGATGGCCGTCGAGTGCCGACTCGAGGTCGTCGCTTCCACTGGTTAGGTGCAGAAGTGCATATGTATGACTTAGTTTTCTGTCTGTAGAGTTGGCAATCAGCCAGCTCGCGTACCTCATCAAGAACATTGACCCAGCAACCACAAGCTTGAAGTCGTCTAGCTAATCCACCTGCTGGATGGCTCCTCCCTTCTGAACCAGGACTGCAACAGTGACACAGTCTGATGCACCATGATGCAATGTCAGCTCTACCCGTTGGTTAGCTGTGGTTTGGACCTGCTGGTGTTCTCACTCCACATGCACGATCCGCTGTTTGGAACCCGTTTGCTTCAGCTCCTGGTCATTCTCGTCATGCCAGACATGAAGTCTTGGAGCATTCATCGTCGCATCTGCGAGCTGCTCAGTGTACACCTGGTGGAACAGACTATCCTGCATTGCAGCCGGATTCACGTGTGTGTTCTCGAGGAGGGTTAAGAGTGGAACTGCCACGGGCTTCTTGACACCTGCCCGTAGTTCGAATTCCGTGAACCCCTCATTGCACCCCACAGCGTAGTACCCCTTTCCCTTCGCATAGAAGGTTGGGCCATGAGCCAGCGGACCTAGGACTCAGTACTCATCATTCACATAGGTAGTGTCTACGGTGCTGTTGCTCTGCACGGTCTCCCACCTGTTCAGAACCTGTGGGAGCTCTACCGTCTGTTATATTGTGCTCTGAAGCTTGAACTCACGTGTCATGCTCTTGATCTCGTGGATCTGTGCTGAGATTGCAAAGTCAATGTACTTCCCAGCAGCAGACAATGGGTTCTTATCGTGTATACTGGGTCGAATGACCATCAGGCAGTCCTTCCGAGGATCAGTGCGGTGCGATGTCGCGGGTTCAATGGCCCCATCTGGATGTTGCACATACTGCAGCATGTTTAAGGTGTTGGTATATAGAGGGGTTAAACGGCTGCCATGTTTGGTAAGGTTCTCCAACAGATTGTCTATAGGCAGCAAGACAAGTCGGCACGACAGTCAGCACGACAGACACGGCCACAGGGTCCGAGGACTGCTTCGTGACATCAACATTATCCACGAGCAAGCCAAGGTCACACCTCCGTCTGATGTGGAGATACTGGCCGCCATAGAGGAAGGAGCGCCAGCTCGTAGTACAAAAGAACTCCTGACTCGGATACTCTACCAGAAATTTGACAGCACCCAGGGTAGGACACTCGACCTACCTTCTGTGGCCCAAACCAACAGTCCTGTTATTCTAGCTCTCTATAGGGTGAGGGTCGACCCCAAAGATCTACTAACGGTCGGGAAGTGGGATGCCGTATTTAGCCTCCATAGCCAGGAAGAGCGAGATATGCTGGATAGCCTCCAGTCTGGAGCAAATAACTACGTCAGGGAGGAGGTCAGTGTCGCTGTAGTGGAGAGGCATGACACCGGTCATGCAGAAGGTACTCAGGAGGGGTTCACTGCTGGCCGCAAGGAAGCTGTTGAGCACATCTTCAACGAAAGAGGTCGCAGGAGATTGGCCAGTAATCTGCCAGCATTTCTGAAATTCCCAGATAACTACCAGGACTACCTCATCAAATCCGCTCGCAAACCAGATGCTCGTCACGCATGGACAAAGTGGAAATTCCGTGAGAAGTTCCATAAGAAGAGAGTCCTAGACACGGACCAGTGGGTAGAGTTTCGGCGACAGTACGGAATTGACGAAGCTGCCAAAGTAGCAGCGGAGACGGCTGACGAAGGTCCTCAAGCAGCGGAGACCGCAGACGAAGCAGCGGAGACTGTGGACGAAGTAGCAGAGACCGCACAGTTGCAGCGGAGACTGCCAACGATGACGCGTAGAGCATGCTAGTTTCCTGGCTGGATTTGGCTTGTAGGTGAAGGTCTGCGCCTTTTCCAGTGATCGCTTGAAGTGTCACCTGTCTCCTTGTTGCTGAAGATGAAGCGGTACAGCTCAGCTTCCCACTGTACACCTGCGATAAAGTCCCCTTTGGTCTCCTTGAGGGTTAGGCTGTCGTATTTGGTCTCGAGCAGGGTACGTCCACACATGAAGCTCAAGTATAGCAACCAGGCATTGTGGCGGATGTCCGGTGAGATCTCGCGGGTGTACTTCTGAAAGAGGATGAAGACAGTTATCTGTGTGTGCTGGATGCGCCTGGTGATATTGCTGAGGTAGGTGACTGTCTTCTGGTCCATTACAGGGTCATCAATAACTAGAACAAGTGGTTCTGTCAGCTGGGCTGCCAGCAGCTTCTCCATCAGTGCTTGCAAGTTCTGCGTCTTGGTGATTGGGCCATTGTACCATTGATCATTACTTACAACTGCTTCAGTGGCGGGGTCAGACACGAGAAGGATGTATTGAGAGTGTAGATATTCGGCAAGGAGAGCCCGCAGCAAGATGTTTTTCCCATGTCCTAACGGGGCAATGGTCAGCACCACCTGGCAAGCATCGGCTGGCCTACTGTCGAATGGTACAGACATGCCTGCGGGGGATGGTTAGCACTTGGTCGGCGGTAGCCTCGTCTATATCTGGGAGACTAAACGGCAGTACTTCCTGCACCAGCTCTTTCGCCTGCAGAGTGGGGAATCCTGCACCTCCGGCGGATACGAAGGATGTGATGGAGGCGTCAAGCATGAAATCACAGCAGCAGCTGAGAAGATAGCGTAGAGCACCTGTGTCAGCAACCACAGTATTTAGTACATCCAGTATCTGTATGATACATGCACGGGAAGCCATGACTATCCTCTGGTCTTAAACGGCAAACCAAAGAACCCTGACTTCTTCACCTCTGGTAGCTGGAGGCGGGCGGTAGCAACTATTTGCCATCGACAGTGATAATGCTCAGGCTGAGGGTGCCTATCTTGAGATTCTCTCCATCCTGTCGGAATGAGCTCCGTGGTTTCAGGAGATCCTTAACCAGGTCCTGTGCATATGATTCAGCCATAACCTTGATGGTTCCAGCCTCATCGACTCCGAGCATACGTCGCATCGTCGCCCTCTCCTTGATGCCCATCCCCTTGTATACAGTCTTGGCCTTGTTAATGGCCGATTGTCCTACCGTATCAGTGTTCCCGATGAGATCTCGGGCTGGGATGGTACCTCGGATCTTCCGCGGGTCTCCCTTCTCATCGAAGTCTAGGATGCAGATAGTGGCAACAGTGTCCTCTTAACCGAGGCGTGCCTCGCCCAAGTGAGCAAGATCGCCTAGCTCTTTGCTTTCTAGGTCTGTGAGTGACAGAGTCATAGTCATATACAGATGGCTTAAACCTACTAGCCTTACCCCCTCTGAAATAGTTGGGCATAGGAGGCCCACGCAGTCGGCCAAGGGAATAGGTAGCAGTGCTCAGGGTACTGGCCCCCTCTGCAGGGGCAAGCCTTGTGGGCAGTCCACCATTCCCGGGCATTGGCGATCCTCAGTCCGCGTGCTCGACTATGGGCTACAAACCGCCCGCCGGCACACCATGTCTCATATGCTGCAGAGGTCTCATGATCCATCTCTCACTATTCAGAGGGGTTAAACCTAGGCGACGATGATCTCAGCCATTGCACTCGTTGCTAGCCCTAGAACCGCGACCTCCATTAGTGTAACACGTTCACCCATGATCTTGGCAGCACTGATGGCGATCTTTGGGATGGGGTGAGTTATTCCGAGACAGTGCCCGGCCATCCCACTCACCACTGTAGTGAGGACAGCCGCAGTGGTGGCAGGAAGAACCTCATTTCCCCCTGTCATCTTTACCATGGCCACATTCTCCGCCATGTTATTGGCGACATGGACTGCCAGAGGTTTTGCGTTGGTCAGTAACTTATGTGTCTTGGTTCGCAGCAGGTTCTCCACCTTCTGAAGACTCACCTTGCTCTTGGGCAGTTGCTTCACGATCTGTACCATTGGCATCATTGTTTAAGCACTGAGTATACAATGCAGTTATTCGTCTGCATCCCCTGTCGAGAGAGCTAATAAGATCTTCCCAGACTGCATCTGCCAGGTGGCTATGCGAGAAGTACTATGATGTCTTCTGGAGGGAGTTGAAGGACTACAAGTAGAAGACACCAGATGAGCTCGCTCAGCTCTTCGGTGCTGAGTTGACAGAGGAACTGACAGCTGTGAAGCTCTCTCTGGGATTTGGCAAGGGACAGATCTGCTTCCTCGAATACCTTATCATTGGCGGGAGTATCGCCGAGCAGCTCCTGTGAGCTAAATGTTTCTACAAGGATCGGGAGTATCTGTCAGATGTGTTCCAGCAGTTACAGATCGCCATGGCCTCACCGGACTCAGAGATGAACAAGGCTCTGCAATACTACAAGCTGGAAAAGGATGCGTTGCCGAACCCTCCAGCCATTGGATGTGCATGTTGGCAGCTGGTATAGGCGCTGTAGGGCATTCCAGGTTGGTTTATTGTCTTACTGTGGTCCCCACTGCTACTGTAGAGAGTCAGGATAGTCTTATAGCTGATTTGCTAGCGGCGGAGTAGGCTGATCCCGAGCGCCTAGGCCTGACACCACACATAGAGCTACCACGGGAAGCGGTGTTCTGTCGACTGGCTGCAGTGTCTGGGCGCCTGGAGCTGTCGTGTCGACTGGCTGCAGTGTCAGGTGCGGAATGACTGTATGGCTCATACTATGTGCGTTGATGGCAGTGTTGAAGCCGAAGTGGACACCGGGGGAAATCCCCTCGACTATCATGTTGTTATAGGCCCTGACTTGGCGGTCTTCGATGTTCATGATCATGTTGCTCGGAATCAACTGTAGGTGTGGTGAAATAGCAAAGTCGTGTTTGCGATGGGCGTTCTGCAACCCCAGCTGGAACTTAGCAATAACACCACTGGGGTCTGCCACGATGATCATATCCTCAACGAGACTGATGAACATGGCATGGACCTCTGCTCCGCTGACACCATTAGGAATGCTGCAGCTGGGTCTGACCCATAAGCAGGCAGTAGCACAGTGCTTCCAGGGACTGGTTGATCCCTGCTGGTATGAGGCCTGAGGTGGTGTGTGGGACAAAGTATTTCCACACATCTGGATAGTCCTGCCGCAAGCCAGTGATGTGCATATTTTGCACCAGCGCTCCAGGGTCGGAGTCTGGATCGAACGAGAATGTCGCTGTCTTCCAACGGCCTACTCATCAGGGGGTTTGATAGGGGAATCCTGAGTAGTCACGTCTCGGGTCACCGTACATAACCCCTAGACCACTGCTGTCACCACCATGCCACCGATAGTCTGGGTGAGCACTGAACTCCCTCTGCAGTCTGCTTGCCGCTGAGACGCTATGACTGTTGAGCTGTGGGTCGAAGGCGTTTGTATCAGGGAGGCTTGCACCCAGCTCGAAGGCGATGATTCGTCGCACTGTGAAGTACACATGTAATCTGAGACATCTGGCGATGAACACAGCTTCAGGAGTAACAGAATAGGAGTGAAGCAGGGTGGAACTTACTCCACATCCTGCCATGACACACCATACGGCAAAGTTCAGCTGCTGATTCCAGTATGAGAGGCTTGGAGAAGCCATCCAAGTATGAGCTTGCTTCGCATCCTTGATGGTGATGGGGTGGATGGTCAGCGGTCGTGGGTTGACGGAGAAGCTGGTTTGGGACCATCCATCCACTCTGATGGAGAACGGTGTTAGCTCTGGTATATCATCCAGTAGACCTCTCAGGCCAGTCAAGGGTGTACCCAGGAGGGGCGGATGGCTCCGGTTCAGTGTGAAGGCCATCTACACTGGTGTTCCTAAAGCTACTGTACAGGAAGCACACTATTTGTAGTCGTCTCGACTCCAAAGACCAGCGAGGTGACCTCGCCTTGTAACATCTCGTTTTTTAACTCCTCCATATCAACCCGCCCGCTGAAGCCTTTAAGGTATTGCTGTCGCACTTTAGGTTTCTCTGTGCAGTAGAGGGCTTTGACCTTCAATATATGGTGGTACTCTTCATCGGTGACCTGGCCATCCTCGAGAGCTTTGCTGATAGACTCGTCGATAGTCCGTAGCATACTCTGTGCCAGTGTCACGTACTTAGCATGCTTCTCCAGCCTCCTTGTGATCTGCCGCTGCCCCACGCTCAAGCCCATGGCCAAGACAATGCCAGCTAGTTTCACGCCACCCAGCGGGATGGTGAAGATGGCCCCCACCCCTGTAGCGAGAGTGGCCACAGCTGCCACCCAGCACTGGCTCCAATCACACCCACATCAGTGGTTGTATGCGCAAGGCTGTTGTAGGCTGTCTTATATCGCCTGCACGTTCTGCTGTACTTTTCTGCCTCATGGCTGAGATTCTGCCTGATGGCATCTATCTGCTGGAGTCGCCAGCTATGGATGGTACCGTCCTCGTCAGCAGTCAGGGAGGGGTATAGTTCTGGTTGCTTCCGCCACTCTGATTTTGCCATAGTATACATAGAGATTAAACCTTCATCACCTGCAGAATCTGCTGATGAGTCATAGAAGGGTTCATTTTAGAGAGCCTGGCGAACCGTGCCAGCTTTTTAGTGTCGAGACAGACGTCTCTTAGAAAGTCGCCATCCAGCACTATGTCGGGTGCCAGTAGATTTCTGAGATGTGACATCTGGAACTTCAGCTTATCACCAAGATAGTAGGTCCGCCACTGGAAGGCTTTCGTGGTCTTACACTTCTGTTCCATCTCCTCATGTCACGCATCTGGCTCATCACTTGCAGAATCTGCTCATGAGTCAGAGAAGGGTTCATTTTGGAGAGCCTGACGAACCGTGCCAGCTTTTTAGTGCCGAGACAGACATGGTATCCATCTGCTCGAGTCGCCAGCCGTGGATGGTACTGCCCTCGTCAGCCGTCAGGGAGGGGTATATTTCTGATTGCTTCCGCCACTATGATTTTGCCATAGTATACCTGGAGATTAAACCTGCATCACCTGCAGAATCTGCTCATGCATCCTAGAAGGGTACATTTTGGAGAGCCTGGCGAACCGTGCCAGTTTGCTGGTGTCGAGACAGACGTCTCTTAGACAGAGGTCATCCAGCACTATGTCGGGTGCCAGTAGCTTTCTGAGACGTGACGTCTGGAACTTCACCTTATGACCAAGATAGTAGGTTCACTGCTGGATGGCTTTCTTGGTCTTACACTTCTGCACCATCTCCTCTTCCCACTGTATGAGATCTGGCTCATCCTCGTCTGTGAAGACACCTGGCTCATCGCTATATGTGAAGACATCGTCCCGCTTACTCTCTGGCTCATCCTCGTCCGTGGTCTCCGCTGCATCGTCCGCGGCCTCCGCTACATCTGGCTCATTGTCCCGCTTACTCTCCTCCAGGAGGGCCTGCCAGTATCGGGAACCTTCACTGTTCCTTCGCCTCCTTGCAATGCTCGCATTCTGTTAATACCAGCTCTCCCGCTGTAGTCGCTCTCCTTCTTGTTGTAGTGCGAGCATCTGTTCGTTTAAGGCCTTTATCTGTGCAGGGGTCATGAAGGGGCAACCCTGTTGCTGGCTCTTCATCATCTCGGCAAAGGTCAGATATTCCTGGTGCGATATCATGTTGTCGTCAGGGCAATGAGTAATAAGAGTGTAAACTCAAAATGGGTGTCCGATGTCCCATCCGTTCTGGCATATATGTTAATGGAGGGCCTGTCAAACAGGTGATTTATAGGTGTGAACAAGCTAGGACTGATAGCTTTCCATAGGTTGCTGTTGGCACCTGGGAGATACTCTATCACATCCCGGCCGACTTCTACCAGTGAGCTGCTGTGTGTACTGCCCGGAGGTTGATGTAGCACATCGGCGTGTATGTATGTTGTGCCCCGCTGGGGCACCTCGAAGAGGACCCATTCTACATGGTACTGTACCACCCGTCTCCCCTCCAGAGAGGTTGAGATTACGTTCTCACCACCGGAGAGCAGCAGTCGGACAATCGGCATGGTTATATGTCTTGTTTAAACCCCTCCTAAAGCATGCTATGGAACCCATCCTTGCTCAGTAGACTGGTCTTGCTGACCTGGCAGATGTATACGCAGTTGATGCTGCCAAGGTAGAAGAGAGCGATGGCAAGTTATTCGCCCTACAGTGCGAAGCAAACTCAAAGGCATTCTCCCTCCATCCCATTGGTGGTGATGGGCTGGAGCTGCTCACAGACCTCAAGGATGTGTCGAAGGAACACCTGGGTCGCAACATAGATGGCCACAAGATCGTGTTTCAGTATGATTTCCTGGAGAGGAAGTACATCCTCGAACCGTTGATTGAGCTCTCGGATACAGGGGTGGCAGACATCAACACCCTAAATAACGACCTCAGCTTTCATCTGGTCAAACCCTATTCGAGCGGTGCCCCACCGATGGCCCATGATGGCTTGCTATTGTCCCTGGCAAAAGACCTGCAGTTCATATTTGAAAAGAATGAAGTGTAGTACTGCGCTGGACCTGGCGGTGACTGGCAAACATGGTTGCCCCTATATAGGCCTCCCGCAGTCATTGACATAGAGGTTACACCCCTCTCCACTGTTGTGAAAAATGATGGGACAGTTCGAAAGCTCTACAATCGGGGATCATCCTTCCTCACCTACATAGGTGAAGGTGTCTCCCTGCCGAGGGTGGGTCACCGGATCGTGGTTACAGGTGGAAAGCTCCTGCTGCGTCGTCAATTCGATGGACCAGAAGAAGCTGTTAACCTCCAGGAGGGCACCCTATGGGTAGATGATGTGTCACATGTCTCCAAAGTCTAGGGTGCTGTTAAACTGCTTCAGCGAGTCAGACTCACTAGCCCGCAAATGAGTCATATACTCCTAGAGCTACGTTTCTTAGCCGGCGGCAGAGTGAAGCAGCTAGCCCCTGCCCCTGAGGGGATGAAGATCACTATCAATCCGGATGGAACAGGACTCGATCTGCCACATATATTTCTCAAGGTGTTCACTCTGTTCAGTTCAACTCTTCATATATAGCCATGATTCTCATCATACTGCTCTTGCTGGCATCTACAGCAGTGGCACAGGGCGCTGAGACTGCCATAATATTGGATGCCAAGTGGGCCCACTTCCGGGATGACCCCCAGTACAATCCTTGGGTCGACCCCTTGTGGAGAAACATTTACGACCGCTTTCACCCACGTAAAGAGATCGAGTCTGTCTGCCACTTCTATGGGGTGGAGAGGGTAGGCCGTGGTTGTCTGCTGGAGACCCCTGCTCAGCATGAGATTCTCTGCGTAACATGTGAACATGCCAGAATCTGCCATGTTTCATATGCTAATCACTTTAGCCTCCTCCCAGGTGAGCATTGTCAAGGTAGATGGAAGCCCTATGGGTGGTCACATCATGCCGATGCGACTCTGGCAGAGATTATGTGTTTGTCTTAGCCTACACAGAAGTGAGAGAGAGAGAGAGAGAGAGAGAGAGAGAGAGAGAGAGAGAGAGAGGCTGGCCCTGTGGTTGATGGCGATCAGTGGTGTATATCACTGTGGAGGCTTGTCTCTAAATGGGCGTTCAGACCCTGGTAGTAGTAGTGTGATACTACCTCCCTGACAGCCGTTTGGCGATCCGTGGTGCCCCCCCCCCCACCCAGCAAACTAGGATTGAGAGGGCGTTGGTATCATTTGCCTAGTAGTAGTGTCAGAATTAAAATGATACAACCTCCTTCAACTGGCAGCCGTTCGGCGATCCGTGGCCCCCAACGCCCTCTCAATCCCTGGGGCCTCCATCTAGATGCATACCAACCACCTGTCTCAACAACCCTGGATGCCTTCATCTGGAAGCATACACCAACCACATGTCTCAACAACCTATGCCCCAGAGATTGAGAGGGCGGTGGGGGCCACGGATCGCCAAACAAATGATGCAAAAATATTTCCATTTTTCGATTTAATCATATTATCGTGCATGCTTTCCATGACCCATACAAAAACAAAAACCCTGCATAACACAATTGGTATCTTCACTCCTCTGCAGAGAGGCGTCTGTCTGTGTGAGTGTTTATGCTAAAAAGACCATTTGGGAGATGGCCTATTGCACGATAATTTTCTACCACCCCAAACAGTTTATATACTAGCATATGCGTAGGAATAGGGGGGGGGGCGCATGTGTGGTGATGGTGGGGCTGCAAGGGGGTTGGGGGGAATAGCCCAACACAGGCTTTGCATCTCCCATAGTGTATCAACCATAGCATCCACCCAGGGTTTTCGCCCCACCCATACGTTAGCAGGGGTACGGCGATGTCGGCTGCATAGATGAAACCAACTGGCAACTATTAACAAACACGAAAAATCATAATTAAAAGAACGCAATCAATTGAAAAATTCATCTACAGTTCGCTTAGCAATGAGATTAACTGAGGCGCGATTAGCAATGATAGGGATTTACTACATGCTCTAAACTAATACTATAGGCGGCCAGCATCGTATGCATAGCGGCCCGCATCGTATACATAGCGGCCGGCATCGAATGCCTTCTCGACCTATGCACTTTCGTCTTATGCGAGATGTTTGGGTGACATAAGTTGCGACCGTATTTAGGGACTTGTCTAAGTTACACACCTTTCGTGAATACGGACTTATGTCCATGTTCGGAATTCACCTCTCCAGAGTATCCATTCATCATCAGACCTCGTATGACATCATAATCAGCTCAGTGTGTGAGTAGTAGGGTCGGAGTGATACCACCTCCCTCAACTGGCAGCCGTTCAGCGATCCATGGCCCCCACCGCCCTCTCAATCCCTGGGGCATAGGAATTTGAGACAGGTGATCAGGAAGTGGTGAATATAAAACTCCCCACATGTCCAGGAGAACCTCCTCAGAATACCGGCCAGTGGCCGACCTCTCTCTGTTCTGACCTGTATCTTGAGGAGGTTTTTCTATCTGTGGGTTTCTTTGTTTTTTTAAAAGTATCCTACCTATCTTGTTCCGACCCTACCTATCCTACCTATCTCTTTTGTACCTATCCTACCCTGTTGCTATTCCAGCCGGCTGGTGGTGCTTTGACCCCGCCCTAGTCTTACGTAGTCCTTTGAGCAGATTTGACCCCCCAGTCTGCAGCCTGGGACCGCCATGCAATTCGACGACTCTGCGGCTCTATTGATATCGACTCTTAGTAACTTTATCTCTGAGCATGAGTTGTGAAATCGCTGTTACGCGTTATCTCGAAGTGACGTCAAGATCTAGAGTGAGTCAAGCCTGATAGCACAGCAACACAGCAACACACATAACTTATCAGCTATATTTATTACCGCCTATATGGCCGAGGTAGTTAATGCGGTGTATTATAAACTTTTAAAATCACAGGTTCAAATCTCGTTATGTGTTATTAGCAAATGGTAAAATCGCAGGTTCAAATCTCGTTATGTGTTATTAGCAAAAGGTAAACATGTCTACAATTACTCTTGGCTATTTTTACATTTAAATACACAGGCTGTAAGATGAGCACTGGACTGAATTTTCACTGGATCCATTTAAAATTAATATAATTTTATTATAACCACCACACACACACACCCCACCCCACCCCCACATAGTAAGTTTCAATAATTTTTGGTATACAGTAACCAAACTTGGTGTATGGATGCACCATAGCCGAAAGGTGTGGCATGTATCACAAGCCAGTGATCCATCGCCCACTAACCTCTCAATACGCGCACTACTCCCACTTATCACATCAGCTTGACCACATCTCACACACACACACACACACATAGTCTCCGTCGGTATCACATCGACACGACGGACCACCCACAGGTTTTTCCAGGTACTGATCGCCTTGTGATCACCATACATAATAGGGTCAACGCCCATTTAGAGACAGGCCTCCACAGTGATATACACCATGAGTACTGTTGCACAGCTTTGCACTATTGCAAAGCAATTTGGCCTTAGAGTAGCCTCTAAGGCCAAGAAAGCCGACCTGCTCCAGATGATCGGAGAGGCCCGTGCCGAGGAGTGGCAGAAGCGACTCTCCCGAGCAATGAATACGGGAAGGTTTCGAGCGCTTACGGAGGATCCTTGGAATCCCCAAAAGAGAGCGCAGCGGATAAGTGAGCATCGTCAGTTGGCCGAGGAGGTGGCTGCTAGCTTTAGAGCCATAACCGTAGCGAGGTGGATGGCGGACCAGTTACTTGAGTGCTTACCTCCCCCTACGCAGGATCACTAAGCGAGTGATAAGGGGGCCATGGTCTGAACACTTAGCCCGGAGTATAAGGCGAGAAGGCGAACACATTCTCGACCAGCATCTCGGCGAAAAGGATACAGAGGATAGAGGATGGCAGTAAGTACGCTGGACTTTCACAGCAGTGGCTGAACAAGAGAGCTAGCCCACCTCGACACAGACATTATCGATCGACCCAACACCAAGTGGGCTTTCGTTTGATTAATCAACGTTGAGGTCAGGGCTGTCATCGACCGCCAATCTCTGCTTGGGACAGGCCCCCACACCGCTCCCAGCATGGCTATGACAGAAGAAGAGTATGACTGCCCTCGACACCTACAGGGACACCATGTGTCTCTGGAGATGTCTAGCAGTCCACCGAGGAGTGAGAGCTGATAGAAGTACAGCTCCTGCACGACAGCTTGCCACACAGTTCTACGGCAAGACAGTGACAGTACATGATGTCCGCAAGACCTCACTGGATCAGCTGGACAAGGTAGAGTTCTTCGCCAAAATCGGGATTCGTGTGTATGAACCAACTGAAGAGGGCACCTGGCACTTGATCAGGCAAGCGGCTCACTACCGTGACACCATGACCATCGGAGTGTGGGACCACCACGCCTTCTACATCAAGAACATCTCCAACCTGGCACATACACTAGTCTGCAGTCACTGTCGGAAGAGGTTTACAAAGGCATGCAATCTTCAACACCACGTTGAGCACTGTACAGGCAGCAAAACAACAATCGTGTGTCCTGGCGAGAAGGTTGAGGTGGCACAGTCTGCGTATGAGAAAGCCCCAACCATCCAGTCGAGAAACAGAGGCGTACACATACACCATGTAGAGTGTGAGCATGGTGGCGAGCGTTGGATCGAGGGTGCTTCCGTAGATGGTTATGAGCCAACCACCAACACCGTTTATCAGTTCCATGGCTGTTACTGGCACAGGTGTCCACAACACCAGCGAAGTGAGGATGCCGAACAAAGATACCACAATACAGTCCTGAGAGAGGAGAAACTGAGAGCATGTGGATGCATGCTTGTGGTACAGTGCGAGTGCTGCATAAAACGCTGTCCATGTGTCCCTAAACGAGTTAGGACTGTCTCATACCCACACTTCATAGTTTATGACTTCGAAGCACTCCTAGATGGTATCAAGACTCATCCCATGGAGACTCTCATGACCGAGAGTACTCACATACCTATCTCTGTGTCAGTTGGCTGCTCCTTAGAGGGCGCCACGAGTGAGCCCACTCACCTCTGCAATCCTGACCACAAAGAACTGATCAGAGAGTTCATGCTGGTGATTGAACGGCGAGCATATCTAATCCGGAAAATGGTTATGGCACAGTACATACCGACAGACCTGGACAAGCTCCCAAAGCGACAGCAGTGACTGATCAATGAGTGATGTGACCAAGTGTACTGGGGTTCAACTCAGGGTGGTATGACCTGAACCTCATCAAGAAGTACTTTGTCGATGAGCTGACTGACAGTACAGTTACAGTGAAAGTCGCCAAGAAGGCTAGTTAGACCATGTTCCTCATAACACCTGAGCTACGGTTTCTCGATGTGCTGAACTACCTCGGGCCAGGAGTCTCATACGGGGTATGGGTCAAAGCTTACAGGTGTACACAGCAAAAGAGCTGGTTCCCGTATGAATGGTTTGAAACACATGAGAAGCTCACCTATCCAGGGCTTCCTGACTACTCAGCGTGGACATCTAAGCTCAAGGGTGGCTACCTCTTGACGTGATCAGAGTTGGAACAGTGTAACCAGACATTCAGCGAGCACAGAATGTGGACATTCGCTGACTGGCTGCGATACTACAACAACCTGGACGTCAGTCCATTCATCGAAGCCCTAGAGCAGCTGTGGAAGATCTACACATAACGAAAAACAGACATCCTCAAAGATGCGGTGTCTCTCCCAGGTGTGTTACTGCAGTACTTCCTACATGGAACCGCTCAGCCCATGCCGGATGTTAGCCTCTATTCACCAGGCAGGGAAGCCTACGAGATGCTGAAGGGTGCTGTTGATGGAGGTCCCAGCATCGTGTTCACCAGATACCACGAGGCTGGTGTGACTGGAATCCGCCAGAGTGAGTGTGTCTGCCAATGTCTACTCAGCTACGACGCAAATGCTCTGTACCTGTCAACGATGGCCAAAGAGATGCCATGTGGTAAGGAGACAGTGCGCCATTGGTTCGGTGCTAGTGGTGTAGCTAGCTTTAAGGAGGCTCTCCTAGCAGACAGCTGGTTTGGGTTTGCTGAGGTGGATAGAGAGGTCCCCAAGGCTCTGTGGGCAAAGTTCGAGGAAATGCCTCCTCTCTTCTATAACTGTGAGATCCTGGTAGAGGTAATCTCTTCTGAGATGCTGGCATATTTAGGGCGAACAGAGAGGAAGCATCCCACTACCCAGAAGCTGGTGGGATCCCTCTCTGGCAAGAAGTGGCTGCTGTATGCACCGACACTCAAGTGGTATATAACCCATGGCCTGGAGATGACCGCTGTATACCGCACCATAGACTATGATGCCAAGCGCCCATTCGAGTGGTTTGTGGAGAATGTACGGGGGCCCGCCGCTCGGGAGCTGTAGATAAGAGCAAAGTGCTCTTGGCAGATCTCTTCAAACTCCTTGGCAACAGTGCCTACGGGAAGCTCATCGAGGCCCTAGAACGTCATAGCAACTCCAGCTTCACGAAGGAAGAACACGTAGTGCATGGTTTGAAGATCTTGAGATCGGTGAGTCATACGAGCTCCAGAGTCGCAAGCCGAGAATCACTATTCGAAGGCCCTTCCAGGTGGGGATATTCATTTATGAGCTCTACTACGACTTCCGCGATTGCTACGTAGCTCGTGACGGCTTTGAGTACCTGCAGATGGACACTGACTTTGCGTATATTGCTATAGCAGGCGCCAACCTCGACGATGTCATTCATGCTGAGATGCGAGCAGAGTATCAGGCTCTTAAGCAGGACTGGCTAGCTTGGGACAAATGGTCTGGAAGGACTCCGGGACAGTTCAAGCTCGAGTTCAAAGGCTCTCGTGCTATTGCTCTCTGCTCCACATGCTACTATGTGGAGAGCGCAGCTGCAAGTAAGTGCTCGGCTAAGGGAATGTCAAAGCGGCAGAATGAGGTCTCTTGGCAGAGGTTTTACAGCGCCCTACATGGCGGGGTGGACAGAGCTAAAAACCGAGGCCTACGCATGTGCAATCAGGGTATGGTGACGTATGAGCAGGAAAAACTCGGACTCTCCACTTCCTATGATAAGCGCCATGTGCTGCCAGACGGTGTCCATACCGAGCCCATCGAGTATCATGTTAGCACCCTAGGTGGTGGTAGCTGTGTGTCTGCAGGGACTAGCTGAAGCTCTTCTATAACAAATGGTCGCCTAGGCACTCCGTGCTGGCGTGCCAGGTAATACAGTGTAGGCTGGGCCTCCGCCCCCACATACCTGTCAAGCCTGTGAACATCTATTGACCAGTTAGGATTGGTTGCACGCTGTCGACCACCTTCCTGCTCACCAGGCTCATACAGGTACCGAACCAGAGCGTCAGGTTGTAGGCACTCCTCTCCCTTGTTCGCTCCTCTAGAGCTGGGACTGGCAACAGCAGAGTGTCTGATAGCCTCTACCGGCTTCTTCCCGATTAGCCTAGTAACCTCGGCATTGGATCTCTCCACCACAGCAAGCATCCCTTTCACCTATAGTCTAGAACATTCACTCGGCGTGGCCATTTCCTGGGCGTATTGGTGTGGGAACAGTCTCTCTGCCAGTGTCCGATTCCACCGCTCGACCATAGCCTGGGCATGGTGATGTCCTACCTCACCTCACCTAACTGCCACACCATGTTTCCGCATGAGGGCTGCAGTCTCACCTCTGAACTCCTTACCCTCATCCACCTGCAACAATTCCGGCCACTGGAGGGGATTTTCCGAAGCCTCGTGGACACCCTGGAATGCCCGGGCCACCTGGCCAGCTGACTTGTCTGTGAGCGGTACTGCCACCTTGTACCTGCAGGCGACATCGACGATGGTGAGGGCATACCAACCGAGTCATGTGGAAGGAATAGAACATCAGCATTGTGAACTCTGTTCGGGACAGTTTCCTCGAAATGGGCATGCCTGATGTGCCGTGGACGAGGTCTGTATATCTGCCACATCTCCTGGCAGCTGAGCCACTGGCTAACTGTCTCCAATGTGAAGTTGTGGCCCTTGCGACGTGCAGCCTCGAGTAGTTGAGGGGGCTCATGGTAATATCCACCAGGCTGATAGTATAGTTCTTCAAGAAAGACGGTTGATAAACTCCCGGATTTCATCACTGACATCCAATCCTGTCCTGTCATGCACGGCCTGGATGAACTCTAAACAGATGAACAGACGGCCGTCAATCATTCGACCATCACTGAAGACCTCCTCAAACACCTCCGTACACTGGCGTCTAATCTCTGCTGGATCCTTACTGAACGGTAGTTTATCAACCAACCATCGGAAGTTAAGGGACTTGACCAAATCATTTAGAGACGCCATCCTTATATAGTACAGCTTAAATGTTCGGCGGTCAAGTTTACCGTGAGCGCTAGGGCAACGTACGGTAGCCAAGGGCCTGCCACACCAAAGAACGTACCTACTCCTGAGGCGATGGCTGGTATGGCTTCAGAAATCTTCTCCACACCATGGAGATCATTGTTGGCGATCTTGTGGACCGTCTCGCCAGCCTTCATTGTGAACTGAGTGATCAGAGCCCCAACTGCTGCCAGCGGACTGATAGAGCCTTTTACGTAACTGCAATAGATTCCTTTTGCTCTGTGTATTAGCTTGCAGGATTCAGGCCCTACATCATCATACTCACCACCAACATCGTAGTCTGCATCACAATCCTCCTCATCATAGTCCTCCTCATAGTCCTCGTCATCTATATCCTCGACTGGATCAGCCTCTGGTGCATACATCGCTCTGGGGATCCGTTGCTGGGGGGCAGCTATATTGTAGCTTTAAACTGTGGTCTGTAGCATGGCATCCGCAATCTTGAATGTGGGCGTGTTTGCCTTAGCGAACTCGGGACTCAGCTTCGCTGACAAGAAGGCGGTAGAGGTCGAGCGTGAGCATCATAACCAGGTGATGGAGATGCTATCTAAGGAGAAGTTTGAGTACAGCAAAGCACTCGAGCATATGCGCCAGAGGGAGGCACGCCGACGACAACTCCGAGCTCAGGCCAACCAGAGCATCAAAGAGGCAGATGAGAGTCTCGATGAGTACTACGAGCCTGTAAAGATATCTGAGCCAATGCTCGACTATGATGCATCGACAGGTCAGAAGACAACAGAGCTTATAGTAGTGGTGGCAGCTGCAGCTGTGACGACAGGAGTCATGCTCTATGCACGCTCAAGCTGATTACCTGATGTGTTCGACACGCATACCAAAGTAAAGTACCATCACACCTAATGAACGAGTCCCAGCTATGAGGTTTCTGATGTTGAAGCTGAGCCGGTTGCCATGATTGGGTGGGATGTTCCTGCCCCTGAGGTGGTGACGGCCCTCGAGTGCCGACACGAGGTCTTCGCTTCCACTGGTTAGGCGCAGAAGTGCATATGACTTAGTTTTCTGTCTGTAGAGTTGGCAATCAGCCAGCTCACGTACCTCATCAAGAACATTGGTCCCAGCAACCATAAGCTTGACGTCGTCTAGCGTATCCACCTGCTGGATGGCTCCTCCCTTCTGAACCAGGACCGCAACAGTGACACAGTCCGATACACCACGAGGCAGGTCTAGTTCTGATCGACCGGTCAGGTACCGGCCATAACAGCTAAGCTGGGTATTTGCCGCCCGTCCTGGATTCGTTCCCTGAACACGCCCCCTGGGTAGAGCTATAAGCGTATATGAGCCTATGAGAGAGATCGTGTTGTAGACATGACTAAGTTCATTAAAACGCATAGTGCGCATGTGCATGCTTAATCCTATTTTTGACAGAGCGCATGATTTACGACCAAGATAGGATGACGCTTTTAGTGTACCGAGAAGGTACAATGTAATCCTTTTTAATAACTTATTCCCGCCAATTCTGGCATGAATCAAGACTAGGATTCGACGGGCTTTCCAAATCTGTATACGATTTCGAAATCGGTTGAGAAATGGCTGAGTTATCCACGGAAACCCCCTTTTGATTATCTTCAAGGTATTGCTGTGACATCATAACCATGTGTACGCAGAACTTCTAGAATTTTCTAGAACATTCAACTGCATTATTATTAGCTACGCGCTGATTGGCTGTTGCTCAACCAATGAATGGTTGGAACCTGTGCCTGTGACATCACGAATAGTATAAAAGGAGACGAAATCCAGAGCTCGAGAGCATCCTCGGCCAGGGGCCGATTAGGTTGGACCTGTGTCAGCTACAATCAGCAAGACAGCCATTACGCAGATAATTTCGGTCTCTGTCGGGTTCTCTCCCGTAGCCAGCAGTAATCCGCACTAAAGCAATTTTGTATCTCCCGTTGGTGCGGGAGCATTTTTGGAACTTTTGAATATTGTTCACAAATATATCAAGAACTCGAAGCACATATTTGCGGTGAGGCCCTTCCTGGCCTAAAAATGTGATTCTACAGATGTAGAGGCAGCGATGTTCTTTGGTGGATGACTCGCCCATCTGCCAGCCATGCCAAAAAGTGATTATTCAGCCATCCCTGCACTGATGTCATGCAGGTTTATCTAAACTTTTTGACCTCGGCAAAGTAAACTTTGCCCGGTACGTCTTCAGAGCTGGCTGACGTACCTGCACCATTAAACTTAGTTATGTATCTTCATCCACATTTAACAACCCCCGCACATGATTGGGTTGTTAACAACTTCCATCTGTACCATCGGCGTACGGGAACTTTCGTCATAGCAGTAATGTTATTGTATCTCTTGCTGACAACTCGTTAGACATTCTATATTGTGATTACAGTCCTGAGTTCGATCCACTCACATCATGGGCTGCTTGCGGGAATACTGTTTGCGGAAACCGGCATGCGGGAACTTTCCAGCTTCCAGGGAATGCATCAACTCACGTCATACCAAGGGTGACGTATCAATTTCAGTAACACAATAGCCCAGGCTTAACAATGGCTACCGATTTTCAAGTAACTATACTTGACATTTTAATTATCCCATTAATTACATCTTTGATAATTATATCGTATCTGTATAAATGGTCCCAATGACTAAAAGGCACCGTAACACTGTGGGGCCCAAGGAAATGAGGAAGCAGACAAGATGGCAAAGGTGGGTGCAGAAGAGAATCAGACAGAAAACATGGTTACCCATACAGAGATGAAGACTATCATCAAGTCACTCTATAGAACACCTCAATCAGAAGATGCCTACCATCATCTCTCGAGGCCAGAGCAAGTGACCATTTTTCGTCTCAGAACTGGACACAACAGACTAAACCAACACATGTACAGGCGGTTCCACCTTACGACATCGCCCGCTTGTCCTTGTGGAGAAGCAGAACAGACAACAGAGCACATACTTCAATGTTGCAGCACGTATCAGCTGCTGAGAGAAGAGATCTGGCCTTTGTCAACCTCTTTTCTTGAAAAGCTGTATGGGCCTGTGGAAGAACTGCAGAAAACCACAGATTTCATCTTGAGAACGGCTCTCCAAGTGTGATACCAGCGATCAAAAAGAAGAAGAAGACATCTTTAATAATTATATCGTATCTGTATAAACAGTCCCGATGACTAAAAGGCACCGTAACGGTCTTAGGACTGCTGATTATAATTTCTGTGTCTGTTTATAGTTATTCCAATTTTCTGTAAGGTATTTTCGCTAACCGCACCACAGTAGGTTCCTCAACCTGTACTATAAATATTATTCTCTTCATTTCACATTGTATTGATTGTTCTGTTTAGTTTATATATGGCAAGTGGCCATCAGTTTATATGTTTTGTTTATTTGTAGAAAAATATAGGACTGCAGTGCACGTAGGAAACACTATACATCAACATTTATATATGCAGCACTTTCTCCCACCACCAACAATTTTTCACTGAGGTCGCTGTCCATGCTATAACTCTGTTTAGCCTGGCATGTTACCGACTAAAAACCTTTTCTATTCAGCTCGTTAGGATAGGTTTAAAATGATTAGAGACAATCTCTTCGTTAGAAGATACGTAGCATACGCCTCTATTCCGGTAGTTGGGATAATCTAGCCCCGCACTCCGGCAAGGCCATGTAAGTTTGGCCAACATACCTAAAGGGCCTCATATTGCTAAGTTATTGTCTCTCTTCATGTTCCACTAAGACTTATGGCTTCTTAATTGTTTGAATGTCCCTATCCGCACCATGGACTGATCCGACCCTGGGAAACTATTGGGGTTTCCGAGTGGTGATGGCCAGGGTGTGGTCTCACATACATTGCCCGTGTATCTTCGGATACTCAGTAGTTAGTTACCTTTGCCAATGTAGGAACGCACTGCGAAAACGTATCTTAATGAGTATTTTCTTTAATCTGCCGAACAATCCTCCCGCACCACAGTGCATAACTGGGCAACTTGTGTTTAAACCTAACGCCAGGTTAAAAAGTTTGTTCCGTAGGACCTGGTGATGGGTGAGATGCGCATCCCCACAGAATTATGTAAGAATGTCTGGGCATGATATTCAGATCTGCCACGCCCTCACGGGAAGGCCATTCATGGTGGGTATTCATCTCTCTTACCCCAATCATAACGATAGATCAGTTGCCTGAAAATGCTTTTGTGAAAAGCAACCAATGTCCTGTGACGTTTTATGTGGTTATGGAGCGAGATGTCCGGATTCTTACCCAGTTCGGAGGTCATGCAAAGTGACATGTATGCGCGCTGTCTTCAGTATTGATGTCTTAGGCCATCCATTCTCAATGACAGCCATATCTAAAAGGCTAGGTAGACGCCAGCCATTTGCAGCCTAAAATAGTTCTTGTCTCTAAAAACTAAATGGAGGTTAGGCTTAGATGAAGGCCCACATAAATAAAAGCGGCAACTACTAATTCAGCATACTGAGAATTACATAAGACAGTGACGTGGGAATCCTTCGGGAATCGCTTGTCCCATCTTCACGTAAAACAGCACACAACCTTATAGTCATAATCTCACTAGGTATGGTCTTTTCTTTACAGCATTTTGGTTAAATATTAGAGTGGGCCCCTTTCGGCCACTACTCTTCTCCCACTTTATGCAATGGCAACATTTTCCTGTGACAGAGGCCCACGCGAGCCACTTGCCTCTCGCAAGGATTCAGTTACGATGGTCCATATAATACTCCTCACCAAAACTACCACTAGGAGTAGTGCCCGCATGAGGTACATGATTTTCCGACACTACAAAGATAATTTCCTTTCCTTTCAGCTTAGAGGTATAATAGCTTATATTAAGTTAATTAGTTAAATCTCGTGCACAGGAGCCTCCCTTGTGGGGATACCTCTGCGGACCTACGAGTCTGTGTGGTACCTCCTGGAGCCCCATGTTTAGAAGTTCATCAGGCTGTCGCTATGGCTTGTATTTTCGTATGCTCATTATATTTATCTAGCATACTTGACGGTCTGTTTAGGTAAAAATATTGTAGACTTATGTTAATTAGGTCACCAAATCAAATCGTGTAGGTCCATAGATCACGAAATTGCTATGGACAGGCATACTGCTGACACAACCTCTTGGGATGAGACTGTTGTGTTTAATGTTTGCGACGATGGTCGCACGGCCCCACTGGAATGATTGAGTTCCACCGGACTTAGGAGCGGGTCTTTGTTACCCTTAGGGCAGTATCGTACAGGATCCATCACCCAGAGACCGGAAGCTAACCAGCATCATCATTCGTCATGCACTTGCGGTGTGCTGAGTCGACACCAGACACCAGAATGGCCTGACACTACTCCGCGAGCTACAAGTGGCGCCCGATGTGGGGCTCGAAGAACATCATTATTAATGTGCAGCGAACTCACGCCCACACCATGTAGTGAGCTTAGTTCTATAGCGTCTCCATTTAGCGATGACTCCCTTGACCAAGAGGTACCATCATACGATGGATTCCAAGCTCACATGCTCACCGACTATGCCAGAAATTCACCAGCAGGATCAACAACCCACAATATAACCTGTTTTCGCCTGTCAGTGACGGCACCTTTAGGGATGCCTCACAGGTGGGAACAGAGTTTAGAACCATATCGGACGTCCGCGACAGGCCAACTCCATCAGGGCCGAATCGTGGATGATCATGAGAAAGACCAGATTACGGGCACACTGATAATCCTTCAGACTACTATCGTTCACCTGTGTCATCTACAGAGACCATATAGCAGGGTGACAATCCATATCACAGACAACCTCCTGCGCCGCCCCCTTCAAACACATCACTATACTCGAGGGGAACACCGTGGCATCATCGGGAGGAATCAGCACCACCTTTTCGCCGGTACATCAGTCCTGCTATACACCATGACTGCCAGCCGACTGCACCACCGCCATATGAGGAATATCAGTCCTCACCTCGAGAAGAACGTCAGCATAATCTTCATAATATTCCGCCTCCTGTCCATAGATCCATGCCAGTTTATGGTTCTACAATCGGGCGAGATTCACTGGATTGGAGTACACGCATTCTCGCTCCTCAGCATCGGCATCGACGGGAAACACCAACACCAACACCACCACCACCGCCAGCTACACAATGACCAGCCTCAGAATACTAGTCAGTCTCGCAGATACCACCACCACCCAGATTTCAACCACTTCATTCTTCCTGTGGTCTTGGCTGAGTCATTCTCCCTCCCGAATTTAGCGGGGAGAGTGACTGGACCAATTATAAAACACAGTTCGAGATAATAAGTTGAACTAACCACTGGAACGATCAGCAGATGGGTGAATATCTTGCCGCAAAGCTTTCCGGAAAGGCCCTTCAAGTTCTTGCGGATCTCCGGACTAATGATACACCCACCTACACCCAATTGGAACGAGCACTAACTGAACGATTTGGCGACATGGCTCTTGGAGAAACAAGCCGACTACAACTTTAAAATCTCCGACGATGCACGGGAGAAACTCTTCCCGAGCTAGCTAGTCGAATCAGAAGGCTAGTCACCTGCGCATATCCTAGCACCAAATTAGAAGGCGTAACACATCTGCATCTTGACACATTCATCAATGCATTAAGCAGTGAACCCGCCCTGAAAGAAAAACTATTTCTTGGCGACCACGGGAGTTTGGCCCAAACAGCTACCGCGGTCCGCATAGAAAACTTTCTGGAGCGGGAAAAGAACAACCGACGCCAACTTCACTCTATCAATGAGGTAGAGAGTGCAGCTATTGCCACGTCCACCAACGCTCCAACCAGATCATCAACACCTACTGCAACAGCACCACAGCAAACGAATTCACAACATTCCAATCAGAATCAAACGCCTGAAGGAAGGGGGCGTGGCCGCAGAGGAAGCTACAGTGGAGCCCCCGGGCGTGGGAACCAGTGCAACAATAACACTAATGGCAACATGAAGGAATGAATAGACGAGATCAATAAACAGATCTCAGTATTAACAAATTTAGTAACCACACTCAGCACGAACCCCAACTTTAACCACTCACTTTAGAACAGCAAACACCACCAACACCGCACCGCCACCAAACACCTGTTACAGATACGGTCAGCCACGCCATTGGAGGGAACAGTGCCTTAACCGACCTCCATCTATAGCGCCTACCCCTGACCGCAGCACACCGCAACCGGAGAAGCCATTAAACTCTTAAGAGTCACCTCGGTGCCCGTATCTGATTCCCGGCTCAACTGCAGCCTCCATACAATAACGTTCGGTGGCCAACTATTACCAACCAAATTCCGCTTTTACACCTACACCAAAATGCATGGCTTCACATCTGTCGATGCCTATGATGCCTCCCACATCTGCAGCATCGCCATCCCCCTCTATCTCCGCACATAACATGCCTTTTTTCCTTTGTAAAATGGCAGTGGTAGGTTGTAGCACCTCCGCTGAAACAACTTTTTTGCAAGCACCAGATCCCACCACCAAGAGACTGAATTCTAGGTGTCCTTTGGTGGTATGCAAAACACCGCCCTGCCCAACATCATCTCCTGCATCCACAGACAGCAGCGACTTGGGAGAAACGGTTCACTCCACCTCATGGATTCGCAAACGCCGACGTAGATGGGGAGAAACACGTCCCTGGCGGCGTCACTGTTTCTTCTGTGCTTCACTAAAGTATCCAATGAAGCATTGCAAGAAATGGCTTGTGCAGGTAGAGCTTATCCGTCATCGTGTACGCACCACTGTCTACACTAATACTGCATACCTAGAAATAGCAACATCTCCATCATCATTGCTCCCCCGGCTCCGCCTTCGCTGCAGCCCTCACAGCAGTGGCGACGACAGACTGGGCCCTTCCTCACTCAGCCATCCACTACATTAAAAGAAGCCATTCGGAAACAGATCGATTATATACAGAATGATTCTGCTCCGACACCATTGTCACAGATTGCGTCATTGGAAATTCTTCCACAGGTTCACCGCAAAGTGATATACAAATGTGCCTGTCTGTTTAGCGGTGTTTCCACCAGTTCCACCATTGACACTGGTGCGTCAATAACGGTATTCAACAAACGCTGATATGAGAGCATCCCACCTCATAAAAAGACCCCCCTTAAACCTCCAAACCTTTTACTACAGACAGCTACAGGAGCTGATGTGCCCGTAGCCGGTGTAGTCAATCTAGTCATCCAAATAGAGGAGATGCAATTCATACAGCGAGTTGTCGTCACCTCTATTCATAACGATGCCCTCCTTGGCTCTGATTTCTTCAGTGCCAGCGAAACCATCATACATTGCAAACAACAGGAACTCGACATACATCCTCTTGGACCGGCATTGTCATTATACGACACGTGTGCGGTTATATTATCAAGTACCGCCACAGTTGAGCCAGGACAAGAACAAATCTTATGGGCCACCGCACCACAGTTAGGAAGCAACACACACATCGCCATACTGGAACCCAACCCTGATTACATGATCGCCTCTCAATGCGCAAGTCCCTGCATGATAGTGGACACTACTAATAAGGAATATATACCTTTTAGAGTGTTCAGTGGTACCGCAGACACCATCACTCTTGAACCAGGAGTACGCTGCGGCCATTTAGTGGACATAGTCTCATTGGAATCACCTACACTTACCGACACACAACAGCATATGACTGATGATTTACCCGACCACTTACATGATTTATATCTACCTGCCACAGTTGGATTACAGCAATCACAGAAACACGAAATTCGGACACTACTGTACAAATATCGCGATAGTTTTTCCTCCGGAGACATGAATCTCAGAGAAACTCATCTTGTACAACACTCCATCAACACAGGCAATAATCACCCTGTACATCAACCGGTACAACGTCTCCCCATTCATAAAGAAGCGGAAGCACATCAACAAGTGAACGACATGCTGCGGGCCAGCATTATCGAACCCTCAGCATCTCCATGGGCTAGCCCAATGATACTAGCAGGCAAAAAAGACGGAACCTTGTGGTTTTGTATCGACTACCGCCGCCTTAATGATCTTAGCATCAAGGACGCTTATCCATTACCTTGGATAGATCAAACCTTAGATTCTTTGTCTGGAGCCAAGTGGTTTTGTACCCTTGACTTAGCTAGTGGTTACTGGCAAGTGGCTATGGATGAGGCTGCCATGGAAAAGACTGCATTCATTTGTAGGGATGGTCTTTTCCAGTTCGGCAAGATGCCCTACGGCTTGTGCAACGCCCCCGGAACTTTCGAACACCTCATTGAGCAGGTATTAACCACCCTGCAATGGGAAATCTGTCTCTGTTACATCGATGACGTGATCATCTTCGGACCCACGCTTGAGCAAACCCTTATCAATTTGGATGCCATGATATCACATTTCTGCATGGATAATTTGAAACTCAAACCCAAGAAATGTCATCTCTTTAGACAGAGCGTTGAGTTCCTGGGACACGTCATATCCGCTGATGGAGTGTCTACTCAGCTGTCGAAAACCAAGGCAGTAGCAGAGTGGGCCACGCCCTCTTCAGTCACAGAGACGCAGAGTTTTCTTGGCTTATGCCAGTACTATCACCATTATATCCAACATTTCAGCGAGATTGCTTCACCCCCTCTACAAGATCACCGAAAAAGATCGACTATTCGAGTGGATGAGTGAGTCCGAAGGCTCCTTCAGGGTGCTGAAGGAACTCTTGATGACCGCCCCGATTCTTTCTCATCCTAATCCATACTTCGATTTCATCTTAGACACTGATGCATCAGCTTACGCTATCGGCGCGGAGCAGGTATTGGATTATGGCTCACGTACTCTGAATAAAACGGGAGAGAAAATACGCAACCACGAAGTGAGAACTATTAGCGGTGGTATATTTCGTCAAGTACTATAAACACTTTCTGTACAAGCACCCCTTTACACTCTGTAAAGACCATGCCTCACTACGCTGGCTCAGGAACCTAAAAGAACATGGAGTGCCAGGTAGCGAGATGGCAGGAATCCCTGCAGGCCTATAACTTCAACGTTGTTCACCATCCCGGCAAATTGCATGGGAATGCCGACGCCCTCAGTAGAGTTGGTGCCGAGGCTGAATACGAAGAGGCCGCCACCATGACACAGTCAACACAGCCATCGCCGGAGTTCCCCGAATTGAGGTGCGCAGGGTGGAATTCGGAGAAAATCGCACACCACCAAACAACAGACGTGCAGACACGAAATATATACGCGTGGATCCAGGAGGGGGTACGTCCTCCCAAGGAATCGGTAACACCACTATCCACCATGGCAAAATATTATTACCAAAGGTTCGAAGAATGTCAATTGATAAATAACGTTCTTTACATCGATAACCATCTGGTAGTCCTGGAAAGTTATTGTAGCCTCATATTAAATGAACTACATGATAAGACCGGGCATCTGGCTGTGAAAGGACTGTTGCCCATATCAAATCAAGATTCCACTGGATCGGAATTCGCGATAGTGTCAAGGCATGGGTTGCCAAATGTATCCCATGCCAAGGCCGCACTGTTGGCCAGCAACATATCGCACCATCTCAAATTAAGATTGTTGGTCCACCGTGGGAGTGAGTGGCTATCGACGTGCTCGGACCCTTGAATACGATGGATGATGGAAATAAATATATCCTCATATTGCAAGACTATTTTATGAAGTGGGTAGAAGCATTTGCTTTGCCAGAACATGAGGCATCCACCGTAGCGGAGGTCATGGCAAGCAATGTGTTCTGCCAATTTGGTATGCCTTATGAGTTGCACTCCAATCAAGGAAGTAAATTTGAGAGCCGACTCATATCAGAGCACTGCAAATTGTTTCATATCATCAAAACAAGGACGACTCCATACCATCCCCGAAGTGACGGGATGGCAGAGAGTTTCAATAGAACTCTCGCGGAGATGCTTACAAAGGAAACACGCCTTGATTGTAGCGATTGGGATCTACGGCTCCCATATGTACTCATGGCTTACCGCACTTCAGTACATTCCAGCACAGGTTATACCCCTGCTCGGTTAATGTTAGGCCGTGAATTAGCCTTACCCCTGGATCTGGCCATGCCCCAGATACCAGGAGAGAAAAATTCACTATCTCTCTGTCGAACTCTTGCGGCAGTGGATAGAACAAGCCCATGAGTTAGTAAGAGAAACACTATCCACTGCACACCAGTGGCAAAAGACATAGCATGACCGAAGAGTGCATGGAGATTCATATGAAGCAGGAAGGATGGTCTGGGTACACGATTCACGACGGTCTGCAAACGTAAAGTAAAAGTAAACTGAGTTACCAGTGGAAAGGCCCCTATGTGGTAGTAGGTAAGACGTCGGACGTGACCTACCGTATCCATGCTTCAGATGGCCTGACCTCAGTCATCCAGTTCGATCGGCTTAAACTGGGTGTCAGTGACGACCCAGCACCAGAGCTTGGACTGGGCATTTCTCGTGACACCGGTACCCAGACAGATATTTCTATGGAAAATAGTGTTCCCATGGTTAGCGCAGAGCACTGTGGTGCCAGTTCAAAACAAGCGGCTACCACTGACGACGATGACGAGATATGTACTCGCCCTCTCCCTCCTCATCACAGGTCTACTCGATCTGGGAAACCGTATCTGAAGAACTTTGTGTTTGTTTTGTCCAAGGGACCAGATAGAAAAGCTGTTCCCCAGATCTCTTCCCATTCCCACCCACTTCATGCTATGCGCCCCATCATAGAGTTAGTACAAGCGGAAGCTGAGGCTGACCCAAGCCATGCTTCCCGTGGGGCGGAACATATGATGAATAGCATTGAAGTGAAGAGGCTAGATGAAGCCTTGGCGTGTCTAGAACCGCAAAACCGTACAACGAGGTGTACCCAGCCATGCCCCCAAAGCGCCAGCCCAATCCCCAACCAGGCGGGACCCTTAACCATAACCGTACCACCACCCCAAATCCAACTGGCATCCTTCATCTATACACCAAGTTCGGACATCACTGGCCCAGTCCATTTCACACTCCACTCGTCGTCTGTTGACCGTCAATCTTCTGATATGAGAGAGACTGTTGCTACAGAGGAGGTGCCATCCTGCACCGCACCGACCAACATTACCCCCTGCAGTGGGCAGGGAAGCAGCCTGTTCAGCAGACTCTCGGCTCGAATTTTCCCAGTGTCTAAAAAGTACGACAGGACACCAACCGTCGTCTATCGGGAGATGACCACATCCCCCTGTCCAAAGGCCACCCCATCCATTTGGCCTACCATACTCCCCCGTGAGCAGTCAGGACATCATACCACGTCATCACATACAGAAAACACCTGCCCTCAAGGCTGGATACGTCAATTCATCACTGCGCGTACATCACATACATACTCGGTTATACTCAGCATAACAGAGACGTTCAACACTGGCAACAGCATCATTTAGCAGCACCTACCGGTATTAATTACTTCCCGATAGAGACATAAAAACTCTTGCAACAGTTCCACCCACACAAAATCCGGGAGAAATAATATCCCCCACAAACCCCCACTTCCCGCATAACAACAGACTCGGCGTTCATCAGCGTAGAAAACTGGAATGTGCTCACTTCGCTTTAACATTGGCATCATACAGCAGACCGGACATCCCGACAACAACATTATCGTCAACAAACAACAGCCAACAAATCTCCTGAACACACCTTCTGATCTAGTTACGGGAGAACTGATCATATGGATAGAAGGATTGCACTACAGCCATCTACAGTATGCATCACGGGAGGAATGTTTGTCCAACGTCCCTCTCCTTCCCTCTCCCATGACGTCGTACAGAAACAGCCAAAATCTACATACATCATTTACACGTAATAACAGTCGATATTATTAAGAGAGCAAGATGCCCGCATTGTCGTCAGTCATGAGTAGGATTTTGCTACCGAAAAGTTGAAATAATTACAAGGAGAATTAAAAAAATTCTCTTCTCTGCGTTCCAGTCCATAATCAACACGGGCTGAGAACTACCTCTTACAGACAACTATATAGACGCATGTTTAAGAACCCGCGCAAATAGGGACATTATTATAAAATGAAATCTTGGTATAACATATATATATTTCCATATCTCGCATCAACAAAAGACTACACCTCAGCAACAATATCTCGGCCATCCCCGTAAACAGCACATATATTTCTGATCAACCACGTGTTTCCAAGGGCCACGTGACTTTTACTACTATTTCCAGTAAATTGGATCAAGCGCTTTAAGCCAAAGAGCAGCCCAAATACGCGACTACCACGGCGTGATGGAGGAGTGGCGAGGGTGAGTCAGGGTAATTACCGCTGACGTCACCAGGCTCCCACACACCCCATCGGGCGCTCCAGCCTAAAATTAAAATAGGCAAGTTTATAATCATCCAATTGGTAAAACCGCATCACTCTAATTAAAGGGTGATGCTCCTCGGGAATAAGTAGTACACTGTTTTTATGTTGATCGGGAAATATTAAATACATTAAAATAAGACTAAGTTAGTGAGCCATTCCTCTTATAATTAAAATTACTCCCTTTATATGGGAAGGCTTAATCCAGTGACGATCAGAATGGAAAAAAGAGAAACTGTCCATATAGGCCTGACCAAATCACCTGTCAAAACTTCCAGGTGTAGCCATCTGCCATCTATGACGTCACCAAATAGTATAAAAGGAGGAAGCGCGCTCTGAAACTTCGTTTTCCCATCAAAACTCGACAGCAGGGAAGAACAAATAGCATTAGGCTTCTTTCGTGTCGAAAACTAAATTCTGCTGTTCTTTATTATTATTAGGTCATTATTACAATACTTAGCCTGGAAAGTTAAAAATGAAGAGATAGGGCTTTAGGTTTAAATAAGGTTCCTGCAGCCAAATACCATGCGGGAACGAGATGTCACTCCTTGAAGATTTAGCATTGTCGGATTCGTCTGAAGAAGAATCGGTACCAGTTTCAAAAAGATTCCCATGCAGCTCGTTATTAGCTAGCGGAGAACCATGTACCAGAACTTTTACGAGAAATTCTGACCACACACTTCATGTTAACAAGGATCATCTCCTCCAGACAGCCTTTTGCATAACGTGTCAGTATCTCTATACCGCTACCTGCTACAGTGACCCATGCGCTCCGTCATCATCACCGTGTGTTAGAAGTGACATTAATTTCTGGGGAAGAAAACGAGGATCGTGCTGTTTTAGCCTCGCATTTTGAATCTCGGTTTCCAGTTAAAATTCTCCCGACCGAGATGTCCCGCACGAAGAATAATCCCATTAGTCATCATCCTCCCGCGGCTACCTTGGCCAATATACTGGCAGCCGCATCAGGGAGCATTATGCCACCTCCAGTCACTACATCCACACCGGTCCTGAAGCGGAGCAAGAAGCATAAATCCTCCGCACAATCCAGTCCATCAGCACCCACATCCGTAACCAGCCACAAAACTGCAACCACTACATCCGCACCTGTAGTGTCCGAAGCAATCGCAGCCAGTCAGCCAATATTGGTAGTTATCATGACGCCTACGGAGATGGAGATTCCCAGCTACCCAGTCACCATCTCCTCCTGACCTGACCATAGACGAGGGACCGGGACCATTGCAGCCTACATCCATTAACATCACTCCAACCTGTGTCGTCCAGCATCCGCATCCCAGTCTTTCTGATCCAGCTGTCAGGAAGGGGACTACGCCTGAACGACATACGCGGGAAAAAGACGTATCGCTCACACACAGGACATCCAGCCAGTACCCGATGTCACTGCAAATCGCCTCTTGAAGTATGCCAAGTCTCGGAAGATATCATCACCTGCCATATCCACTCCTGCATCATTGCCTCAACCTACGATTCAGCTCACCGCCATCGCCACGACAACCACTACAGCCACCACGACCATCACAAAGACCGCAGCATCGACCGCCTCAACACCCACTAGCACCACCGCTGTTGTACGGACAGACATTCTAGCACCCGCAGTAACTGTGAGAGACATTATAGACGCTCATATTCCCGCAATCATCACTTCAGACATTCCTGAAAGTGCCAGTGATAATGAATACATCTCAGCATTAATAATTCATCCACTGCGACCAACCACCATCAGTCGCGGGACCCAGACTCAGTGGGGAAATTTTGCAGCAGAGGTGTGCTCATTTGTGATAAAGCAGAACATCAGTGGTGCAATTCATGGAAATTTACTAATTATTAATTTATTTTTTAAATACTTTTCTTTTTATTATATATGTTAGATCAATTGAATCCCGTCCCTAGGATGACTACGGTTATCCGAGACAGCTGTGCAACTTAGTTGCCCAGCTGTGTCCCACAGAAAATGAGCACTGCAGACTCCAGTGTTGTAAGAACGTAGTGTACGACGTAAAGAATACAACACCATGCAGTGCAATAATGTCATAATCCCGTCATGCAGTCTCATCTATGCTGAGGCTGCCTGATAAACTAACTTTTGAGTTATTAATATGTTCTATTTTTCTTATTATTTTTCTTCCTACGTTAGATGTCAGGACGGCTATGGGGTCAGCGAGAGCCGCCCATTGTGGACCCGCTATAACGGGCCGCAAATATTTTTAATCAAGATACATGTTGTGTACCCCTTTATTTACCCGGGGTGCGCAAGTAATTCAGCCATAATATTTTAAATACCCCATAAGGGTATGTTACGTGAAAATTATATATTTGATATACATATATTTTATGTATTATTATATATCCTAACTTAAATTGTGGTATGTTGGAGCTTGGGTGTTCTCTGCGGAGATAATAATTATCCGCAACCAAAGAGAACACCCATGCCAGCTATTGTTTAGGAATCATTAGGCAAATAAAGTTGAAAGCCACACCAAAATCGTAAAAAAAAAAAGAAAAAAAGAAAAGACCTGGCAAAATAATTCCAGGTCAAAAATTAAAACTAAAAGTATGCCTCCCCTCTCCTCTTTGGCACCTCTATGTGCTCTGTCTCTTAAATACGCAAATATTGCGTCACTACTCGTCTCCGACCATGCGCCTACATGGGACGTCTTTAATTCCTGCCTAGCGTACGTCTGTGCATCAATCCGCAATGCGTGATCGTTTGCAGCGGATGTCAAACTAGGAGGGGTGGTGTAGTTCGGAACAACAGGTCAGGTACCGGCCGTACCAGCTAAGCTGGGTATGCGCCGGCCGTCCTGGATTCGTTCTATGAACACGCCAACCCTGGGTAGAGCTTTAAGCGTATATGAGCCTATGAGAGAGATTGTGTTGTAGAAACAACTAAGTTCGCTAAAACGCATAGTGCGCATGCGCACGCTTAATACTATTTTTGACAGCGCACGTAATTTATGACCAAGATAGGATGACGCTTTTAGTGTACGAGAAGGTACAATGTAATCCTTTTTCATAACGTGTTCCCGCCGAATCTGGCATTAACCAAGACCAGGATTCGACGGACTTTCCAAATCTGTAAACCATTTCAAAACCGTTTAAGAAATGAGTTATCCACGGAAAACCCCTTTTCATTATCTTCACGGTATTGCTGTGACATCATAACCATGTTCTAGAACATTCGACTGTGTTATCATTAGCTACACACCAATTGGCTGTTGCTCGACCGATGATTGGTTGGAGCCTGCGCCTGTGACGTCATGAATAGTATAGAAGGAGACGAAATCCAGAGCTCGAGAGCATCCTCGGCCAGGGGCCGATTAGGTTGGACCTGTGTCAGCTACAATCAGCAAGACAGGCATTACGCAGATCGTTTTGGTCTCTGTCGGTTTCTCTGCCGTAGCCAGCAGTAATCCAACCCACCACACTAAAGCAATTTTGTATCTCCCGGTGGTGCGGGAGCATTTTTGGAACTTTTGAATATTTTTGACGAATATATCAAGCACTAACTCGGAGCACGAATTTGCGGTGAGGCCTTTTCTGGCCTAAAAATGTGATTCTACAGATGTAGAGGCAGCGATGTTCTTTGGTGGATGACTCGCCAGATCTGCCAGCCATGCCAAAAAGTGGTTATTCAGCCATCCCTGCACTGATGTCGTGCAGGTTTATTTAAACTTTTTGACCTCAGCAAAGTAAACTTTGCCCGGTACGTCTTCAGAGCTGGCTGACGTACCCCGCACCGTTAAGCTTAGTTATGTATCTTCATCCACATTTAACAACCCCCGCTCATGATCGGGTTGTTGACAACTTCCATCCATACCATCGGCGTACGGGAACTTTCGCCATACCAGTAATGTTATTGTATCTCTTGCTGACTACTCGTTAGACATTCTATATTGTGATTACAGTCCCGAGTTCAATCCGCTCCCGTCATGGGCTGCTTGCGGGAATCCTGTTTGCGGAAACGGGCATGCGGGAACTTACCAGCTTCCAGGGTATGCATCAACTCACGTCAAACCAAGGGTGACATATCAACTTCAGTAACACGATAGCCCAGGCTTAACAATGGCTACCGATTATTCAAGTAACCATACTTGACATTTTAATTATCCCATTAATTACATCTTTGATAATTATATCGTATCTGTATAAACGGTCCCAATGACTAAAAGGCACCGTAACGGTCTTAGGACCGCTGATTATAATTTCTGTATCTGTTTATACTTATTCTTATTTTCTGTAAGGTGTTTTCGCTAACCGCACCGTAGTAGGTTCTTCAACCTGTACTATATATATTATTCTGATCATTTCACATTGCGTTGATTGTTCTGGTTAGATTATATATGGCAAGTGGCCATCAGTTTATATGTTTTGTTTATTTGTAGAAAAATATAGGACTGCAGTGCATGTAGGTAACACTATACAGCAACATTTATATATGCAGCACTTTCTCCCGCCACCAACAATTTTTCACTGACGTCGCTGTCCGTGCTATAACTCTGTTTAATCTGGCATGCTACCGACTAAAAACCTTTTCTATTCAGCTTGATAGGATAGGTTTCAAATGATTAGAGACAATCTCTTCATTAGAAGATACGTAGTGTACGCCTCTTTTCCGGTGGTTGCAATAATGTAGCCCCACACTCTGGCAAGGTCGTGTAAGTTTGGCCAACATACCTAAAGGGCCTCATATTTCTAAGTTATTGGCTCTCTTCATGTTCCACTAAGCCTTATGGCTTCTTAATTGTTTAAATGTCCCTATCCGCACCATGGACTGATCCGACCCTGGAAAACGATTGGGGTTTCTGAGCGGTGATGGCCAGGATGTGGTGTCACATACATTCCCCATATATCTTCGGATACTCAGTAGTTAGTTACCTTTTCCAATATAGGAAAGCACTGCGAAAACATGTCTTAATGAGTATTTTCTTTAATCTGCCGAACAATCCTCCCGCACCACAGTGCATAACTGGGCAACTTGTGTTTAAACCTAACGCCAGGTTAAAAAGTTTGTTCCGTAGGACCTGGTGATGGGTGAGATGCGCATCCCCACCGAACTATGTAAGAATGTCTGGGCATGATATTCAGATCTGCCACGCCCTCACGGGAAGGCCATTCATGGTGGGTATTCATCTCTCTTACCCCAATCATAACGATAGATCAGTTGCCTAAAAATGCTTTTGTGAAAAGCAACCAATGTCCTGTGACGTTTTATGTGGTTATGGAGCGAGATGTCCGGATTCTTACCCAGTTCGGAGGTCTTGCAAAGTGACATGTATGTACACTGTCTTCAGTATTGATGTCTTAGGTCATCCATTCTCAATGACAGCCGTATCTAAAAGGATAGGTACATGCCAGCCATTTACGGCCTAAAATAGTTCATGTCTCTAAAAACTAAATGGAGGTTAGGCTTCGAAGAAGGCCCACAAAAATAAGTGGCAACTACCAATCCAGCATACTGAGAATTACATAAGACGGTGACGTGGGAATCTTAAACGGCAAACCAAAAAACCCTGACTTCTTCACCTCTGGTAGCTGGAGGCTGGCGGTAGCACCTTTTTGCCATCGACAGTGATATTGCTCAGGCCGATGCTGCCTATCTTGAGATTCTCTCCATCCTGTTGGAATGAGCCCCGCGATTTCAGGAGATCCTTAACCAGGTCCTGTGCAAAGGACTCAGCCATAACCTTGATGGCTCCAGCCTCATCGACTCCGAGCATACCGAGCATCGTCGCCCTCTCCTTGATGCCCATCCCCTTGTATACAGTCTTGGCCTTGTTAATGGCCGATTGTCCTACCGTATCAGTGTTCCCGATGAGATCTCAGGCTCGGATGGTACCTCGGATCTCCCAGGGTCTCCCTACCCATCGAAGTCTAGGAAGGAGATAGAGGCAACAGTGTCCTCTGAACCGAGGCGTGCCTCGCCCAAGTGAGCAAGATCGCCTAGCTTTTTGCTTTCTAGGTCTGTGAGTGCCAAAGGCATAGTGCTATATACAGACGGCTTAAACCTACTAGTCATACCCCCAGTGAAATAGTTGGGCATAGGTGGACCACGCAGTCGGCCAAGGGAATAGGTAGCAGTGCTCAGGGTACCGACCCTCTCTGCAGGGGCACGCCTTGTGGGCGGTCCATCATTCCCGGGCACTGGCAATCCTCAGTCTGCGTGCTCGACTATGGGCTACACACCACCCTCTGGCACGCCATGCCTCATATGCAACAGGGGTCTCGTGATCCATCTCTCACTATTCAGAGGTTTTAAACGTAGGCGACGATGATCTCAGCCATTGCACTAGCCCTAGAACCGCGGCCTCCATTAGTGTAACACGTTAATCCATGATCTTGGCGGCAACAGTGTAGGAGGAGCCACCGAGGGCGATCTTTGGGATGGGGTAAGTTATTCCGAGACTGTGCCCGGTCACCCCACTCACCACTGTAGCGAGGACAGTCACAGTGGTGGCAGGAAAAACCTCATTTCCACCTATCATCTTCAACACGGCCACATTCGCCGCCACGTTACTGGCGACATGGACTGCCAGAGGTTTTCCTTTGGTCAGTAACTTCTGTGTCTTGGTTCGCAGCAGGGTCTCCACCTTCTGAAGACTCGCCTGGCTCTCGGGCAGTTGCTTCACGATCTGTACCGTTGACGTCATTGTTTAAGCACTGAGTATACAATGTGGTTAAATGTCTGCGTCCCCTGTCGAGACAGCTAATAAGATCTTCCCAGTCTGCGTTTGCCAGGTGTTCGGATTGGTACTCAGGAATATTCATCTCTCTATTGAGACATCTTAAACATGTCCAGGCTCATGCTATGCGAGAAGTACTATGAGGTCTTCCGGAGGGAGTTGAAGGACTACAAAAAGAAGACACCAGATGAGCTCGCTCACTCTATCTAGGATTTGGTACGGGACAGATCTGCTTCCTCGAATACCTCATCATGGGCGGGAGTATCGTCGAGCAGCTCCTGTGAGCTAAAGGTTTCTACAAGGATCTGAAGTATCTGTCAGATGTGGTCCAGCAGTTGCAGACTGCCATGGCCTCACCAGACTCAGAGATGAACACGGCTCTGTGATACTACAAGCTGGAAAAAGGTTGTGCTGCAGAACCCTCCAGCCCTTGGATGTGCATGGTGGCAGCGTGTATTGGGGCTGTAGGGCATGCCAAGCTTGTTCAGTGTCTCACCGTGGTCCCCACTGTTACTGTAGAGAGTCAGGATAGTCTTATAGCTGATTTGCTAGTGGCAGAGTAGGCTGATCCCGAGCGCCATGATAGCTAGACCCGACACCACTCGTAGAGCTGCCACAGGAAACGGTGTCGTGCCAACTGGCGAGCAGTTTCGGGGTCGGACTGCCTGGAGCTGCCATGTCGACTGGCTGCAGTGTCAGGGTCGGAATGACTGTATGTGCTGCCATGCCCGTACTATGCGTAGGTGCGTTGATATCAGTGTTGAAGCCGAAGTGGACACTAGGGGAACTCCCCTCGCCTATCATGTTGTTATAGCCCCTGACTTGGAGGCCCTAATGTTCATGATCATGTTGCTCGGAATCAACCATAGGTGTGTGAAATAGCAAAGTCAAGTTTGCAACGGGCCTTCTGCAACCCCTGCTGGAACTTAGCAATAAGACTACTGGTGTCTGCCACGATGATCATATCCTCAACGAGACTGATGAACATGGCCTGGACCTCTGCTCTGCTGACACCATCTATGGAATGCCGCAGCTTGGTCTGAGCTGTAAGGAGACAGTAGCACAGTGCTGCCTGGGACTGGTTCATCCGAACGATCCCTGCTGGTGTGAGGCCTGATGTGGTGTGTGGGACAAAGTACTTCCACACATCTGGATAGTCCTGCCGCAAGCCAGTGATGTGCATATTTTGCATCAGCGCTCCCGGGTCGGAGTCTCGATCGAACGAGAATGTCGCTGTCTTCCGACAGCCTACTCGTTGGGGTGTTCGATAGAGGAATCCTGAGTAGTCACATCTCGGGTCACCGTATATAACCCCTAGACCACTGTTATCACCACCATGCCACTGATAGTCTGGGTGAGTGCTGAACTCTCTCTGTAGTCTGCTGGCCACTGAGACACTGACTGTTGAGCTGTGGGTCGAAGTCGTTTGTATCAGGGAGGCTTGACCCCAGCTCATGGAGGATTCATCGCACCGTGAAGTACACGTGGATTCTGAGACAGCTGGCGATGAGCACAGCTTCAGGAGTACCAGAACAGGAGTGAAGCAGGGTGGAACTTACTCCACATCCTGCAGTGGCACACCACATGGCAAAGTTCAGCTGCTGATTCCAGTATGAGAGGCTTGGAGCAGCCATCCAAGTATGAGCTTGCTTCGCATCCTTGATGGTGATGGGGCGGTTGGGCAGCGGTTGTGGGTTGACAGAGACGCTGGTTCGGGCCCATCCATCCACTGTGATGGAGAACGGTGTTAGCTCTGGTATATCAGACAACAGACCTCTCAGGCCAGTCAAGGGTGTACCCAGGAGGGGCGGCCGGCTCCGGATGACTGTTATGAGGTTCAGTGGGAAGGCCATCTATACTGGTGTTCTTAAACCTACCGTACAGGCAGCACACTATTTGTAGTCATCTCGACTCCAGAGACCAGCGAGGCGACCTCGCCGTAACATCTCGTTTTTTAGCTCCTCCATATCAACCCGCCTGCTTGAGCCTTTGAGGTATTGCTGTCGCACTTTAGGTTTCTCCGTGTGGTACAAGGCTTGGATCTTCAATATATGGTGGTACTCTTCATCAGTGACCTGTCCGTCCTCGAGAGCTTTACTGACAGACTCGTCGATAGTTCGTAGCATACTCTGTGCCAGTGTACGTACTTAGCATGCTTCTCCAGCCTCCTTGTGATCTGCCGCTGCCCCACCACCAAACCAGTGATCAAGACAGTGGTAGCTAGTGTCACCCCCCCCAGCGGGATGGCGACGATGGCGCCCACCCCTGTAGCAAGAGTGGCCACAGCTGTCACACCAGCACTGGCTCCAAGCAAACCCACAGCAGTGGTACGCGTGAGGACATTGTAGGCTGTCTTATATCGCCTGCACGTTCTGCTGTACCTTTCTGCCTCATGGACGAGATTCTGCCTGATGGCATCTATCTGCTGGAGTCGCCAGCCATGGATGGTACCGCCCTCGTCAGCAGTCAGTGAGGGATATAGTTCTGGTTGCTTCCGCCACTCTGATTTTGCCATAGTATACCTAGAGATTAAACCTTCATCACCTGCAGAATCTGCTGATGAGTCATAGAAGAGTTCATTTTGGAGAGCCTGGCAAACCATGCCAGCTTTTTAGTGTCGAGACAGACGTCTCTTAGAAATGGCCATGCAGCACTATGTCGGGTGCCATGACGAGACATGACATCTGGAACTTCACCTTATCCCCAAGATAGTAGGTCCGCCGCTGGAAGGCTTTCTTGGCCCTACACCTCTGCTCCATCTCCTCTTCTCACGCATCTGGCTCATCACCTGCAGAATCTGCTGATGAGTCATAGAAGAGTTCATTTTGGAGAGCCTGGCAAACCATGCCAGCTTTTTAGTGTCGAGACAGACGTCTCTTAGAACGTGGTCATCCAGCACTATGTCGGGTGCCAGTAGCTTTCTGAGATGTGACAACTGGAACTCCAGCTTATCACCAAGATAGTAGGTCCGCCACTGGAAGGCTTTCTTGGTCTTACACTTCTGCTCCATCTCCTCTTTCCACTGTATGACATCTGGCTCATCCTCATCTGTGAAGATATCTGGATCATCGTCGTCTACAGGACTTCCTGAGATACCTGGCTCATGGTCGTATGTGAAGACATCCGGCTCATCATCGTCTGTCAAGACTCCTGCGTTCCGCTTACTCTCCTCTAGGAGGGCCTGCCAGTATCGGGAACCTTCACTGTTCCTTTGCCTCCATGCCTCGCTGGCAGCCTGGTGATACCAGCTCTCCCGCTGTAGTCGCTCTCCTTCTTGTTGACAGATCTGTTGCTGTGCGAGTATCTGTGCGTTTAAGGCCTTTGGGCAACCCTCTATCGAGTTCATCATCTCGGCAAAGGTAAGATATTCCTTGTGTGATATCATGTTCTCGTGAGGTCAAGGAGTAATACGAGTGTAAACTCTAAATGGGCGTCCGATATCCCATCCATGCTGGCATATATGTTAATGGAGGGGCTGTCAAACAGGTGATTTACAGGTGTGAACAAGCTAGGACTGATAGCTTTCCATAGGTTTTTGTTGGCACCTGGGAGATACTCTATCACGTCCTGGCCGACTTCTACCAGTGAGCTGCTGTGTGCACTGCCCGGAGCTTGATGTAGCACATCGGCGTGTATGTATGTTGTGCTCCGCTGGGGGCACCTCGAAGAGGACCCATTCTACATGGTACTGTACCACCCGTCTCCCCTCTAGAGAGGGTTAGATTACGTTCTCACCACCGGAGAGCAGCAGTTGGACAATCAGCATGGTTATATCTCCCGTTTAAACCCCTTCTATAGCGTGCTATGGAACCCATAGTTGCCTACTCGACTGGTCTTGCTGACCTGGCAGATGTGTACGCAGTTGATGCTGCCAAGGTAGAAGAGAGCGATGGCAAGTCATTCGCCCTACAGTAGGAAGCAAACTCAAAGGCATTCTCCCTTCACCCAATTCGTGGTGATGGGGTGGAGCTGCTCACAGACCTCAAGGATGTGTCGAAGGAGCGCCTGGGTCGCAACATAGATGGCCACAAGATCGTGTTTCGGTACGATTTCCCGAAGAGGAAGTACATCCTCGAGCCGTTGATTAAGGTCTTGGCTTTCATCTGGTCAAACCCTATTCGAGCAATTCCCCGCCGATGACACATGGTCTGCTATTGACCCTGGCAAAAAACCTGCAGTTCATGTTTGTGAAGACTGCAGTGTGGTACCGCGCTGGACCTGGTGGTGACTGGCAAACATGGTTGCCACTATATAGGCCTCCCGCAGTCATTGACATAGAGGTTACTCCCCTCTCCACAGTTATGAAAAGGGATGGAACCGTTCGAAAGCTCTACAATCGGGGATCATACTTCCTCACCTACATAGGTGAAGGTGTCTCCCTGCCGAGGGTGGGTCACCGGATCGGGGTTACAGGTGGAAAGCTCCTGCTGTGTCATCCATTCGATGGACCAGAAGAAACTGTTAACCTCCAGGAGGGCATCCTACGGGTAGATGGTGTGTCAAATGTCTCCAAAGCCAAGGGTGCTGTTAAACTGCTTTAGCGAGTCGGACTCACTAGCCTGCAAATGACTCATATAGTCCTAGAGCTATGTTTCTTAGCCGGCGGCAGATTGAAGCAGCTAGCCCCTGCCCCTGAGGGGATGAAGATCCCTAGCGATCCGGATGGAACAGGACTCGATCTGGCACAGATATTTCTCGAGGGGTTCACTCTGTTCAGTTTAACTCTTCATATATAGCCATGATTCTCATCATACTGCTCGTGCTGGTGTCTACAGCAGTGGCACAGGGCGCTGAGCCTGCCATGATATTGGATGCCAAGTGGCCTCACTTCCGAGATGACCCCCAGTACAATCCTTGGGTCGACCCCTTGCGGAGACACAATTACGACCGCTTTCACCCACGTGAAGAGATTGAGTCTGTCTGCCACTTCTATGGGGTGGAGAGGGTAGGACGTGGTTGTCTACTGGAGACACCTGCTCAGCACCAGATTCTCTGCGTAACATGTGAACATGCCAGAGTTTGCCGTGGTGCAAATGCTAAGCACTTTAGCATCCTACCAGGTGAGCGTTGTCAAGGTAGATGGAAGACACTATGGGTGGTCCCATCATGCCGATAGGACTCTGGCAGAGACTACGTGTTTGTCTGAGCCTACACAGTCCCATCTCCATCTAGAGGCATACACCAACCACATGTCTCAACAGCCCTATGCCCCAGGGATTGAGAAGGCGGTGGGGGCTACGGAACGGCCGAACGTCTGCCAGTTGAGGGAGGTGCCATCATTTTGACTCCGACCCTACTACTGCGTGTATGATGACGTCATAATCATTACGTCACAAAGGGTTCCATCTAGACCGTCACCAAATCTCAAGTGGTCCGACACGTTGTATGAATTGTATGTCTTTGTAATTCTTTGTTTTTTAATAAAGATGCTGTTGAATATTTTGAAACCAATTTGACTGGACGCTATTGCTGCATTAGGCAGCAACAGCACTCAGTCAAATTAGTTTCAAAATATTCAACAGGTTACCTGGGTATTTGTTTGGAAATTGATGGTCAGGGTGTTCAGAGATCGATTGAGCCCAACACGAGCGAGATGTGGGTTGAGCTTAGCTAGAGATGGGCGGGGTATAGCTAAAACCGGAAAGGTCCATTATGTATAGTTTACGCACGTTTTTAGACGTAAGTACCCTTCGTGAATACAGCCCCAGATAACGGATGGAGGTATATTATAGTGCCAGTGCGTTGCCAATGACTGGGTTCATAGAACTAATGCGTGTCGTCAGTGAAAGACAGACAGACGCACGCGCGCGCCCACACCCGCACGCACGCACGCGCCCACACCCGCACGCACGCACGCACGCACACACGCCCACATACCGACCCGAGCGCAATACCACCATCCCCTTACGGGGCGAGGGTAATGAAGATTTGCACATTGACTTGGTAGATGCTATCTAAATCCCACTTTTCATGTTGTTAACATCAACATATTCATTGATTAGTACGTTGTCAGTCAGAATAACTTACCGTTATACGAAAGTGTCCGTGTTTATTAGGCGGGCAAAATTGGTGACCTTTTGGTATCTGCTGACCGAATTACGCAACTGATTTTCCTATAAAAATACGAAATTCCGGCGGCCACTATAAAGAACACTCTGAGTGGCCGGTCATTACTTTAGGTTATACAAATGTGAGGTTGTGTTCATGTTATTTTTCAGTACCCTATAAGTAATTGCATTGTTGTCGATATTGTCAAAGATGAGTATTTTTCAGTTGTCGCAGTAACAACATGTCGTGACTAGCCTACATTAAATCATCTATACCACACTATTAGAGCACTTATTAGAACGTCAAAGAAAGTGCACATCATGACATCCAAATGATCTCATAACTGAAAAACCATGCTCTGATTGATTCGATAGCAAACGGCCGATGAGCAAGTCCGAGTTTATCGTATGTTTGTTGACCTACATCTTAAAGCGTACATGGAAAGCTGTTAAAATATAGTTTTCTCGATTAGCGCGCTACATATGCGTGTGCGTGTCGCGTGCGTGTGCACGTGGGCTTGCAATTGCGTGCGCGGGTACATGCGCGTGTGCAATGTGGACTCCCTCCAACCCACAGTCCGTATGTTTACTATACGCGTATTAGAAAAAATTCCAGATGGGCTTCAGAAAATAGAGGTGCGCCAGAGAATATATGGACACCGTGATATTGTCCTGGGTAATATCGCGATACATATTGCATAAAATCGCCATATATCGATATGTCGTACCGTAATTCCATTGTGTTGAAAGAATAGTGTGCGTGGTTCGGAACGCACACACGCGGTGGCAATAGAGTCAATGAAAACCAGCATCAAATTGTGTAATATTTTTAAATTACTTTTACTTGAAGCTTTTGCTTCTCTAACAGCTTCAAGTAAAGGTAATTTCAAAATATTCCACAAGTGGGCCGGAAAAGTTTTCACGATCTTTCGATTTTTCAGCGTACCATCGTAATAGATCACAACTTATTATCCGAATCGCGATATATCGCCATAATTCTTCCATTTGGAATATAATTCCATATACGCCTATTAGTCCAGTCAATATAGGGATATACCTAGAACAAATTGCAACAGAAGCTTTTTTGGTTTTATGTAATGCTACTGGTCCTCACCTACCAGAAAATAAAAAATTCCTAAAAATTCTATCCCGGTAAAGGACTATTTCACAGAATTTAATAGGACCACTTAAAACCAATTATTAAGCTGAATATCTTACGTATCTTTGACTGGAGACCCATAAAATGTCTTAACTACATAAATAAAAGTGATAGCAAAGAACTGTTATTTCGTGATATGATCGCTATATGACATCCCGCTAACAGTAGATCCGTTACTACGTCTCTTGATGACGTCATCATGACGTCAATTATCAATCTTCCAATATTCAAGTAAATTTAATCCAAGTTTTATGATTTGTTGAATCAGTATGATGAATTTAGTAATGGTTTATTATATACAAACAGTTACATCCGTCATTTTCTCAATGGACGGCAAGGTCCAACATACTCATATTATCTTTACACAAGACCAACGTCTATGTCGTCACATTGAGGTGACCAATGCAACCAAGGTAGCTCATTGTTGTGTGGAAGCCACCTAGAATCAAGATTATTTGCAATAAATCACTTCTCTCGCCTTCATGAGCCATGATTGTCTTGGCCTTCCACCAAAGTAGCTGATCGAAGGTGACAATGGGTGTTGAACCATGACGTTGGTTTTCCGAAGCAATGAAGTGCAAGGTTGAATAAATACAACTCATGTCAGTTGGATCCATATCTAGCATTTGGAGAAAGAGGATTGATGCTTTTCCCGGATGAACTCCTTTGCAAATGGCTTGCATGGTTCCGGACCAACCGGGGCGATTAGGACGCAACGGCCATGACACTTTCCACATTACGTCCAGGTGTTTCCAAATGTCAGCCACACTAACAACAGGTAGTTTATCATAAACCAAAGGTACCCTATTGCCCATTACTGCTTTGTAGTAGTGAATAGCAATTTTTGCATTATGGACATTATTACTGGCTAACTCTAGCCGTGGAATGACATGTTGCTGTGCTAACTCAGGGGTAACGGCTACGGCCATGCCCATGCCATGGAAGGTACCATGTCCATCCAACGTACGCAAGTTGTGGTCAATATTATCTGCAATATATTGTCCAAAATGTCCAGACATTGGGATATCAGTCCCTGGAAAGCACGCTGCACTTTTTGAGAAATTGACCACCTCTGAATATGAAACACAAAAGCCATGACTTGCCAAGCATTCAATCAAAAACCTTGACCCAAACTGGTGTTGCATTTGTACTCCAAGTCCTAATGGTATTGGTGCAATGACAACCCTCGGTCTGGTCATCTGAATCATGCACTGACCAATAGAAGCAACTTTCACATCCTTTGACTCCCCACTTAAACGGTTTTCTAGGAGGACGCGAAGTGTCGTTGGCAGATATGCCAAATTATGTTCCAAGGATCTGATATCAGTTGCCCCTGGGTAGACATCTTTTGATGTCTGCATACATTTGATGTCATTTTTTATGAGCGCAGCTGCCGTTCTAATGATCTGATGCTTTCTTATCTCCTCGTCGTCCACCTTTGGTGCATCATGAAATGTCTGCAATATCTTTGCAGCAGTTGTTCGAAAGACTACAACATCTGGACGACCGTTAATATTAGTTATTACTATGCTTTCCCCTACATGATTCTCAAGCTTTTGTCGCATAAATTTTACACTGTAAGGTTCAGTGCAGAATTCTGACATTTTGTTAACCAGGTCAACTACAGTTGTCTGTTCATCATCGATTTCCCTCAGATAATTGACTACCTTCAGGAAAGCGTCCTCCCTCGATGTATCTACTGGTCTGCCCAAACGTGGAATTTTGGGTTCATCTACTGGGGTTCTTCTATATCGCATGGGAATCTGTTTGCCAGTTCTAAAATTAACGCTGCACACTTGGTGGTATACAGCTTCCACCGCAAGAAGATCCCTAGCATATATGACCCGTCCTCGAACCTCTTCTGTCCAACTATCGTCTTCAGGCCTTTCATCACATGCAGCAATAATTGATTTCTGGCAATCCCATGTGCGTACCTTGAAAACATCATCATTCTCATCACACCTACTATTTGTCTCAACTGCCGTCCCACATAGAAAGCAGTGGTCCTTGAATCGGAATTCAGGTACCTGTGAGCGGAGAATGGGTGATGGGGTATTTCGCTGGTTGCTTTCTAATTTTCTTTTTCTGGCTGCTTCGATCTTAGTTCTATCAATGTGATCTCTCCTACAGGAAACATGTAATCTTTGCCCTTTTACAATAGTCATAGGTGCAATCTCACGGGTCTAACTGGCTTCATTTATTCCAGCAATACCTTTTGATGATATCACAAATGTGGGTTTGCCATTGTCAAGACTCTCCCCACAAATTGCACAGCATGCTACATTTGCTGTTTCGTCCATGACGTTGAAATGGTGAAGTAAAACAATGTAATTAATGATTAATTATCATGGGACACAATGACATACATAGTTCAACAGTAATTCATATATGGTAATGGGTAAAGTGTTGTGAATTAATGTATGTGTAGGGTTTTCATATATACATGCGCTCTGGACACCAGGTCCTTGAAAGCGCTCTATAGCGGTTCTGCGTGCATACAGTAAACAAACACTGTTTGTTTCAGCCGATTTGATGAAGAATGACTTGATAAAGCCAAAGCTTGACAAAGAAAAGCTTGACGAAGTGAAAACTTTACAAAATGTGTGGAGAAAACAGAAATGAATACGGAAAACAAGTTTATAAAAAGTTCCGCCCGGAACGTACATTCACGGAAAATAATAGTAAGAAAGTGTTAAATGTCCCTCTGCTCGTTATAAAGGCCCTGCTGACAATAAAGAGCACATATGAGACATTCTGCGCATAAATTCCGCCTTTAGCTACAATTTAGCCATAGACTTCCTACAAATGGATGCTTCTAGCGTAATGTATAAATACTTCAATGCCTCCTGTCTACATGTGACGTCACCATTAAGGGCTGGTGACGTAAATACACTAGCAATGAGACAGCACAACACTTTTACTAGTAGATTCAATCACTTAGCATCACATTCTACCATTTCTTACTTTTTAGAAATACATTATATGCGTCTAAAATTAATAGGAAATGTAATCCTTAGCTTGCAACAAAAATGTGGCAGCCATTTTTAATCACATTAATTAGGACCTTTCCCGGTGTGGGATTTTTAAGAATTTTTTATTTTGTGGTACTTGAAGACCAGTAGTATCAAATAAAACCAAAAAAGCTTCTGTTGCAATTTGTTCTAGGTTAACCTTATTTAAGCGTAGATTGACTGGACTATATAGCCGACTGATCCGAACATTTCTCTGTGGTCATAATATAGGCTTAATGTAAATTTTTCAGATGCAGTTGTCCAACAGTTTGAAACTACCTAGAAGAATTTCCTCTCCCAGATTATGACCGCTATCTGGTAGAGAGAATCCACGATTTTAGAAGGCCATATCTGTTCGTGACAAGTTGTTTATCTGCCATGATAAACATTCCCTTCAATGAGGTTATTGGTTTGATTGGCGTCTGTTGGGTCTCTGATTCCAGGACTCCTTCACGCCATATCTAGGCTGGTTTTTATCTTAGTTTATTATTGGTAACTTCCCCAGCTTTACACTGGCACCCATTTATACTCCTGGGTGGAGAGAGGTGACTAGGAGTGAAGGAGATCGCCTATGCCGGTTTTACAGTGGAACTTTCCTATTTTAGCGATGCCCCGCCCATGTCTATGAAAATAGTAGAGTCATCCTACACGCCACTTAGCTAATTATGACGTCATATCATGTCAGATTAATAGATGGAAATTCTGGAAAGGTGAGTTCTCCCGTTAAAGCTTTTTTTCATAGCAGGCACCTGTTTTCGGAGCCAAATGATGTGGGTTCTTCAAAGCGAGTGATCATAAAACTATTCGTTAACTTTTCTTAACCCTTTAACCCTCTAATTTGTTCAAGAAAATTAAAATTTTCTCATAGAAAATGTCCATTAGCAGACCAAGAGCGGACTATTTTTGAAAATTTACCACTGAAATGACTGGCTCGGTTCTTGAGCCAGTCATTACAGTGGTAAATTTTCAAAAATAGTATTCTCTTGGTCTGCAAATGGACATTTCTCAAGACCACTACAGAAGCCGTTTTTGGCTGATATGAGTGTTAAAGGGTTAAAGAACCAGAATGATATGGCCCCTGGATACCTATTTGCCGTTTCAGGAGAATTTCGTTATTGTGGTCAAAATATAGGCTACTGATAACAACAAGTTAACGGCAGTTCTCGGCCTCACAAAGACATCTTTAGAATGTGTAATTGCAAGTTTAACCGACACTCAGCATAATCAACAGTAATTGTTATTAGTCAAATACAGGAGAAAGGCCGTGGGCAGCTATTTACTTCACAAACATAAAACTTGCATAAAGAATTAAGGCTTTGGGCCCCATTTACTGAGCGAACCTAAAACTTGTATTGAAAGAAGAAAGGTTTCGGGCAGTTATTTACCGAACGAACATAAAAATTGTGCTTAAAACTTGAAAAGATGAATAAATTAGCGTAAGCCAGTAATAATGTCAAAATAATTACGAGAAACATGACAGAAGCATCATAAGCGTAACATCAAATCTGAAACGATTAGGTCGTCATTGAAAAACAACCCAATAAAATATTCTTGGTGAATAACTTGTAGCGCAGTAAAAAACGGAGAAAAAAATCCCATTACAAGGACAAAAACTCTCGGAATCGTCTACTCACGTCGAAAAGCTACATAATTTCGCCTCACCCTAAATAATGTCAGATGATGCCAAAAATTAATACATGACTAACTACAATCATAAAGGAGAGGAAAAATATACCATGATTCACCGTCACAAGTTTGATTAACAGTATTTCATTGCGTAACTTATTATTAAAATAAAACATAGAAACACGTTCGTCCATAAGAGTCTAGAATAACCTACTCTGCACCATCAAGCTGGCTGCAATCCTTCAGTCACGTCATCTCTGAAAACCGATCACCAAACTTCCTGCTTAGACACGCCACATTGTTGTTTTGCACATTCATGCCTATAACATATTACTTTTTGTCTACACGTGTGCCGATAGAAAACGTGTGTTACTTAGTCCCAGCTTAAGCAACTGAACCATAACTCATATCCAGGAGAAAAGCTTTGGGCAGCCATTTACTGAACGATCTTTAAAAAACTTGTATAGACCGCCAAAGAGGGAGTAGAGCACCTGGAAGAATTGTTGAAGGTTATATACTAAGAGTTTGCGATATTTCTTTTACCGATTTTCATGGCTTGCTTGACATATAAATCCCTGGTTCCATCAGATTGAGACGTGAGATGCTGCCTTCAGTTACCGCACTAACCACCCGAGTGCAATGAATGGAACCCTATATTACTGGTGCAAGGAAGGACAAAAGCTAATTTAGCTTTCATTACTTCGCTAGCGCTAGGGTAGCTAATATGTTTATTAGTTGAGGACAATAAATAATGCCCTTTTAGAAGAAGTATTATGCTTGAAAATAAAAATGGGACGCCAAGGACCCTATTTCATCTCACTCTATCCAAATATTTGCACAGCCATGATTTTGGACAAGTAATGGAATCAGTTTTGCAGGGCCGGATTTGGGACTGTGAAGACTGGCCAGTTGACCAGGGGCCTTCACCAAAGTAAAATTTGAAAGTTTCTATGGGGCCTTAACCAAGAAGTAGTGTAGTGGTGTGAAGACAAAATTATAATGCGTACGGTAGAGTGATCAGTGAGAATTATTGTGATAGGATGATTGTTAATTTATTGTAGACATTTTAGTAAAAATTAATGACAATAGTAGCAGGAAAATAAGGATGTTATTTATCACTCAAAATGTAGGAAATGGCAGCGTGCCATCATCCAACAGACTGGAGTCCGGGGTTGGGCCTACCACGGGAAAAATTGAAAATTAGTTGCTCTGAGAAACCATTAAATGGCTTCTTAGAGCATCTAATTTTCAATGTTGTTTCAGGAGTTCCATCACCCGGAAACCACCATCTATGGGAGGGGGATATCTCTCCCAGGTCATCCATACACCGTTGCTACCCAGGGACATTCACAGTAATAAATCCGGCCCTGCAGTTTGGGCAATTACTATTGCGTTGCCATTCTTATAAGCTGGTCAGTCACGTGTACTTTTATAAATGTATAGTTCTACACAATTGTCGCGCATTTTGACGTCAGAGTGTTGAGGTGACATAATGCATCATATCGTAGATAACCTCCAAACGCAATAACACACCTGCAAATGTCACGAATGTTGGAAAGTGATTCTGAATTCTGACATTGTTGACACAGTTCTAATATAAAATTTTCTTCGATAATGCCCTTTGGATTCCTGGGCTGGTTGACTAAACGTATTCCTGATTCTAGTGCACACGTTACAAGAGAGTCGCGTGTCAGACTATTTACACCACCTCTATAAAGATCCCATAATCAGCATCATTTATAGCTGTTACTGAGGCCTTAGAGTTAATGGAGGATTCCAGTTTCTCAGTCACTCATATGACGTCACAATGCATTACGTAACGTGTATGCTGACGTCATACTTGATTAGGTCCCGAATGACGTTGCTAAGTTCGTCACGAACGCTTAATTGATAATGAACTAAGCGTTGCTGTACGGATTATACGTCTTTAATATTTAATAAACATTCTGTTGAATATTTTGAAACTAATTTGACTGGCAGCAACAGCACCCAGTCAAATTAGTTTCAAAATATTCAACCGGTTACTTGCATAGCTTTGTCGAAATTGATATTCAGCTAGTGCATGGATCGATTGATCCCAACACGGGCAAAACGTGGGTGGAGCTTAGCTAGAGGTGGGCGGGCTTTCGGCTTCAAAATCCATCAAATAGCAAAATCGCAACATTTTGATTGGTCCACGGCGGTCATGTTTTTTTACGCATCAATTTCCCTTGAACAAATTTAGTGGCCCTTAGTCCATAATCATATTCATATCTCCTAAACTTTGGTACCATCCGTTTAGCGGTTCTGGAGAAGTCGTTTTCACAAAATCTAGGTCATCCGAGATGGCAAATCAAGTTCCCTTGAACAAACTTGGTTCAGCTGATGCCTTAGATGATGTTTCATGAGTTTTGAATCGATTCTTCCGAGAGATTTCGGAAAGGATTTTTAAAAACGTTTCTAAAAATCGACCAAGATCCGAGATGCCCGTCGGCCAAATTGGCTGATGAGCTCCTTTGAACAACTCTGATCTTTATGCCCTAAGGATGCGTCTTGCCAAATATAATTGAAATCATCCTGGTCCTATAGTGGCCATTGAGACGTTGTTTAAAGAATAAGTTGATGGCTAGACGGACTGATGACCGATTGACGAACGGACGCCGGAGCGTCGACCGTCGTCATGGCATAACAGTCCAGTCAATCTAAGATAAAAAATGGCCGAGCCCAGGATAATTGCAATAGTAATCATTCATGGGTGTTTTGTTCACTAGACGTATCTACATGGTATATAAAAAATGTAATTTTATATATTTAGTGGAAGATGTTTTTTTCATGGTCGGAATATAGGAATCTAGGGATTTTGGCGTCTTGCATTCTGCTTAAAATATATCATATCCTTGGTAAACATTGAGCTACAATCCAAATTTTATGTCTATACCCATGCGCTTCGGGTCTTGTCTTTCACATAAACCTGTCTTTAAAACTAATCCATACATATATATATATATATATATATATATATATATATATATATATATATATATATATATATATATATATATATATATATATATATATATATATATATATATGTATTAGCTATACATTTCAATTCAAAAGACATATTAGTCAAATATTTTAAAGACTAATCTGATGAAAATGTGGCAAGGCTTATGCGTAAAAGACCAAAAATCGACATTATTTAGAAAAATAACACAGATTTCTGTAAAATGAACCTTCCGCGGTAAAATTAAAAGCAGTCACATTAACAGCATAGCGATTATTTTATTCGGCTGTGTATATAACGACAATATTTATATCATCTACTAATGAATAGTTGCACATGTTTTTACATCGTACTACACATATCCACTTCATATATATTATTAATGTTATGCCCATAAATCTAGTAAATGCCGACTTGTCAATTTCACTAATAATAACTCAACTGAAGGAAATTTAACATCCATCCCTCAAACCACCCCCTCTCTCTCTCTCTCACGCACGCACGTACGCACGCACGCACGCACGCACGCACGCACGCACGCACGCACGCACGCACGCGCGTACACATGCATGCGCGCACTCGGCCACATACATCAGGTGGCAGAGTGCGCATTCTGTGAACAGCATCTTGAAAATGTAACATCAACTGTTACGTTGGGCCACAAGGGATGCGCTGGTATCCTGGAAGCAAATGAAAAACGCATGCAGACGGTCGGCTGTAAATACATTAATCCCAATAAAATTGAACATGTAAAACGAAATAAACGAAACTGGGATATGTCGGAATCTGAAGATACGCGCTGTAGTCGACGTTCTACAGGACCATCATTTTCGTACAAAGATAACTGTTTGCTTTGTGGGATGATAGACAAATATGGAGATAAGTATTCCAATTAATAACAGTGCGAACGAAAAACTGTCAAACCTATTTACGTGAAATTTGCGCAGGTCGGTAAGACAATTGATCTGAAACTGTGAAAGAGAGGTTTGACTTTGTAAATGTCCTTCATTCCGCTGATGCCGTTTACCACAATTTATGCAATTGAACCTTTAATTCAGGAAAACAAGTTCCAAAATATTTTCAATATCAAGACACTATCGTTGATCCAGCATACAACAGAAAGAAAGATAGGGAGGCCACAAGGCATGCCACGCGCAAATGCATTTGCAAAGATTATGGATAAATAGACCACCACTGGTTGCATTATTAATAGGATGAGATTTTACCTAGCAAGTGAGGAACCATATAGCTTTCGGTACATGAAGAAGCAACCTCTGCAACATTTCGGAGAAAGATTATCATCAGTGAAGTGTGTTGTAGCAAAAACATTGTCAGCTTCAGACGAACAGCATTAACAATCCGCCATGACTTCTTTGGTCACCCACAGTATGATGGTGATGATAAAGACAGAATTATAAAAGCAGCAACTCAACTTATAAAAATCAGATATCAAATCCATAGAACAGTCACACAATGTGTATCCCACCAGCTTGACCATGTTCACTTTGACCAAGTCAATTCAATTTCTTCGCTAGTCTTCACAACTCTTGCTATGCACACTATTTGTTGGGAGAGAGAAATGAAAATGTGTTCCTTGGGAATGCAATTATGCAAGCGGCAAGACCCCTCGCTCCCCTCTTACCACTTCAGATTGGTCTTGGTGATGAGATGCATCATCATTTTGCATCGAGGTTCCTGATCGATACACTAGACACACATGGGTTTAGCTGCTCTTTAAAAAAAGTTCAGAAATATGAAAGAGGTTCTGCCCTTGCACAGGGAACTGATAATACTGGCATCACCTCATGTCATTTTATTTGATATATCGCTGATAACGTCGTGATAATGTCGATTATAGTATCCGGACCATTTCTGGGCATGATACCATCCGTGGCATGGGCTTGATAGGGTGCTCACAAACAAATTGACAGAGCGTATGTGATACCTCATGTAACCGTGTCAGCAAAGGACATAGCCGTAGTTGGATGGATCAACATTGAACACTATCTCCAAAAGACTGAAGGTGTTGAAGCATTGAAGTATACCACACTTAAGGAACAAGAAGAGGAAGCAGCTTCTGGATATAATTTGTATGTCAAATCCCTGATGATCTACCTACAAATCATGTACAAATTGGAGTACCAGCATCTCCTCATTTTTTAACGGTTTGTTAATGGCGGTCTCCTGGCTGTTCGTAGGACATATCAATACTGGAGAGGGCTATCACCTGACAGTGTCACAGAACAGGCGTTATTGAGAAGCATCGAGGCGACATGTGGATTGACACGAGAAAGAGACACGACTAAGGCACAGCGTTTGGTGTGGGTGATGCCCAGCCCGGCTCAGAACAGCACAAGGATCTTTCACAAAAAGGACAAAACATAGACACTTCCGATACCTTAGACTTACGTGGAAATGCTGCACACAAGAATAGAAATAGCACAGTTGGAAGGACGATAACATTTACTGGTGACATTGTCTTGAAAAGGCAAGAATTCCTTTCCAATTCTGACAATAAACAGCGCTTCATCAATCTCCTTGGCGAAGAACTGGGGAGATATAATTATGAGGTTCACGACGCTAAAGGTGGTGCAGATTTATTGATAGTAAGAAATGATGCTGCTGCAGCTGAGAAGTATACAACTGTGTTTGTCAGAGATGATACAAATCTTCTTGTCTTACATTGCTATCATGCAAAGGGTGGTGAATTGTACTTCATGCCAGAGCCAAAAATTTATTCTTCCACATGTCACAAGCATTTAAACGTGATAAAAGCAAGAGCCCCATGGAGACAATGTCTACAATAGCATTTTGTTTGTCCATGCGATATCAATCTGTGACACAACTTCACGGGTGTTTGGGATCGGAAAAGCTGTGCCACTTCGTTTGCTTCAGGAGAATGCCAATTTCAGAGAACATGCAAGGGTATTTCTGAACTCAAAGTCAATGCAAGATGAAATTATTGCGGCAGGAGAAAATGCAATGTTCCGTCTATACAAGGGTGTATGGGGGCGCGGGGAAATGAAAATTTGAACGCAATGAGGTTGCAATGATTTCCGGTCCAAGGAACACATAGTAAAACGCCAATACATCCTCACAATCTCCATAGCCTTCGAGTGTACCACCAGATTCAGTAATGGATTGGCAATTCCTTAAATCCAGAAGCGTGGAAATGGGAAATCTTCGAATCCATGCTGCTTCCTAATCATATGGACCCGTGTCCTGCACCAATGTCACTACTCGAGCTTATTAGATGTCAATGCAAATCCGATTGCAGTACCACGCGGTGTAGATCCAGGTGTCAAGGACTTGATTGTTCAATGACATGTTCAGAATTCAGAGGGATTTGTGCAAACATGACTACAACAGATGACAATGATTTAGATGCTTGAGTTGGGCATATGAAAGTATTCAGGGTATTTAATTATGCTGATTACATACAAAAAAACTTCAACGGCATGGGTTCAGGGTTTCACTAAATGAATTTGAAATTTAAGATTATTATTATTATTATTATTTTATTTTTATTTTTTAATATATAATACGGTAGTCTATAGATTTGTAGAATTTTCTTGTTCACCTGAAAGTCTTGAACCTCCTTAATTGCAAGCTTGAATACCATATGTCAACAGATTTAATTGGTTTTCCAATTATTTAGAAGCTTTTTCAGACATATTGTAATTGTGGATATACACATTATGAACAGTATCTGGAGTAGCGTGCACCTGTTCGTCTTCTAACACTCACACTAGTAGTGTAAACATGTACCAATATGATTCAGCACATTAAAACCCTCACACATTTCAATATCTTAAACAGGGGCCATAACTCTGTTTTTGAGGCGTGGCCACCTCACATAATTACAACACAGTTAGATATTACCTAAAGGACCATATCTGCCAAATTTGTTTTAGCTTCAGTACTTTGAAAATCTAACAAGGGACATAACTCTTGTTTTTAAGGCATGGCGACTACGTATTCAAAGATCTAATAGATATTGCCTGAAAAAAACATATTTGCTTTTAATCCATCAATAAATGATGAAATGTGTCACATATTCACACATATATTTTGCCCATAAGATTCAATACATTGAAAATGTAACACGGGTAATAACTCTTGTTTTAGGGCTTGTTCACGTCATATGCATAGTCCCAATAGATATTGCGTAAAGGAACAAGTCTACCAAAATTGGTTTTGATCCATCAACATTGTCCAAACGTACCGCAATTATTGACAGCCAGATTGCAGAAAAATCACCATTGTATATGCTCAACCAGGTGAGCTAAACACATGTTCCAACAAATAAAATTAAATTACATTTTTGATATATCATGTAGGTTGACTCTAGTGACCATAAAAATACCATGAATGATGAATATTGCAATTTGTCCTGGGCCAACCTATAATTTGACTGGACTAGTAAGGCGAGACAAAAACGTCAGGACCATTCGTAAAAGATTGCCAGACTTTGCAAGACTTCCGCGAAAAACAACGCAGTCTAAATTCCCTGCAAGTCATCTCCATCTACTGAAAGCTGTAACCCCCTGCCCCTAAAAATCGACGAGCCCAACAGATTTATGCCAAACTCTGCTTCGTATATTAATATTATATTACATAAGTAGAGCAGTCACAATATAATTTCCGATAATCTCCCCAAGCGAATTCCACGAAATCACCCACGGCAATTTCCTCTAAATTCCCTGCAACTTCATCTGACGCACAGGCAACGAGTAACCCGGAACCGCTCTATGAGTATTATTTACTAATTTAATTGGGTCTGCGGGGCCGAATTTAATCTGCATTCTGATTTCCAATGGCCAACTGCGTCCGCTCGCGAACAACAACAACAACAACCCTTTCGTTCTCTATTGGCGTGGCCGAGTTTCTGTTCCTCTGACACTCCTAGGCTGATAAATTATGTCTTCGATACGTCGATTAGTCCTCCACACTTAAATAATGCACGGCTACAAATTCTCTACGTTGCCCTTGCTTCAGCCTTCCACTAGGTCATTACGCTGATATTCAATCACCGTTTTCCAAACCCATATCGATGACAGACTTATCGGGTAATAAAATCAGTTATTATATTGCATTTATAAAATTATTCCCGGTTGTTTTTCAGTTTTCAAAATGGACCTTTCCAGTTTATCTATCAATCATATGGCGTCATTATCAACTACGTGACGTGTAGGATGACGTAATAATCAATGACGTTATGAATGGTTAACTGATGACGTACTAAGTGGTTTTTTGTACGAGTTGCATATCTTTCCTAGTTAATAAACATGCTATTGAATATTTTGAAATTAATTTGACTGGGCGGTGTTGGTGCCATAGGCAGCAACAGCACCGAGTCAAATTAGTTTCAAAATATTCAACAGCTTACCCGTATAGTTTTCTGGAAATCGATAGTTGGCCAGTTCAGGGATCGATCGATCCCAAGACGGGGAAGTGTCGGTAGACGGGCGGGGCATAGCTAAAATGGATTCAATTGAGGAGGATGTTCTTTCCTCCATGAACACCAGAATATGCTGTTTGAACTGATCTTCCTTGACTTTCCGCTCAAATCTTTACTAATCTCCATACTTAATTTCGATCATCTGAGCAGAAGCGGACGCCTCCAAGTCGCAGCTAGGCATATAAATTTTCACAATAGCTACAAAATTACTTAGTAGTTCACTATTTGAAAGCACTTTGATGCGGTTAAGGAACTGATGTCATGTAAACAAAAGTGATAAACTTTGGCAAACGTTAACAAGAGCAATTGGAGATTGCAGACCCTCGCCCTCCATTTTGCGTCACATTGTAGAAAGTTATCAGATTTTTCGGATCAGGCCCAAACTTGTGGAATCCTAGTGTTAAAATTTTAGCCAAATCTGACCACAGGCTGCAACCCTTCAGCCATGTCTGCATTGACAACCAGTCATCAACGTCCCATGTCCTTGCCTAGACACGCCCTCTTCTTTATGCATAGACCTATTCACGCTTGTAAAACATTGTATTCTCTCTATACGATGTGCCAACAGAAGACTCATTTACACATACCTTGCAACTCGACATCATCAACAAGAAATATACACGATTGCAATTCCCTGTAGGCTACAGCCGGGTTTTTCACACATTTTGACAAAATTTTGGATTTTTCGATTTTTTTTTTAACTTTGTCTACGGATCGTAAAAAAGTTGTGTCTACGCTGTGTCTGTCTGTCTGTCGGTCCTTCTGTCTTTCTGTCAGTCGGTCGGTTGGTCGGTCCTCCGGTCTGTGCGTCATTTTGTTATGGTCATATAAGACTTGGTCAAAATGTTCCTATACTCATCTAATGTATCCATTATGGGAATTAGGCAAGCAGCCAGTGGGGCCTACCGTGCACACCCAACATGATAAATTTACATGAGTACTACATTGTTCATTACACCCTGCGAAAGAAGAAAAAAGGTGTTTCCACAAAAAATTGGTTTGCGATGTTTTATTCAACCCTTTCCATGGCAACCAAACGAAAATTGAGCATTGACACTAATATCACTAAAACAGGCATATCTCAGTCAAATCTAAAAAAAAATTGACTCAACTGGCAGCAAGGGTTATATAGCAATGGGTCAAATGTACTGACTTTTGATATATATTTTCATAATAGTTGGTCCGGCGTAAATTTAGAAACTGCTTTGTAAAGACAAGAATCTGTCCACCTATGAAAAGTGTTCATATCCAATGCAGGTTTTTTAATTCATTAAACGTTGCAAATGTAACAGAGTGGTCGAAACGCATCGGATGATTAGACTTTAATCTGTTGTTGTAAACCTTCACATATTTATCAAATATTAAAGATCCAGTTGAGAGATTTTCCTATCTGAAAGACATACATCGCCAGAGATTGGCTCGGCCAATTGGTTCACAGAGTCGGATGTAGTTGTCCTGGGACTTGATACGAGATGAAGTCGCTGGTGAATATGGCTATCACCGCAACTGTTACTAGCGCCTTACAAAAAATCCGGACCGTTTTTGTGTTCCTGAACCAATGGACCGATCCATTTTTAGCTATGCTATAGAATATGTATTAAACGGTAAATACATACAGTTCGTACAACAACGCATAGCCAGTCTTCAAATATGCGTGCGTGACGTACTTATCGACGTCATTCATGACGGCATTCATTATGATGCGATTCTACACGTCGCGTAGTTGCTTATGACGTCATATGATGGGTTGATAAAGTGGAAAGGTCTATTGCTAGGTGTTCAGGCCGCAGGAGATCAGGGGTCACATCACTTGTTGTTTGCAACTGATTACATTTTTGAGCAGGGACGTGAAGGCGAAATTACATCAGCAGAAGCTTGAGAAAGGGCGTGAGCATTCTTTCAGCTTAGTGTATGAGGTGATAATGAAGGATGTTCTAATAGAAGGGAAGATCATTAAGCTTACGGATATACGTGGGATGTATGTTTCAGACTTGGAGAGCTCGTCCTTTCCAAATTCAGACTATCGTTCCCAGATGTTAAAATCAAAACTATAGTGGACGTATGAAGATAAGATTGCCTTTTGTCGCCCCCCCCCCCCCTAGATAGTGCTGGCAAGTTTGTGTCATAGTTGGTGTACAGCTTATATATGAGCCTCGAGGCTGTAGTGCGCAGGGCATTTCTTCTGGTGCCCAAAACACTCTGAGTGAAGCTGCAATGACCTTACGTCATGCTGTTCTCAGTGGTTATGAAAAGTGTAGCAAACTGAAGTGGCCTCCTATTGTAGATCATATGGAAAGTGCTGATGATACGATTCTACCAGAGTTGATAACCTTCCTGAAGTATGTTACTGCAGGAAAGATCAATGATACCTCTGCAATGACAAATAGGCTTGTTAGCTCCATTGCCCAACATATTTGCCGGAAGTCACAAATGGTGAATGGAAGATGCAGAAACATGCTTCTCTGAATGGCACCAAGAAACATACATGTACAGAAGTAAGCAGCTGACAACATGACTGAATCGACTAGGACTTTGCGAAAGTCATTCGTTTTCCCCGGAGGTTGAAACAGCAATTGCTGCGGAAGTTGATTAGGCATCATCACTGCTGTCATCACATATTATAAGACAACCAAATGTAGAATACCTATTCCATTCGGAGTTTGACAATTTTGATCAGCTTATGAACACTTTGACTGGTGATGGTTAAGTTTATACCGCTAGTGGAATAATGATGCAGGAGATATTGAGCGAGGAGGGAGATGACCATGGTGGTACAGCTCCTGATTTATAATTAATGGAAAGCAGAAAAGAGCGGTCTCTGAAACTGGAAGCATTGGTGACTCTTCCAGACTGTTATGTTGCCCAACACATGATGCTGTTTGACACTGGCACAGGCAACAATAAGAATTTTATCAATATGTCAGAGTTTGCAGAGGCCTACACTCAAAAGGACAGGGAAGCACTGTTGGGTCTTCGTGCAGACTGCGGCTGCCACCTACAAGTATATTCAAAGAGAGAGGAAAAGTCACGCCAATCAGATTCTAGAGTGAATATTAGTATTTGTTGTCAGTGTTGGCAAAACTCGGTGATTCCTGGAATGTTATCGAGGACCTGGTTACTGATCTTGAGCAATTTCCATATGTATTTTATGGCATGACAACGGTTGACCAACTACGATTATCCATGATAAAGGAGAAGTTTGGAGACAAAGCATTGAATGCTGGTCGAAATATTGACATGGCAACGTTGTCACCATGCAGGTCGAAAATGTTTGGAACAACACATCAGAAGAGTCAATTATCAAGATGTTGTATGGAAGAGATCACATACTACAAACCCAGACATTCCAACAGAAATACACGAGCATGGTTGGAACATGACAGACGGGGCAATGGAGCCCTTATGGGCTGAAGGCAATGCTCTTCCAGATCAGTCTATTAGTTCTGTGCAAGAAGTATTATATGAAGATAGTGTTGAGGATGATGATGAGTCATGTGATAGTGATGACAATGTTGATTGCACTGATTCAGATGAGGAGTAGCTCGACAGATTAGGGTGAATGTGCAAATTAGCTAAGTACAATGAAAGATTACATTGTACATTGTATAACCTTTATTTTGCTACCGGTTTGGTCAATTTATGTTGAGACGTGACTGAGATATCTATTTTAGTGATTTTAGGGTCGCTGCACAATGTTCGTTTGGCTGTCACGTCAGTGCCACATAGTTTCCAAATAATATAGATCAGATTATTCAGTCAGCATGTTTTATTGTCTCTTAACGGATTATACTATATCTAGCATGTCTGGTTAAAATGTGTAATCTGGCTGATATTATAGTGTAGATATTACAGCAATATATGTACATGTAGACACGCTGGCATGCAGCTAAAATCCCAATGCTAAATGCACAGCATGCATGTAGAATAAATTCTGTATTTCTACCACTGACTTCCAGAAACGGCATACACAGTATGGATACTAGAGTGGGGGAAGGGGGCTAGGCGTGGAATTTTCCTGCGCAGGTTAATGCAGCAGCAAGGTAACAGGTAAAAAGCACAAGAGATAGACCATCTCCATTTGTGGTAGCAGATTGATGTCCCAATCTTTATCAGCTTCACTGACCTGCCTCGTACTCTCAGTAACGTGTCTGCTTGTTGAATAGCAATATCGTTTAAGTATTCACGGATGTGACTTAGAATGTTATCTCGTTCCCTGCGTGGTTTGGTGCAGTCTTCCTTTGGCCACATTGATAGATGCGCAGCCATAGAGATTTCTGCACCGCTGATAGTTTTACTACTACAGAGTCAATAGTATACGTACACGTAGTTCGGTTGGTATTTAGAGCTCCTATGATGCTGATAGCTGATGACTCCATACATTTCAATATTTTGGTTATGATATCGTTTGGATCAGAGCTGACGTCGATGTTAGCTATTTGCTCTCCGCAGGCCATTTTGTATGACATCTGATTGTCAGTGTCGCTGATGATCCTGGTTAGGTTGTAGGTGAATCTACGCTCTTGGCTGGTGCGGCGTTTATACGTTAAGTAGAGATTGTTCATCTGAAGGCGTGTAATGACCGGCTTATTGTCAGAACTGAGGTCTGCACCGCCATAAGAACGAGCATCCTGAAGTACGGGGCATGCTTCTGTTTTGCATAGTATGAAGTCTATTTGGTTGAAGACTGCTGTTGTAGCCTTAGAGCCTTTTGGAGCTTTGCGATCAGCAATGTGTCCTGTTCATGTTGTCCTGTGATGGAATGGGTGTTTGGAAGCCGTATTTGTGGCAAATAGGCCATTGGAAATAAGGAATGCCACAAGTGTATCTCCATTGCTGTTGCGCGTGGGCTCACCATACAATCCATTGCAGAAGTCAGGTCCTGAATTTTTGTTCGCATTGCCGAGTTCATCCAGCTTGGAGTTGAAATCTCCACACACACGAACAGTTGCCATCTGGCTGAGATTAGAAAAGAATAATACCGATTATTGTCCGTGAGCATTTCGTATGATGGTTTCCCCACCTCGAATTAATTTAAAAAATTAGTTCATGCTATGTATGCTGAAATCTATTTTAGTTGCATATCAACTTTTAACTCTTTGTACCTGAAAGCTCACTTTTCCAGCCTGTAGCAATGGCGTATCGAGGCCGGCCACATCCCCTCTACAAGAAGTATATGAACCCACATACACACTTATGGATGGCAAATAGGGATTCACAAGCGCCTCCCCCTCCACCACTACCCGCCTCCCCCTATCCGCCCCACCCCAACCCCACACCACCCCCAATCTTGAAATCTATGTGCTTTCACAGGGTATCGCCTACATTTCTAAAGGCAAATATTAGATTTTTGCTGATTGACAAATTGTTCTTTTTACCCATTTCCTTCTTTCTCGGATATATAAACCCGATGCCCAGTGACGCACCAAGGGCAACACATGGGCAGATTAGACACATAACCTAAGAACGTTTGTCAGCACACATACGAATAAGTTGTTAATTACTGTTGTAACTAATTAGACAGGGGGGGGGGGTTGTTGCCTAAGGCAGTCAAGTAGGCCTAACTAACATGTTAGAATATTAAAACATAGCCGTACGGCGTAGTAATATGGACATGGGGCATGCCCGATCACCAGCACATTACAACCGACCAGGGGGAAAAAATCAAGGTCAGTGAGATTATTGGTATTTTATGTCAACAATTCTTGTTTCTAAACAAACATTTACCTCTGGAAATGTAGCTGGCCTTTGAGAGAATCTACATCTATAGATGGAGTGTGTTGCCTAAATTATTGGCCCTTCCAATTTGAAATTGAATACTCGTAATTTACTAAATATCTAGTCTGTTGGTCGTGCCATGATCACGCACGTACGCACACATGTACCGTGTGGCATTAGGAGCGGTTATAGGCCTACAACGAGACACATTTAGCGGAAATATAGTGAAATACCCTGGTAATCATGTTCATTTCTAATAAAAAGAAAAAGCTGATCTGATAGTTTCACAGTTTCCCCGAAACCGGTTTCAGTATCCCAGTCACTAATAAAAGTTTCGAAAACTAGTTTCGGGTATTAGCACAACTAGGTGTGAGCTTATTCAATGTGATTTGTCAGACAAATCACGATTGAATAAGCTCACATCTGCCTCTGATCTGTCCGCCTGTGTGTTTGTGTGAAATGATCAAAATTTCAAAAGTTACTGTCTGTCTGTCTGTCTGCCTATCTGTCTAAAAAAACTGACCTTTCTTAAACAGCTGCCAAGGTCGCAAGGATAGGGTGGCACACTTCCACGACAATATATCGTATGATCGTAGGGGGTGGGTGGGAGGGGGCCAATACCGGGTCATTACGATCAGTCCTTGCCCTGTACTGGTCCAGTAAATTGCGTTGTCAGCCTTGTTAATAATCATTTTCAATAAAATCAGGTTGGGCGTGGCTATTGCTGAAATAAACTTAGGTTTCACAGGTGATTTAAGCTTTAAAGTTTTACATCTGCAAATTAGAAGTGTAAATAGATTCTTTCAAAGCGTTTGCTATTGTAAGACATTTTGACTTGATATTGACAGTGCACACATTTTCACGTTCATTTAGGCATATATACTGCTGAATTAATTACGAAAAGCTTCAAACATGATTTCGAAAACTATTTGACTGCCAACGGCAAATCGATATATTATACACACTATTTAAAAAATAATTTGCAAAAGCTTTTCCTCAAATTGTTTTGAATATAATCATGTTTATGTTGATTTTAAGTTAGAATTAAATTATTGGGGAAAAAACCATGCCACGCTGTCATAGCCGGATATGAACGGTGTGATATAGAGTTCATGAGGTTGCAGCTTGCGGTCCCTTTTGATTTCAAGAATGGTACAGTCGACTCGAAGCTTAGGTTTATAAGGGAGGGAAAGGCAACGAGAGAATCAGGTTTGCAGAATACAGATAAGAGTACGTTTATCTGCAATCTATAAATAAGGTAAGACTTAAAACTTATTTGAAACTTATATGCTGTTAATACAATTATTTATTTACTATAGTCATGTAACTAAACAAATTGAATCCTAGGCCGTGTTCTCACGGGAGAGTTAATCAGGAATAACGCCATACTTCACAGGAATAACGCCATACTTCACGCGTTATTCCTGATTATGTCTATAGCGAGAACACGGCCCTACATTCATATTAAGGCCGTATTCGATTATCAAAAAAATCCAAAAAAACTGGTTTCAGAAACTTAATTAGTTTATGGGAAACTGAAACCGGTTTCGGGGAAACTTAATTCGTTTATGGGAAACAGAAACTGGTTTCGGGGAAAATGTGGAATCATCTCGGAGGCAGGTTTCGCAGTTTCGTGTTCTTCTGGGTTCGTAAATAAAGTAGTTTCACTCTGTAAATTCCTTAATAGCATTATGCAGCACTTCACATAAACCGTTATAACAATCTCCATTTCTGTTTACTATCTCTGCTTTCATCTGCGGTACTATGTCTAGATCACCGTCGAAAACAACAACAACGACGACGACGACACCACCAACGACGACGACGACGACGACGACGACGCCGAGCGAGCGACAACAACAACAACAGTATACAAATTTGTATTTGCCTGTATAGTACTGTTGTGTAGCCACCATACTATTTTTATATCATGCATATCTTATTAGGCTTTTTGACATTCCCGGGTACACTATGGATTTTTATTGAAGGAGTCTGGGATGTGTTTAGAAAGCAGTATTGGACGAGATGCCGAAGGTGTTGAGTTAAATACGGATTTTTGAAGACAAATTGGACGAGTGCGGTGAGGATTTTGGTTGTACTAGGTGTTAAATGACCCATTTATTATACACCTATACATTCAATATATAGATGTATAACTACAGAGTAGCGCATCAGTCTGAAGACAGAGTCCAATAAGGCAATAACACTATTTAGAGTACAATAACAATTTTAGTGCGCAATAACACCTTCTCGTGGACCGACCCTAGCTCATTAATATGTATAAGTTTCGTGAACTTAGCGTTTCAAAAAATTGCACGCACGGTAGTCGATACGGGCGGGAGGGCGAGGACCGTGCAATAGGACGATGCCCAGGAGTGTAAATTCGTGCAAAACTGGGGGAAGTGAGCCGTAACGGTGTAAAAGAATGAAAATAAAAAAGCCTATATATAAATGGGACCTAGAAATAGACCAATCAAACGAATAATATGGTTATAGTCCGTAATACGCAAAAATAGCTGCATCTCCTGCTAGGTGATACGGAGACGCCAGCCGGTATGGCTTAACACGGGTTAATGAAGGAATCCAGTTCCCCCCCCCCCCCTCTAGCTAAGCTCCACCCACGCTTTGACCGTGTTGGGATCGATCGATCCAGGCACTTTCTGAATCTCAATTTCCAGAAAATTAAACAGGTAACCTATTGAATATTTTGAAACTAATTTGACTGGGCGCTGGTGCTGCCTATGGCAGCAACAGCACCCAGTCAAATTAATTTCAAAATATTCAACAGTATGTTCATGCAAAGAAAAATTATGTTCAGGTTCAGATTTAACCAAAATCTGTTAAACGTCTCGACTTGTATTACCTTAGTGGTTAACTAATACAAAAGTAGGTAAAAATGGCAGAATGACCATGTATCGGGATAAATTAGGTCAACGGTCAATTTAGACTAGACTGTGCCATTCTTGGAATTATTAGCAAATTATTCAGTCATAACTTTCTGCCATCTCGACAACAAAGGCCACCACACACCCTACCCGTTGTGAATTTTCTGAAGTTTCAAAATATTCAACGGAACTGTTTATTACATAGTAAAGATATACAATTCGTGCAACACGGTCACGGCGGTGTATTCCTATCAATTATGATTGTGAAGTTAGCCTACACGTGACGCGTTTGTTTATAACGTCATGTACTTGATCGACAGATTGGATTCATCAATTCCATGTGGTCACCCTAGTTGACACGCCAGCAAAATCAGGGGTGCGTTCAGGAGGGGGAACCCCGTTAACACTCACAGCAGAGTAGAAAGGAGAAATTCTTTACATGATGCCAGCATTATTTTGTTGAATATTTTAAAAATAATTTTACTGGAACCTGTGGAGAAATACAGCTTTAGCTATGCCCCCCCACCCCCATTTTTATCGAGGCTGAACTGATTCCTAAACCCCTGACTATCAATTTCCAGAAAACTATACCGGTAAGCTGGTGAATAATTTGAAACTAATTTGACTGGGCGCTGTTGCTGCTTATGTTCCAAAATATTCAACAGCATGTGTTTATTAAATGGTAAAGACATACACTTCGTACAACAGCGGTTTAGTCCGTCATCAGTTACGCGTTCGTGACGAACTTAATTACGTCATTCATGACGTCATTAATTATGACGTAATCCTACACGTCACGTAATTGATTATGATTGACGTTATATGAGTAATGGATAAACTGTTCCAGTCAAACAAGTTTCAAAATATTCACCAGCATACATACCCGTGCAGTGATATAATTGAGATATTGAAATTTCAGGGGTCAACAATTGTGTACAAAATATATAAACTTATTCTTGGACGATATCGCTTTGAATCACGATTAAAATATGAGCCTGATTACGCGTGACCACGAAGAGCATAAAGAGTTCACGCTTGAAATTTACCTCGGAATTAACACCTTTCCTACGACAAAATGATTGTATACACCTGTGCAAAAGTTAAGCACCCCCCTATTTTTACGCACATGCGAGGGTATATCCATGTGCTATGAAGAAAGCAATAGCATAAACATTTATGTACCCATCCATCTTAGTGCAAGAGGTAATAATGCAACTAGAGGAATGCTGATTATGATGGTGGGGAAACACTGTATGTTTTTGTTTGAACTTGAAAACGAGGCCTGAATATGGTTACGTTGACACAACTGACAACTATTGCCCTACAGTTGACACACGTGGCTAGATTGTCATTAATGGTGTCTGAAAACGAAGTTTAACATCTGTGCACGAGTTTGAGACTGTCATTATTAATGCCGAGAATATCCACCTTGTGCCTGGATGACGGCCTGGACACGACGTCTCATGCTGGTCACCAACCGACTGATACGCCATTGTGGTATTCGTTGCCATTCAAGATGGAGTGCGTCTGTTAATTCCTGTAGGTTCTGCACAGGAGGATCCCTCCTTCTCACCATGTTTCCCAGAATGTCCCAGATATGCTCAATAGGGTTCAAGTCAGGGCTCCTTGCTGGCCATGGTAGGGTTTCGATGGCATTCTGGCGGAGGTATTCATGCACAGCTCTAGCACGATGTGGTCGGGCGTTGTCATCCATGAATATAGGGTGGGTTCCAGGTGCATGATTTACAAAATGAGGGACCACAACTCTATCCAGTATGGAATCTTGATATCTTTGTCCATTTAGTGTTCCAGGTACAGTCAACAGATCCAGCTTACAATCAAATGAGATGCACCCCCATATCATAACGGAACCTCCACCAAATGGAATTTCTTCCATGATGTTACGTTCGTCGTACGCCGTGCGTCTGGACCTCCATACACGAGTTCGACCATCTGTGGCATGAAGCAGGAACCGACTTTCATCGGACCAGTGTACCCGTCTCCAGGATCTCATGTTCCAGTGTCTTCTTTCGGTGCACCACCTCAGACGCTCCTCTTTGTGGTGTGCAGTGAGGAGAGGACGTCTGACAGGTGTCCTTGCTTTCATGCCAGCAGCATACAGTCTCCTTTTGACGGTAGACATTGACACTCTATTGCGCGTTTCCCATTGCTGGCTGAGCACTCTGCTGTTGGTGAATGGAGATCTCCTAACAAGGCGTACTAGGGCTCGATCATCACGGGCAGTAGTCTTCTTCGGTCTTCCAGATGTAGGCCTGTCCTTCACCTCGTTAGTTTGCCCATGTTTTGCAATCAAACGACTGATTACAGTATGGTTAATGTTCAGCTGTCTGCCAATCTCTCTGCATGACATAGCAGTGGTATGCATGGCTATGATATGCCATTTCACACGATCACTTAACCTTCGTCTTGCCATAGCGGTTCACAATCAAGAGCTAATTCTCTCTGTACAAATAAACCACGGTCATGAACACAAAATTCCTAATCTTGTCGCCTAAATCTGTATGTAATGTTCTACACCTCAAACTTGACTTTTACATAACTGAACACGTGTGCTGTTTCCCGCCACGCACGGACATCAAGCGGCGTGAAGTCATGCATGCATGTGCCATGTGCATTTCGTACTTGGAATTATGTCAGCTAATGCGGGGACAAAAAGTATGGCAGCCTAGTTGTACCATCATGTTTCTACGTTCTATTGTTTTTGCTGGTGCTTAACTTTTGCACAGGTGTATATTTAGGCCTAATACCTGGCCGGATATTGGTTATCGCAACATGAACATGAAATTCTAAATCATGATTTAGATTGAAGACCGCGTTCATCATGACTGGCCTTCCACAGCAGTAATAATAAAACGAGTATTTCTATTTTTGGATAATTTGGCACGCTCTACGAGGATTGTTAAAATCTAGAGGCGCTTCGCTGAAGGAATTGCGCAACAGTCATAAGGCTGCTGCCGCTGTATCATTCGGCGCCGGTACTACTGCTACTGCTACTACTACTACTACTACTGCTACTGCTGCTGCTGCTGCTGCTGCTGCTGCTACTACTACTACTACTACTACTACTACTACTGCTACTACTGCTACTACTGCTACTACTACTACTGCTGCTACTGCTACTACTGCTACTACTACTACTACTACTACTGCTACTGCTGCTGCTGCTGCTGCTGCTGCTGCTGCTGCTGCTGCTGCTGCTGCTGCTGCTGCTGCTGCTGCTGCTGCTGCTGCTACTACTACTACTACTACTACTACTACTACTACACGATGATTTGCAACATAATTTCGCACCCAAATGTGTTTCATCATAAGAAGGGATATTTGTGCGAAGGCTTGTCGAATATCTAAAGTTATTCTCAAAAGCTGCTTACCACATTTGAATCCTGATAAACACGTAAAGGCTACAGGGATACAACCTAGAATTGACCGTTCCAGTTTATCCATCCATCATCTGACGTATATAACGTCATAATCAACTACGTTGCGCGTCTGATGACGTTATAATTAATTATGGCTCGATTGAGTCCGTCTTTAACGCTTAATAGTCCGACACGTTGTACGAATTGTATGTTTTTACCACTTAATAAACATTCTGTTCAATATTTTGAAACTAATTTGAATGGGCGCTGTTGGTTTAAACAGAATTTATTTTTTGTTCCAATGGAAGCGCGATAAGACATGTATGCGTCTTGTAACCGTGTCTCCCATACACATAAACATATAATACAATACATACATCAAGGTGGCGAGTGGCGTAGAATAATTAATACATTTGAACCCTAGGCAGCAACATCACCCAGTCAAATTAGTTTCAAAATATTTAACAGCTTACTTGTATAGTGTTCTGGGAATTTATAGTCGGGGAGTTCAGGGATCGATCGATCCTAACAAGAGCGAGGTGTGGTCACCGTGTGGGGGAGGTTAGCTAGAGATGGGCGTGGCATAGCTAAAACTGGAAACGGTCTATTGATGCTAGTCTGATACGCTTCATGATTGACAACCCACGCTGTGATAGGCGTATACTATATACTCATAATATATTCCGAGTCGTTCATGCTTTTGTACAACCTACGAGTTACAGATGGAAATAAATGTGAATGAAGGGTTATTTGTCATCGGCATGGGTACACTACCACATGACCGTTCTATATATCTACAATAGTTCACGACTATTTGTCCACCCTGCATTGCCAAGCCTTAATAATTTTACTAATCCTCGTATAGTCACAATACTAACCTTCATTTTGATAAAGGTTTCCTATAAATTAATACCTGAAAACACCGAAGACATACTTCTTCCTTATTAGCAACACAGGAAACCACAGGTAAGTTATCGGATACATTTATTCTGAATCTCAGATCTGAATAAAGACATTACAATTTTATTGTTTAATTTATTTGTCATTAAAAGGTAAACATGTAGAATAGGTTGATTAGATATTTTAATTAATTTGAGATTGAGTCTGGGTCAGCGGTGTAGTATGTGTAGGTGCTGGCGCCGAGTTCAACGAATTGCATGGTCCTTTGAGCAGTGGCTGCCGGGGACACTCACAAAACCATCCTTGTTTCGAAAGATCTCATTCGAAACGAGATCGAGAAGGGAATTGAGTGGGCATTCGCGTAGTAATTTTCGCCAGGATTTAGCGAAAAAGATATAATAATTGAATCTTGAAAAGACACTGTCATCTGACATTAAACGAGATGATATAAAGTCTATAGTCTTCTGCATGAAGAATAGTTAACAGCAAAATAGTCCCTCCTCTATTTCTCAGCATGAAGCCACGGTTCTATTTTTAGATTATCGCAAAACATGACCAGTGGAGGAATCCAGTTCTACCCATCCCCGCCCATCTCTAGCTAAGCTCCACCAACGCGTTTCCCGTGTCGGGATCGATCGATCGATCGATCCCTAGACTCCCTAAATATAAGTTTCCAGAAAACTATACCAAGGACAGCAACAGCGCCCTGTGAAATTGGTTTCAAAAATATTCACCAATATGTTTATTAAATAGAAACGCCTGTACAATTCGTACCATAGCGTTTAATCCGTCATCAATTAAGCGTTCGTGACGAACTTAGCTACGTCATGAATGACGTAATTGATCATGACGTCATCCTACACGTCACGTAATTGGCTATGACGTTATAAGATTGATAGATAAACTGGCATCCTCCATTAAAGACCGCCTTCACTGACAGCGGCACGGTATTCCACGTAGTGAATTCTGCGTCATTGGTGATTATGCCGTTAACGCCTCTTGTGTCACCCGCGCCTCAAAGCTCTCAAAAGACGACTTTTATCAATTACGCCTTTAATTTGTCAAGAGTTTTCAAGCAAATTGAAATTTTTGTCCAGTGAATGACCATTTGCTGGGCAAGAGAAGACTGTTTTTTTTGTAACTTTATGACTGGAATTTAGGAACATTATTTTTAAGGTGTTTTTTTTTTTATCGCTTTGACGGTTAAAGGGTTAATGGGCAAGAAAATCAAAAAATTTGTTTAGTCAGTGTCAATTTGCAGGCCAAGAGAAGACTATTTTTGAAAATTTATCACTGGAATGACTGTGACTGGCTCGGTAACCGAAAAACCATTATGGCAATTTATGGTAAATTTTCAAAAATAGTCTACTTGGCTTGCAAATGGACATTGAATAAGTAAATATTTTCATTTTTTGTCCAAATTTAGTCATTAATGGGCTAAAGCCACTCTGATAAACTCCAGTGGAACAATGAATCTTTTCTCAAGTGCAGCGTGAACTTATATTGGATAAGATAGCTGTTGTTCGAGGAGCACAATATGCCGCGGGTTTGCTGGTGGTCCAAGTGGCGTCTTGGGTTTGAGCAACGCGATAACGGTACTTTTGTCAACAGCGTCGATATGGATGTGTGGTATGAAGGTAGAGCTTAATATATGAGTGATTGCTTTGGAGATGATATCATATGCATAGATAAACAATTCTTTGCTGAAGCTGTCGGGTCCAGAATTGAGATGCTCGTTCATTTCTCAGGGTCGGCTCTCGACCACAGTTCTTTCGATTGCTATTGGTAGTAGCCGGAGATCACATAGAAAATCATGCAATGGCTCATTGTCTAAATCCGTGAATTGGTTCTTAAACCTGTCTCCAATCTTATCTTGTTTTCGTCGGTATGCACTTATGACGTTTCCGTCAGTGCTATGCACGGAAAACCATAGTGGTTAAACAGCTCTGGCCGCCGAAAGACTTTTTGCAACAATCAAATATGGCTGCAATGTAACCTCCCAAAGCGTATGTTTGTAGGGTGTTAAATTCTTTCAGTCGCGCACTGATTGGGGAAGGCTGATGTTGTATTCTTCGCATAGTTTTATGCAGTCTTTGGTGTGCCCACTTTGGTAGATGAGGAGCCATACTGACCTCTGGTGCAAGGAAATGTCGCGTGCATATCGGCGAAACTGGCTGTTGTTCTTAAGAACGTCTACTACATCGGTGGCTTATGTAGGCCTATATTATATATGTGATCTCACCTGCACGACAGTCTCCCCTGTAACTAGCAAGCTCGATTGGAAACTAATGTCACCAAAGTTTACGAGCAGCGATCGCCATTGGGCTATAAAGTAAACAAGATGTTTTTCAAAATTAATACACCCGTTTCAAATTGATTAGGTTACAATCTTCATATTATCGCTAAGAAACATAAGCACTAACCGATATCGTTGTGACATTAGTAGGCAGGTTTGTCCAAAATTGCTAAAGTTTTACGGACAGTGCGACCGACCGACCGAATCGCAACTAATAGCCATCCTCCTTGATATCCACTCTAATACAAATACAATATTTTTGTAATTCATTTTGTCCTCAGAATGATTCTTGCCTGGGTCGCGGTCGTTGTCCTGCTCGGATACAGCGGAGTGGTTAACGGTAAATATAACGTAATTGAGGGATAAACTTATAGCTATGTCCCGCCCATTTCTAATACGATATCAGCGGTTACACTTTAAATTCTAAATTTCAATTTTCCCCTAGAAAATGTCTATTTGCAGACCAATATAAGATTTTTTTTAAAACTGTCCACTTGAATGACTGGCTCGGTTACATAGCCAGTCATTCCAGTGTTAAATTAAAAAAAGAAATAGTCTCTTCTTGGTCTGTAAATTGGCAGTTCCCAAGACACTGGCAGAAGCAGTTTATCGCCGGCTTGAGCGTTAAATGGTTACTTGTGCACATTGTATGATTTCTAGAGATGTCGGCAGTTTATTATTGTTTTATATTTGCGACCAAGTTAAATCAATGATGATTTTTAATTAATTCGAGTAGTGCCGCTTTGTGGATGGTACTTCAGCGTCTATGTGGGTGGTGGATACAGGGCACCTATCTGGGAGACATCTCTGCGTCTATATTGGTGGAACTTCTGTATCCACGTGGATGGAACTTCAGTGTTTATCTTGGTGAAATTTACGAGTCTATGGTCAAGTTTGAATCACTAGCAATAGTTAACTAGACACAAGTTGAAAAACGTGTAGATAATTATAAAACAATATGACATTCACAGCATCACATTGCTAAGATGACAATAGAATTAATGAATTGTGATATATTTGCAGGGGTGGTGCCATCTGATTGTTTGGCTTGCATTTGTCAGGTACGGATACCCACTACTCACTGCAACCACCAAGCCCTCATTCTCCAACACTTCCAAGTTACATCCTCGAGTCGTTACATCCTCCCAACATCAAATCCAACCACCATTCGATCCTCCCACCCGCCAAAGCTCTCACACGCCAACCCTCTCACACTACAACCCTCTCACGATCCAGTCCTCTCAACCTCTAGTGGCCACAACCTCCAATCCTCTCGCCATCCGATTAATCAATACAACAATGGCGGGGCTAGGATTCTATTATTGGTGCATCCAATGGGGGTGGGGGTGGGGGGGTGGCGGGTATCTGCGACGGGCATAGCCTCCCAATAGCGTGTTAGGGAGCTGGATGGGGTGGGGTGCGTGGTTGGTTGGTGGGCGGTGTTGGTGGGTGGGGAGGGGTCAGGGCGTCCTCATCTGTCGAGGCTGGATAATCATATGTCTGAGAGACCATTTCCTACATTACATTTTATAAACGACATCTTCATTTTGCATCAAAATTTTGCTTATAGTTCAACAGTATCATTATTGATTTGTTTGCGCGCATAAGAGTGTACGTGGTGTTCGCATATGTGGATCTTACGCACGCGTATGTGGGAACCTTAGTTGTGCATCTGTCGAGGAAGAAGGAACTGGTTTGGTTGATTGGAAAGTATCCATGTAATAACAAGCCTGTACTTTGCTGTACATTTTATCTTGAGAACTATATTTCTCAGCAGGTATTTGTAATTTGAAAATATCATTCCCAAATAGTATCTGCACACATCAAGTGCCATTTTCATTTTCGGAAGTAATTTCATGCACTTCTCGGAACATAGGTTCTTGTGCAAATATGGTACGAACATAATAAAATTGTTTCCAGGAATGGAGGGTACCAGTTTATTCATCAATCATATGACGTCATAATCAACTACGTGACGTGTAGGATGGCATCATAATCAATTACGTCACGAATGACGGAGCTAAGTTCGTCAACGCTTAATTGATGACGTACTAAGCGTTATTGTACGTCGTTACTATTTAAACATGCTGTTGAATATTTTGAAACTAATTTGACTTGGAGCGGTTACCGCCATAGGCAGTAAAACACCCAATTAAATTAGTTTCAAAATATTCAACAGCTTACGTGTATAGTTTTCTGGAAATCGAGATTCAGAGAGTATAGGGATCGGCAGATTCCCAACACGGAGGAAGCGTGGGTGGCAACTAGCTAGCGATGGGCGGGGCATAGGTAAAACTGGATTCCTCCAGTGTTCAATGGCTTTGAATATGAAGACGATAGCTTTGACTCCTGAATTCCTAGAATACCAATTTCAAACTAGGCCTATCTATACAGTTAAGCTGTTGAATATTTTGAAACTAATTTTACTGGTTGCTGTTGCTGCCTGTGCTTACAGCAACATTATGTTCAGTATTGTCTCTACATACCGTATGGAGTTGAATAGTGTTTAGGGATTAGATATTTCAGTGAACTGGGAATGGTGGGAGCTGGTGCGACCTGTTGAACAGCTTCCAGCCAATTTAGTTTTAGAATATTCAACATAATGTTTATTAAATAGTAAAGACATGCAATTCGTACAATCAATTAGGCGTTCGTGACGAACTTATCTACGTCATTCATGACGCCATTGATTATGACGTCATCCTACATGTCGCGCAGTCGATTGTAACGTCATGTGATCGATGGATAACCTGGAAAGGTATATTATATTACAGATTATATTTTGGCCTTCATTGTTGAGGAGGGATGATTGAATACCACTAACGTGTTCTAACGAGTTTGTCTAAAAGATTAATATTGCTTATCTCAAAAACTATGTATCCGATTTGGCTCAATTTTAACACAATAATGAATGTTACGGCCAAGGAGGATTTCCACCCACATACCCCTACCCAGACGAGGATCTGAAAAGATTTTGGGATTTATGAATAATTTGAAAATTGTACCCGTACCGAATCCGTTTTAAATTCTAAATACTATTTCCAGATTGAATCAAACTGTCGTGATATTGGATGCAGATGGGATGTCAACTCTGATTCATGTGGAGCTTATCAGATAAAAAGTCCCTATTGGACCGACTGTGGCCGTCCGGGATCGAGTAAGATATACGTATTCATATTCCCCTTCGCCTCAATCTCCCTCCCCCCCTCTCTCTCTCTCTCTCTCTCTCTCTCTCTCTCTCTCTCTCTCTCTCTCTCTCTCTCTCTCTCGCTCTCTCTCTCTCTCTCGCTCTCTCTCTCTCTCTCTCTCTCTCTCTCGCACTCTCTCTCTCTCTCTCTCTCTCTCTCTCTCTCTCTCTCTCTCTCTCTCTCTCTCTCTCTCGCACTCCCCATCCTGCCTTTCCTCCCCACTCCCTCACTCTTCCTCCATCTATATCCTCTCTTCCCCCTCTCTCGCGTACTCGGTGGAGGGAGGGAGGGAGTTCTTGAGGCGAGGGAGAAAGAAATCTAGTACACAAATGCCCTTTTACTATCACTACTTTTGTATTGATATTAAGTTTCGTGAATGATGACTTACTCCGAGACCTCTTACCAACACATTATGTTGCGTTCATGTTTAGGCTGGCGTACCTGCGCCAATGACAGGTCATGTGCAAAGCGATGTATCAACGCTTACATGGCCCGTTACGCCGCCAGATGCGCGGCGAGAACTAGCAACCCTACAGTCACCTGTGAGACGTATGCTCGTGTCCACAATGGCGGACCCAGTGGATGCCGGTTTGTATTTTCAAATCTCGCCTTAGAAATATCGATGCGTAATATGCATTATTATGTTTGCAGTTTCCGCATTGACCCATTAACACTCACATGGGGCAACAACGGCTTGTGCAGAGGTCTTGAGAAATGTCCATTTGCAGACCAAGTGAAGTGTATTTTTGAAAATTTACGACTCGAATGACTGGCTCGATAATCCAGCCTGTCATTGCAGTGGTAAAATTGTCAAAAATAGTCTCCTCTTAGTCTGCAAATTGACATTTTCTATGAGAATCTTCTTGAACAACTTCGAGGCTTAAAGAGTTAAGCCATGCGAGGGTTGGAGGACAATGAAAAAATTATGTTTGGAGAAAATTAAAGGCAACCCAGAAAGGTGGTGGTCATACGGGGGTCATCCCCCGGACCACCACACCATTTCTGGTTTGCCTCTTATTTTCCCCAACCAGAATTTATTCTTTGCCACCAAACAATTGCGAGATATATGTGCTCTCAGATGGCATCTCATGTACGTCAAGAGGTAAATATGGACCACCAGGTTGCTGCTGGATTATGTAATGGCTGAAATAGAACAATTTACCATCCAACTGATGGCGGGTTTCTACCTCTGGAAATGCTGGAGATGTCATCTGAGATCACCTGGAAGCTAATGGATAATATTAACTATAATACCGTCATCATACACGGATAACTATTTTTTGTTTTGTAAAAAGAAAAACTGCATAGAACATAGATCTATGGCGATGGCAATGATCCAACCCCACGATGCCCCGATAAGGTGACTCCATTTGGGTACATTCTATATTATGACGAGTTAGATGCCCATCTGGGGCCTAGTACACCGTTATGGCGTTAAATATGCGTAAAGTAACGACGGACATTGCGTTACGCCTATTTAACGCCACAACGATGCACTAGGCCCCTGGTGCTGAATTATGCTGCCGCAAGACCCTAGGCTGAAGATCCTCTCCCGGGAAATTGTTAAATATAGACGCTCTGAGGTGCAATCTGAGACATATTTGGCATAATATTAGTAATTATTATAGTAGTATTATTATAGTAGGCCAAATGCAGTGTTAGCTAGTGCAAGGCCTCCATTAAGCGCGAGGCCCTAAGCTGCAGCCTATAGTTAGCCTAATAGCTAATCTGGCCCTGCAAGTGAGTCTATCTGCCTTTAGCGCAATATAATGAAATATTCTTATTGTAGCTTAGTAAACATTAAAAATCTATATCAAGGGATATAAATTTCGTAGACCAGTGAGTTCCATGTGTATTTCAATATATATATATACCGTGCATGGATAAGATTTTATATTTTCCATATGAAGGTGTGTCATGCACTTGATATTAAAGTAGGTCTTTTGCCGATTATGATGGTACGGTGATTTTCGTCACTAAATCTTTGCCAGATTTAGATGAAACTTTTCAGTGAGATGCAATATATGAAGCGAGATTCACCACGTGCTAAAGTTTGATGATAACAACCTTAGTTTTGCTTACAGTACACATTTGGCCAGAGTTGGCTAAAATTTTAACACAGCGAAGTATCGTAGGTACCTTCAGTCGTGGATCTAAGGGGTTGGAGATGTTGCACTCGGCGTAGGGTGGGCTGTCATTTAGAGTGGAAAGTTTGTCAAGAGTTAACTCCCTTGAAATGTTTGGTGCTCTCCCCACCCCGGCAAATGACCTGTTCCGCCCCAACCTTGAAAGAGTATTTATTAATGGTATCATCTGGCTTAATTTTTTATACAAGAAATGGTGTGACGATGCACTATGCTTCCTCAGCTTTAGTCATGGTCTACAAAAAAAATGGATGAATCCAGTTTTACATATTTAGAAATGTTTTACATCTGTAGCAAAGCTCCATCCAGATTTGCCCGTGGTTGTGATCGATCAATCCCTGCACTCTGTGAATATCAATTTCCAGAAAACTATACAGGTAAGCTGTTGAATATTTTGAAACTAATTTGACAGAGAACTGTTGCTGCCATGCCAAGCCAAATCAGTTTCAAAATATTCAACAGAATGTGTATTAAATACGGTAGTGAAGACATACAATTCGTTCAAAACACTTAGTCTGTAATCAATTATGCGTTCGTGACGAACTTATCTACACCGTTCATGCCGTATTTGATTATAACGTCATCCTACACGTCACGTTGTTGATTATGACGTCATATGATTGATGGATAAACTGGAAAACTCCATTATTAATCTGAAATAAAACAGCAAATTATTATTTTTACTCAAGATCTTTCTTTATTATTCTTGGTAACGATTTGCCAGACACATCTCGTCATATAGTTTTCAAGCTAGCTTCTCCAACCGTGGGCAGATTCCAGTGGCTCTATGGATGTGTATGGCTCTTACGGGTTTTTATCGGCCCACAAGCTTTCGAGCTACACACCTTTCTGGGGGGTAAAAAAGGTCCCATAGAAAATGTATGGGGATTTTCAGTATTGATATTTAAACTGCTACTACACCTAGAGTTTTGATTGGATCTCTTATCATACTTGGCTAGAATGAAAATAACATAAATTTAAACTTTAACGAAATACCACCCATCAAGCGTGAGGATGGCTCATTCGCCTCTGATCTTGCTGAAAAGGCTAATCTCCATAACACTTATTTTGCCAGTATTGCTACAATAGACGACTCACAAGCCTAACTACCTGCTCTGCCATTACATACAGAAACGGCCCTAAACTCTATATACCACTGATATTTTGGATGTACTATCCAACCTGGACACGTCCAAGGCAATGGTCCAAAAATACTCGTGGAGGCTAAACAGGTTCTGGCCCCAATCATGACGCAATTTTTCAATCTTTCTCTTAGAAACTAATTTTCTAAATTCTTGGAAAGTGGCGAATATTACGCCAATCTTCAAAAAGGGCGATAAGAACTCATGTTCAAATTATCGACCAATATCGCTACTGAGTTGTTTAAGTGAAGTCATGGAAAGGACTTTTTAAATACATTTACAATTTTATTAAAGATGGTATAACACCTCACCAGTCTGGCTTCCTTCCTAAGCGTTCCATCGTCAATCAGTTATTAGAAATGTATACCGATATTGTCGATGCCCTTGATAATAAAAAAGAAGTACTGTTTTTATTCTTTGATATATCCAAAGCATTTGACAGTCTGGCACCGCTGCCTGCTGCATAAACTGGAACAATTTGGCATTACTGGAAAACTACTAGCATGGTTTGAAAGTTATCTAGAGAATCGTCACCAGCGTGTAGTCATTAATGGGAGCGAGTCTATGGAGTATTCTGGTGTGCCGCAAGGCTCAGTTCTCGGTCCGCTACTGTTTCTGGTCTTTATAAACGACTTGCCCAGTGGTATCCGAAACAGTATTAAGCTGTTTTGCTGATGATACGTCCCTATATGTAATATCTGACCACCTACAGACGCAAAAAGTGCTTCTATAGATAATGACCTACAGGTAATAACCCAATGGACGAACACCTGGCTGGTCGAATTTAATGCCTTAAAAACCACTTGCTTACTGGTCTCATTGTGCAATAATCCTACAGTATTTCCCATAAAGTTTAAGAATTCAGAAATACCTCCATCCAATTACCATAAACACCTCGGAATTACTTTTAATAGTAAAGGTCAGTGGCTTAATCTCGTGGAAACCTAATATCTAAAGACCAGCACAAACTTTCACTACTTAAGCTTCTTAAATATATACTGGAGCGGAAATGTATAATGTATAAATGCTTCCTCGGGCCAAGTTTGGAATACGCCGATGTTGTTTGGGATAATCTACCACAATACCTTATCACTAGACTTGAAAATGTCCAAAAAGAAGCACTTAGAACAATAAGCGGGTTTAACCCGTAGCGCACACACGGACGATCTATACATGGAAACCGGAATAGAAACACTATCTCATACACGGGAAAGTCACAGATTAGTTATGCTCTACAAAATTATTAACGGAATGACATGCGAAACTTTGACAAACCGCCTTCCCTTGATATCCCAATCCCGAACCCATATAATATCCGGCACTCGAATCGTTTTACTCCCTACAGATGTCGTACTGAGATCTACAATGGATCATTCTTCCCAGAAACAATCCGTGCCTAGAATCATCTTCCTGCGCCTATCACAGCGTGTACTACCTTACAAAAATTGAAGAGTAAACTAAAAGGAATGCAAAGCATAAGACAACCTCCACCCTGGTATTACATTGGGTCCAATGGATGCAGTAGTCTTAATATGCATCTGTTTGGCAATCATCTGACGGACTCCACAAGTCGTTCTTGTGGCAATCCTGATGAAACCGTCGAACATTACATCTACTACTGTCCTCTTTTTATGGAGCAAGGACTTGCTTTCCATAATACATTAGTGACTAATGATATTCCTCATACACTCACGTTAAGACACATCTTGTATGGCGACACTAATTTCAATATAGAAAGGAATATCAAGACATCAGAAATTATCTGCCAATATCTTGTTGATACTGACCGTTTTTAACACCATCCCGCTTACTGATCCAAATTTGAAAAAGTGTTTTTGGGGGGTGTTGACTTGTTTGTGAGCTGTACTATACTGAAATTGTATACGCATGTGAGTACACATCACTCGGAGTTTCTCTCTGTCTGTCTGTCTGTCTGTCTGTCTGTCTCTTTTTTTTGGACAAATTTATTACTATATTAGTAATGTTAATGCTATAGTGTGCATCCGCCACTTGTTACTATATTCCATGTATCATAAGTGTATATTGTGTGGGAGACGCGGGCATAAGACGTATGTCTTATCGTGCTCCTGCTTAGACTAAAAATAAATTCCGTTTAAACCAATGAAAATGAAAATCTTTTTTTTCAAAATGGCCGCCAGGTCGGCGATTTTGGTCAAAAATACCAGTTTTTATTTTGGGCAATAATTTTTTTTAAATACTTTTTTCAAAATGGCTGCCAGGTGCACATTTTTGGTCAAAATACCAGTTTTCGGTTTTGACAGAAATGACAAATGGTGAAAAAAGAATTTTTTTAATTGATTTTTCAAAATGGCTGGCGAAATTTGTTTTGCTCCGACCGACTTGAAACTTGGTGAACTTATAGGTACAATATCGACTTGATTTAATATCAATTTTGAAGAGGCTCAATCCAATAGTTTTCAAGAAATCAGGGTTTCCATGTGTCCCGCATAGGAAACCTATAAAAGTATGGATCTGAGAATTGCAACCACACCTGGAGTTTGTAATGGATCGGCACCAGTCGCCTTACAATAATCAGCAGATTTACAATTACTTTAGTAAATGGTTTCTAGTTCGTCTTCTTCTTCTTCCTCTTCTTCTTCTAATTTATTATTATTATTATTATTATTATTATTATTATTATTATTATTATTATTATTACAATAGGCGTTCCTATACATTGGCATACTGGCGTAGAGTCCAAAGGTGCTTGAACAGCAAATAAAAGGATGGCACGTCATTGAACATAGTTTGAATTATTGAACATAGTTTGAAATAAAATCATATCTCAGTTTTATCTATGATGTCTGTTAAATTTCTAAAAAGAAGCGTGCTCAATGAACGTGGTGATAGTTGGCGCGCTTTTATTCCTAATACGGCACACCATTCAGAGATAGATTAACAAGTTTCGGAAACAAAATAAAAACATACTTTTGAATATTTTGAACATAATGGAGGACTCGAGTTTATCAATCGATCGTATGACGTCATAATCAACTACATGGCGTGTAGGATGACGTCAAAATGGTCTGTCTTAAACACGTAATAGTCTGCCAGGTTATACGAATTGTATGTCTTTATTATTTTATAAAGATGCTGTTGAATATTTTGAAACTAATTTGACCGAGCGTTTTTGCACCAGACAAATTAGTTTCAAAATATTAAACAGCTTACCTGTATAGTTTTCTGGAAATTGATCCCAACACGGCCAAGCGTGGATGTAGCTTAGCTAGACATGGGCGAGGCATAGCTAAAACTAGATTCGTTCATTGGATTGGAGGAGACATTGTCTTCCAATTCAATAATCTTCAAAATATTCAACAGACCCCCCCTTCTTACAGCATGTTTAAAATGAACCTTTCCAGTTTTGGCTATGCCCCGCCCACCTCTAGCTACGCTCCACCCACACCTCGCGCGTGTTATGTTCGATCGATCTCTAAACTCCCTGACTATCAATTTCCTGAAAACTATAAAGATAAGCTTTTGAATATTTTGGAACGAATTTAGCTACTGTTGCTGCCTATGGCAGTAGAGACATACAATTCGTACACGTGTCGGACTATTAAGAGTTAAAGACGAGCCGGATAGAATCATTTTGACGTAATGATTGTGACGTCATCCTACACGTCGTTTAAAGCTAATTATGACGTCATATGAGGTCAGACGATATAGGGATACTCTGGAAAGGTGAATTGTACTAACATGATTCTGTTTTTGTTTGGGAAACACGTTAGCTTATATATGGTTGTACTGTAATTGTTTTCTCATACACTCCTTTAACACGCCTCTAATGTTTAACCCTTTAAGGACTAAATTTGTTCAAAAACTTAAAATATTTACTCATTCAAGTTTCATTTGCAGGCCAAGAGAAGGCTATTTTTGAAATGTTAGCACTGGAATGACTGGCTCGGTTAGTGGTAAGATAATCTTCTCTTGGCCTGCAAATGGACAGTCCTCAAGACCACTGCAGTGGCCGATTTTAGCCGGCTTCGTCGTGAAAGGGTTAACCCATCTTAAAAAATGTGCACCTGTGTCAACTTAACCACTTTAATGGTCAAACTGACCAAAAAATCATCTTTGCAGTGGTCTTCAGACATGGCTATTTGAAAGGCCTAGGTAACCGAGCCAGTCATTTTAGTGGTAAATTTTCAAAAATACTCTTCTCTCGGCCTGCAGATAGACACTGGCTAATAGTAGGGTTCACTATGTATTTTCGTTCAGAATTTTTGGGGATTTGTAACACTATAGATTTTTGGAAAAGCATTTTATATGCCAATTTAAAAAACCAATGTTTGCATTTGCATAAATGTCTTCATGGCGGCCATCTTGAATTTTCAAAATGGCCGCCATCTAAATCCTTCGAAATCCAATATATCTGCAACCATGTACCCTAAATTCACAATTTTGATGTCTATATCTAGGGTTTCTGGTTCAACGAATGCATTGGTAACATTTATAATAAACCTCAAGTGGCAGAAATAATATTTTGGTTGATAATTCCCAAAATAATAAGCAATTCTCACAACATCTGCAAATGTCGCACCTTTTTTCTAAATCAATATTTGTTACAATATATAATGGTAACAGTAGCCCATAGTAATCATATAGAGGGGATAGAATGACGATATAGCCCAGTGGCCTGTTATCTACGTAATCACATTGTCATCATGTTTATTAATAAACATATTATGACAGAGTATGTATATGGTGAGCGGCGTGTCACAATTTTACAATAATGGATGGCCCAGGGTAATTTTCAAATTCACCAGTAAAAGTAAACTGAAAGCAAATTTTGCAGAAAAGTTGTTCAAATGATCTTTTGCTCATAGATTTGCAATAAGCATAATCAGACAGCAATAATCTTCAGGATTATCGTTTGTAATCTTGCAATAAGCATTGATCAAATATATTTTGTCATCAAATTTGAGTAAATCATGAGAGATGTACAGCTTGATGCAACACAGGAGTTAACAAACTGGAAGCTATGCATTTTATGCCAGACAGATGCTACTGTTAAATGGTGCAGCATCCAAGAATAGACTCATTTACCAATTTGTTGCAAGCAGTCGAAGAGAGAGCAACATTGAAAGATGGTTCATACATTGAAATTCAGAAAAGACTGATGCATGTGGTGACCTATCTTCACATAAAGCGGGTTGGCATCGCAGTTGTTACTCTACTGCCACTAACAAAGAAGAAATACGACGTGCACGAAATCGCATAGAGGATGCACTATCTAGTGGGTCTTACATTACTAAGAAACGTGGGATAAAGAGGAAAAGTGCTATTGATGAGGCATCGACATCAACTTCAGTATTTACACGTTCCTCGACAATTCCACTGTGTAAGGAACTGTGTTTCTTCTGCCAGACAGACGATCATAATCAGCAGTTGTTCAAATTACGAACTCATAATGCTGGTAAAGCCTTAAGAGATGCATTGGAAATAGCACAAGATACAGCATTACTTACTAGATTAAATACCTCGCTTTCCCCGTGTGATGCACATGCAATTGATGTCCGGTATCACAAGCCATGCTGGAGGAAGCATGTTTTCCACATTTTACGAGATTCAGATACTACAAGAAATGCTGAGAATGATCTCTCTCGGCAAATGGCATCTCTGATTATCCATATTGTTGAAACACACACCCGAAATGGGGTTTATCTCTATGGCTGACATAGAAATAACATATATAAACATGTTTGACCGTAAATCCTTGGACAATCATTCACCTACATTTAGTAGGCAGTGGCTGAAAGAGAAAATCCTTTCTGAGCTAAATCATGTAAGATCTGTCCTTCAAAAGTACTCGCTAGAAGCATGTGAGGAAGAAATGGTTCATTCTGCGATGTGTGAAGATGATGGTATGGAAGGCATGAAGGCGATCTATAGGGCAGCACAGATTGTTCGAAAAAGCATCACAACATTCACTAAGAATGGTGGTGAATTTGGTTCAGTCCTTGTTTCCAGCAATATGGATGACATCCCATGTGAACTATACACGCTGATACGATGGATAATGGCTGGACCTGTAGATAGTTTGGATAGTAAAACCAGAGTGTCTCGTTGATAGAGCAGTGCTTACATCTTGTCAAACCCTCATGTTTGGACTTAAATCGGATAGGCAAGTGATGCATAAGCCTAAAACTGCCTCTTATGAAAAATTCAGATCCCAGCAAAGAAGAGAAAATTCCCAGGTTCTAGGATTGGCATTATCTGTGCATCACGACACCAGGAATAAGAAGATTGTGAATCTTCTTCATGCACAGAACTGCTGCATATCCTACCACCGTACCATGCTTCTAGAAACAGCAATAGCTAACTCTGTTGTCGAAAACATGAGACAATTCAATAATCTGTATGTACCACCATTTCTAAAGAAAGGGACATTTGTTTTCTTTGCTGTGGACAACACCAATTTTGCTGAGGATACCATTGATGGTAAAGGTACTACACATGGAACAATTGTTGTGGTCTATGAAAAAGCTTCTGTACCCGGGGAATTCATTGCACCACCTTTAAACATTGGTGATGCAAAGAGCTTATCCATTACACCACAACACACATCTATGTTGCCATGCGTCAAACCAAAGGCTCAACCTGGAATGCAAAGTAATTTTGTGTTGAGTAAAACCGGTGTTGCAGACTCTTATCAGCTGACCCATATGGGTTGGGTCATAGCATCTGTTGTTGCGAGGATGGATGAAAGGAAGGAGATGTGTTTGCTTCCTGGGTGGGCTGAGTATAATTCACTCCTGTCATCAAGTAGATCTCTAACCAATGTTGGTGCATTGCCTCTTCTCCCAGAGCTGGCTCATGAATGGTCAACGCTAATGACTGTAATTAAACAAGCACAAACATTGAAGGAGATGGCTGTTGGTAAAGACCATCTAACAGTCATTACTTTTGACATGGCCCTGTATGAGAAAGCAGTGCAGCTTGTAGATGTCAACGCCAATTTAAAGAGTGGTATTATCCCAAGACTTGGCGAACTCCATGTCGTCATGGCTGCATTGAGAGCTCTCGGTACTTCTATTGAGAATTCCGGAATAGACGATGCATGGATCGAGGCTGATGTCTTTAGCTCTACCACAACGACACACATCCTGAAATGCAAGCACTACTCACGTTCTCTTCATGCTCATATCTACTCTTACATCGCATTGTATGAACTGGTCTTTGACGAATTCTTCAAAGAGTATCCAAATCTAAGGGATGCATGCATGTCAGCTACAGATGACATAGAAGAGGCGTGCAGTAAATCAAACCAAGCCAGCCGGGCAGAATCAGTGATGCCGGCTCATAGCAATCTTCTCCATGTGCTGTCTAATACTGATATGCTGAATCTCTTTCAGACATGGGTGACAAAGAGGTCCCAACATGGGATGGTCAAGTCATTAATGAACTATCTGCACCGTGTGGAAACAATCCTTTTCTTTGTCGCAGCATCCAGAAATACTGATCTGACCCTTCATCTTGAAGCTGGAGAAGCACTGAGCAAGTTATTCTTTGCTTTTGATAGAATCAAATACAAACGTCTTTGGCCAAGATACATAGCAGATATGTATGCACTCAAGCAGAATCATCCAGACACATGGCAAGAATTTGAAACTGACAAGATTGCAGTGACTAAGAATGACATTCCATTCACTTCAATTGGTGCGGATCATGCATGTGAGCATCTGAACAAAATAATGAGAGTGCACCCAGGACTATTTGGAATATCTAATAATGCAAATGCGAGACAGCGATTTTTCCTCGCTGCTCCAGAACTGTCACGGTTATCCCGGGAATTCAAGTGTCAATTTGATTTGCAAGAAGACAAGGTCAGAGATCACCATGGCATTGGAGCAAGTGCTGTTAAACACGAACACACCACAATCGACAAGATAAAGGCTGCCATACTGACTCATGGTAATCCTTTCGCTGCTGAAGGTGACATGATCTACAACATTATCTCACTTGCTTATGTACCACAAGAGTCGGTACCACAAATCCTGGATGTAGACGAAAGAGGACAGACATTATATGAAGAGTATATGAAAGAGCGCATTAATGGAGAGGTAAGCCTTTGGGCACCAGTGAAGCGTGAGAAAAACAGGATGTATACATCTGGAAACAAAAAGACAACAGTACGTATTCGTGACAAAGCTGTTGATCTCAAGGAAACTAAAGATCTATATGCTAGGCTGATGATTCTCGCAAAGTCGAGTCGAGACATTGATTTGAAGTATTCGATCGGCAACTTTGAATTCACACTGACACCGAGGGCGCTGTTTGCTCCGTGTGGCTCTGTCCTACAGTGCACCGACAAGTCGAAGTTAATCAAGCTCCTGACTGACCTACCACAAACCGAGAGCACAGAGGATTCACTTTTATTAGGTGCAACAGAAGCAACTCCCGTCGCAACTGCCGTCGCAACTAAGGAATCTAGTAGGAGAATTGCAGTTGTGGATGGAATGGTTCTTGTCCAGAAGCTGGCAAAGAAACCAGCAACTATTGTGACAGTCAACGACCGTAGTAAATGTTTTAATGACAGGTTAATGAGTCTGACAGCAGGATATGATGAGATCATTCTTGTATTTGATACTTATCAAGCAGATTCCCTGAAAAACACGACCAGAGAGAGACGACGACATGGGAAGGATCCAATTAGATATCAAGTCAAAGATGATACCAGTATCAAGCATATCCCAATGACAAGATTTTTGTCTCATGTCCAAACAAAGAATGACCTTGCGCAGTATCTGGCAGAGAAGACTATTGAGTACAATAAAGAGTCATCTACCTTGGTCATAGCATCAGCACCAGGCCAGACGATAAGTAATAGAAGCCTACATTTTGAGAACAACAATTATGAGGAAGCTGATACATTAATGATCTATCATGCCATATGTGCAACACAGCGAGATCTTGATACAGCAGAGTTGGTGATTTTCTCTCCGGACACTGATGTCTTAGTGCTGGCAATAGCATATTATGACAATCTACCTAAGAATACGTCTATCTCAATGGTTTCTGGTACCATTAAGCTACGGCCTATATGGAAAACTCTAGGCATGGAGAAAGTAAGAGCATTACCCGCATTCCATGCCTTTACTGGAGCAGACAACATTGGCAGGTTCTCTAGGATAGGTAAATCAACATGGTTACAGCTTTTCCTAAAGGCAGACAGCGACGTAATCGACGCTCTGATAAATTTATCGAGAAGCACTGAGGTCACAGATGAGCTACTTTCAACTCTGGCAAAATTTGTGTGTGCTGCATACTGTCCAAAGTCTATTAGAATCGAGAACATCCCAGAGTTACGTTGGCATTTATTCTGTAAGCAGCTTGCTGATAGTGAACGTCTACCGCCTGCTATTGGTGCTTTGAAACAGCATGTCCTTAGAGTACAAGTCCAGGCAAATGTGTGGGGTCAGGCAGACATTTCACATCATGTGTTTCTGGATCCAGTACAGAATGGATACTACAAGGAGACAGGTGGCCAACTAAAGGCAAAAACAACAGATGTTTTACCAGCTCCAAAGTCTCTCATTGAGATGGTTAGGTGTCAATGCAAATCGAATTGTTCCTCTCATCGATGCTTGTGCAAATCCAGACTTACCATGCACTGAGCTTGTCAATGCAGCGCAGAGTGTGAAAATGATGATGACTCAATCGTTGATGTCTCTATATCAGATGATGAAGATGACGCCAATGTTGCTAGGTAGACAGCAACTGATGCAGCACATTGATTGTTGCTTGAATACTTAGATTAAATTGGTGAGATAACTCTGTTATATGCCAAATAAAATTCATCATTGCAACATTATCACAAAAAGTTACAAATTTGCAGATGCTGTCTGTAACTTACATATTAAGTCAGGACTTATCTACCAAAACATTTCTGTTATTTGAAGTTTATTATAAATGTTACCAATGCATTCACTGATCCAGAAAACATAGATATAGACATCAACATTATTAATCTAGGTCATATGGTTGCAGATATATTGGATTTTCAAAGATTTTCGATGGCGGCCATTTTGAAATTCAAGATGGCCGCCATGAAGACTTTTGTGCAAATGCAAACATTGGTTTTTGAAATTGACACATTAAAAGCTTTCCGAAAAAATATAGTTTTACAAATCCCCAAAAATTCTGAACGAAAAAAATATTTTTTACACTGTGACCCTGACTATAAGTAAAAACATTAAATTTCTTTACCATTAACCCTTTAATGGTTAAGCCGGCGAAAAGAAATTCAGTGGTAAATTTACAAAAATAATCTAAAATTAAAATATCTTGAAAAATATTGACCATCAAAATGTTTAATTGATATTTCAAGTAGTATTTTGAGCGCTCTGAGCCGCTTGTAACACACGCGGGTTTAAATCACGAACACGCCTTTATGATCATCTCAATAATAGTACGTGTATTAGACGTATCCCGGTAATCTGGTTGGTCGACATACATATGACGTCATCATATACTGGCATCGGATCTGCGTAAGCGCCAATAATGTTGAAAATATGTCCCCCAAGCATGCCCATACGTTATACGTGCGAAACATTGTGGGGACATGGTGATTGATGGCTGGGATCAATCAATCTCCCTGTCTACCATTAATATATGTCATTTCCCTGTCTACCATTAATATATGTCTGCTCCCACCTCACCACACCCACATCATCTGTCGGGACCTGGGACTTGTGGGCTACTGATCTGAATATATTATTCTAGAACTAACCATTTTAGGCTGGGGACATCCGTCATTTGAACCGAACAATTAGGGGTTCCCACAAAGGTACAAAATTCTGATGTTCAGTAATCTTGACAAGGTGAATTTTATCGAAATGTTGCCAACGAAATAAGGTGTTCATACGGTTTAAAAAAATAAGAATTTAACATAATACAGTGATAATAGTTGATGGGGCTGAATTCCAAAATAGGCAAGCACTGGATTGGATTCCAATGTCTCTTAGACCAGATCTGCCATTCATGTATCTGACGTCATAATCAATTACATCACTATATATCTAGCTCCGTCATTGACATTGAAAGGTCCGTCAAGGGCAGGCCTACGAATTGTAGATCGTTAATCGATTTGAAATTTAATAAATAATATGTTAAATATTTAAAAACTAATTTGACTGTGTGCTGTTGCTGCCACAGGCAGAAACATGGCAGAAACAGTCCCCCAGGCAAATTAGTTTCAAAATATTCAACAGCTTACATGAATAATTACCTTGAGATTTAGGCCGTGTTCATACTAGAGACTTAATCCTGAATAACGCCACAGTGGGGTATGACGTTATTCCGGATTAACTCTATTGAGAACATAGCATTAGATTCTGGGAATTCAGATTTTAAAGTTTTACATGGATTCCAACGCGAAAAACATTTGGGAGAGCATAGATAGAAATAGTTACCTCTATTTCCATACAAAGGAGAAAATTAAGGATCGGTCGCAAGTGTCATTATTAGTTCACCTGGCCTGAAAGCTTATGCATGGCGAGCGTCGGTTGTGTGTCCGTCACCCATCACCTTTTCCTTTAAACGACTTCTTATCAAGAACCACAGGGCCGATTTCAATTATATTTGGCAGGAACGATATATAAATTCAAGTTTTTTCAAAGGAAGCCGATCGGTCAATTTGATCGGCGGTCATCTTGGGTTTTGGCCTATTTTTAAAAATGTCTTAAAGATCTTCTCAAAAACCGCATGTGGGGGGTGGGGGGGTGGTCGGTTCAAAACTAATGAAATATCATCTAGGGCAAGAGTTTAACCAAATTTGTTCAATGGGACTTGATTGGCCAAATGGTTCGGCGGCCATCTTGGATGACCTAGTTTTCGCGAAAACTACTCCAGAACCGATGAAGTTATGAGGCCGCAATTTGGCAGATAAGTAGTAGTGTCGGGGTCAAATTGATACCACCTCCCTCAACTGGCCGCCGTTCGGCAATCCGTGGCCCCCACCACCCTCTCAATCCCTGGGGCATAGGAATTTGAGACATGTGTACAGAACTCCAGTGCGGACCCCACAATATCCGGGAGAACCTCCTCAGGATACCGGCCAGTGGCCGGCCTCTCTCTCTATTCTGACCGGTATCCTGAGGAGGTTTTTCTATCTGTGGGACATTTTTGTACCTATCCTACCTATCTTCTAACCCACCCTGTTGATATTCCAGCCGGCTGTTGCGTGTGGGTCTGTGGTGTTTTAACCCCACACCGGGGAGTGCTGCGGTCGGCCTTTATCTAACCTGGTCATATTACCCCGGCCCTAGTGTCTTACCTAGTTTCGAAATTTCAGGTAAGTTCTAGCGAGGTCTTTTAAGCGAGATTTGAACGCAGTCTGCAGCCTGGGAATGCTATGCAATTCCACAACTCTATCAATCGACCCACCGCAACACTACTAAAATCTCGCCTGTTAGTAATCTTATCTCTGAGCGTGAGTTGTGCAATCGCTGTTACGCACCAACACAGCAATGTGTGACCCCATAACTTATCAGCTATAATAATGCATACATAGTTAATGCGATGCATACATGGCCGAGACAGTTAATGCGGAATAGCTTATGAAACCATATCAGCTGTAACGGTAATCAGCAATTATCGTTGCATTGACATTTTTCAAGAACCTAATCATTAATACTCGTTAATTGTTCCAAACCATTATAAGCGGTGTTGCTGCAGTGCTTGATTAAAATGCTTGATTAAAAATGCTCAATTTATGACTTTGATTTGAAGTAGCTCAAAGGGAGCATATTTTGCCTTACGCATTATCCGATGACTGTGATAGCGATGGACAAACTCTTCAACTATATGAATTATTTAGAAACGGTTTGCAGTTTTGATGTGGATGCTGCTATCGAGTTGGAACAAGAGTGGAAACAAGAAATAATGCAGTGATCCCTCACACTACTCCCACGTATCAGCTCCTGAACATCGACCACATCTCACACATGTAGTGCAGCAATGATAGTAACACATGGCCGAGGTAGTTAAGGCGTTAGATCCACGATTTTGTGTTTATTGGCAAACTAAAAATCACAGGTTCGAATCTCACTATTAGCATTTGTGGATAACTCGGCCATTTCTTGCCCGATTTTAAAATGGTAAACGGTTTTGAAATTCTCGCTTCGAAAAAAAGAAATAATCCAGTAATTCTCGCCCACCAACCTCTCAATGCGCGCTACTCCCACGTATCAGCTCCTGAACATCGACCACATCTCACACATGTAGCGCAGCAAGGAGAACACATAACTTATCAGCTTTACATATTGATACATGGCCGAGGTAGTTAATGCGTTGGATGCTTATGTTTATTGGCAAACTAAAAATCACAGGTTCAAATCTCACTATTAGCATTTGTGGATAACTCGGCCATTTCTGGTTCGATTTTAAAATGGTAAACAGTTTTGAAATTCTCGCTTCGAAACTAGAAATAATCCAGCAATTCTCGCCCACCAACCTCTCAATGCGCGCTACTCCCACGTATCAGCTCCTGAGCGTCGACCACATCTCACACATGTAGCGCAGCAATGAGAACAAATAACTTATCAGCTTTACATATTGATACATGGCCAAGGTAGTTAATGCGTTGGATCCTTATGTGTATTAGCAAACTTAAAATCACAGGTTCAAATCTCACTATTAGCACTTGTAGATAACTCGGCTATTTCTGGTCCGATTTTACAATGGTAAACAGTTTTGAAATTCTCGCTTCATTCCGGTCCTGATTGGTACCAAGAACGAGGAGAATAAAGTGATTTCTCGGTACAATATAAGCATGAGGGGGCCGAGGTCTGACCCCATAGCCCGGAGCATGAGGCGAGAAGGCGAACACATTCTCGACCAGCGTCTCAGCGAAAGGGAGACGGAGGATAGAGGTCGCCGGTCAGTACACTGGACATTCTTCAGAGGTCTAGAAGAGTATGACTGCCCTCGACACATACAGGGACAACATGTGTCTCTGGCGATGTCTAGCAGTCCACCGAGGAGCGAGAGCTGATAGAAGTACAGCTCCTGTACGAGAAATTGCCACACAGTTCTACAGCAAGACAGTACCTGATGTCCGCAAGACCTTGCTGGATCAGCTGGACAAGGTAGAGTTCTTCGCCAAGATCGGGATTCACGTGTATGAACCAACCGAAGAGGGCACCTGGCACATGATCAGGCAAGCGGCTCACTACCGTGACACCATGACCATCGGAGTGTGGGACCACCATACTTTCTATATCAAGAACATCTCCAAGCTGGCACATACACTAGTCTGCAGTCACTGTCAGCAGAGGTTTACAAAGGCATGCCATCTTCAACGCCACACTGATCACTGTACAGGCGGCAAAACAAAAATCGTGTGTCCTGGCGAGAAGGTTGAGGTGCCACAGTCTGCGTATGAGAAAGCCTTCTATCCGCCCCAACCATCCAGTTCAGCGTCTACTCATTGGGTCGAGTATGAGTCGAGAAACAGAGGCGTACACATACACCATGTAGAGTGTGGGCACGGTGGCGAGAGTTGGATCGAGGGTGCTCCCGTAGATGGTTAGGGTCCGATCACCAACACCGTTTACCAGTTCCATGGCTGTCACTGGCACGGGTGTCCACAACACCAGCGAGGTGAGGATGCCGAACAAAGACCCCCGCAAGACAGTCTTGAGAGAGGAGAAGCTGAGAGTGTCTTGATGCACGCTTGTGGTACAGTGGGAGTACTGTATAAAACGCTGTCCAAGCGTCCCTAAACGAGTTCGGACTGTCCCATACCTACACTTCATGGTTTACGACTTCGAAGCACTCCTAGATGGTATCAAGACTCATCTTATGGATACTCTCACGATCGAGAGTACTCACATACCTATCTCTGTGTCAGTCCTTAGAGGGCGCCACGAGTGAGCCCACTCACCTCTGCAATCCTGACCCCAAAGAACTGATCAGGGAGTTCATGCTGGCGATCCAACTGCGAGCATCTCTAATCCGGACAAGGTTTATGGCACATTACATACCGACAGACCTGGACAAGCTCCCAAAGCGACAGCAGGGACTGATCAACGAGTGGGGCGACCAAGTGCCTGGACTGGGGTTCAACTCTGGGCGGTATGACCTGAACCTCAACAAGAAGTACATTGTCGATGAGCTGACTGACAGTACAGGTACAGTGAAAGTTGCCAAGAAGGCTAGTCAGACCATGTTCCTCATAACACCTGAGCTACGGTTTCTCGATGTGCTGAACTACCTCGGTCCAGGAGTCTCGTACGAGGTATGGGTCAAAGCTTACGTGTGTACACAGCAGAAGAGCTGGCTCCTGTATGAATGGTTTGACACACACGAGAAGCTCAACTATCCAGGGCTTCCTGACTACTCAGCATGGACATCTAAGCTCAAGGGTGGCTACTTCTTGACACGAACAGATTGGGAACAATGTAACCAGACATTCAGCGAGCACAGAATGTGGACATTCGCCGACTGGCTGCAATACTACAACAATCTGAACGTCAGTCCATTCATCGAAGCCCTAGAGCAGATGCGGAAGTTCTACACAGAACGAGAAATAGACATCCTCAAAGATGCGGTGTCTCTCCCAGGTGTGTCACTGCAGTACCTGCTACGTGGAACCGCTCAGCACATGCCGGATGTTAGCCTCTACTCTCCAGGCAAGGAGGCCTACGAGATGCTGAAGGACGTGGTTGTTGGAGGGCCCAGCATCATGTTTACCAGATACCATGAGGCAGGTGTGACACGCATCTGCCAGAGTGAGCGTGTCTGCCAACGTCTACTTGGCTACGACGCAAATGCTCTGTACCTGTCAATGATGGCCAAAGAGATGCCCTGTGGTAAGGAGACAGTGCACCATTGGTCCGGTGCCAGTGGTGTAGCCCGCTTTAAGGAGGAGCTCCTAGAAGACCGCTTGTTTGGATTTGCTGAGGTGGATATAGAGGTCCCTAAGGCTCTGTGGGCAAAGTTCGAAGAAATGCCCCCACTCTTCTATAACCGCGAGATCCCGGTAGAGGCCGTCTCTTCTGAGATGCAGGCATATCTAGAGCATACAGGGCAGAAGCGACCCACCACCCAGAAGCTGGTCGGCCCTCTCTGGCAAGAAGTGGCTGCTGTATGCACCGACACTCAAGTGGTATATAACCCATGGCCTGGAGATCACTGCTGTATACCGCCCCATAGACTATGAGGCCAAGCGCCCATTAGACTGGTTCGTGGAGAATGTTACGGAGGCCTGCCGCTCGAGAAATGTAGATAAGAGCAAAGCACTCTTGGCAGATCTCTTCAAACTCCTCGGCAATGGTGCCTACGGGAAGCTCATCAAGGCCCTAGAATGCCATAGCAAAACCAGCTTCATGAAGGATGAACGTGTGGTAGACAAGGCCCTGCCTAGTGCATGGTTCGAAGATCTTGAGGAGATCAGTGAGTCATACGAGCTCCAGAGTCACAAGCCGAGAATCACTATTCGAAGACCATTCCAGGTTGGGCTAGCTGTTTATGAGCTCGCGAAGCTGCGAATGCTGGAGTTTTGCTACGACTTCCTCGATCGCTACGTAGCTCGTGACAGCTTTGAGTACCTGCTGATGGAGACTGACTCCGTGTATATCACTATAGCAGGCTCCAACCTCGAAGACGTCATTCGCCCTGAGATGCGAGAAGAGTACCAGGCTCATAAGCGGGACTGGCTAGCTTGGGACAAATGGTCTGGACGGACTCCGGGACTATTCAAGCTCGAGTTTGAAGGCTCTTGTGGCATCGCTCTCTGCTCCAAATGCTACTACGTGGAGAGCGCAGCTGCAAGTAAGTGCTCGGCTAAGGGAATGTCAAAGCGGCAGAATGAGGTCTCTTGGCAGAGGTTCTACAGTGCCCTACATGGCGGGGTGGACAGAGCTAAAAACCGAGGCCTACGCATGCGCAACCAGGGTATGGTGACGTATGCGCAGGAAAAACTTGGACTCTCCGCTTACTATGATAAGCGCCATGTGCTACCAGATGGGGTCCATACCGAGCCCATCGAGTATCATGTTAGCACCATAGGGGGTGGTAGCTGTGTGTATTCAGGGACTAGCTGAAGCTCTTCTACGACAAATGGTCGCCTAGGCACTCCGTGCTGGCGTGCCAGGTAGTACAGTGTAGGCTGCCCCTCCGCCTCCACATACCTGTCAAGCCTGTGAACATCTATCGACCAGTTAGGATCTGTTGCATGCCGTCGACCACCTTCTAGCTCACCAGGCTCATACAGGTACCGAACCAGAGCATCAGCAGGTAGGCACTCCTCTCCCTTGTTCGCTTCTCCAGAGATGTGACCAGCAGTGTGTCTGATAGCCTCTACCAGCTTCTTCCCGATTAGCCTAGTAATCTCGGCATTGGATCGCTCCACCACAGCAGGCAGCCCTCTCATCCATACTCTAGAACATTTACTCAGCACGGCCATTTCCTGGGCGTATTGGTGTCTCTCTTCCAGTGTCCAATTCCACCGCTCAACGAAAGCCTGAGCATGGTGATGCCCTACCTCACCTCGCCTAACTGCCACACCGTGTTTCCGCATGAGTGCTGCAGTCTCACCTCTGAACATCTTACCCCCATCCACCTGCAACAATTCTGGCCACTGGAGGGGATTTTCCGAAGCCTCGTAGACACCCTGGAATGCCTGTGCCACCTGACTTGTCTGTGAGGGGTACTGCAGCCTTGTACCTGCTGGCGACATCGACGATGGTGAGGGCATACTTGTATGTCTTGCAACCAACCGAGTCATGTGGAAGGAATAGTACATCTGCCTGGTGAACTCTGTTCAGCACAGTTTCCTCGAAATGAGCATGACTGATGTACCATGGATGAGGTCTGTATATCTGCCACATCGCCTGGCGGCTGAGCCACTGGCTAACTGTCTCCAATGTTATGTTGTGGCCCTGGCGACGTGCATCCTCGAGTAGTTGAGGGGGCTCATGGTAATATCCACCAGGCTGATGGTAGAGTTCCTCAAGAAAGATGGAACTCCTAGATTTCATCACTGACGTCCACTCCTGTCCTGTCACGCACGGCCTGGGTGAACTCTAACCAGACGAGCAGTCTGCCGTCCTTCATTCGACCATCACTGAAGACCTCGAACACCTCCGTACACTGGTGTCTAATCTCTGCTGGATCCTCACTGAACAGTAGTTTATCGACCAACCCTCGGAAGTTAAGGGCCTTGACCAGTCGTACATTGATGCCATCGAGCGCTATGGCAACATATGGTAGCCAAGGGACTGCGACTCCTAAAAACGTACCTACTCCTGAGGCGATGGCTGGTATGGCTTCAAAAATCTTCTCCACCCCATGGAGAGCATTGTTGGTGATCTTGCGGACCATCTCGCCAGCCTTCGTTGTGAACAGAGCGATCAGAGCCCCAACTGCTGCCAGCGGACCGATAGAACCTTTTATGTAAGTGGGATAGATTCCTTTCAATCTGTGTACTAGCTTGCGGGATTCAGGCGCGGTCTCCGCTATATCATCATACTCACCCGCGGTCTCTGCTACATCGTAGTCGTCTGCATCATAATCCTTCTCATCATGGTCCTCGTCAGCTATATCCTCGACTGAATCTTCATAAGCCTCTGGTTCATGCATATCCGTCGCTGGGGGAAACCTATATAGTAGCTTTAAACTGTAGTCTATAGCATGGCATCCGCAATCTTGAATGCGCGCTTGTTTGCCTTAGCGAACTGGGGACGCAGCTCGCCGACAAGAAGGCAGCAGACGTCGAGCGTGAGTGTCATAACCAAGCGATGGAGAAGCTGTCTAAGGAGAGGTTTGAGTACAGCAAAGCCCCCGAGCATATGCGCCAGAGGGAGGCACACCGACGCCAACTCCGAGCTCAGGCCAATATGAAGCATCGACAGGTCAGAAGACAGCAGAGCTTATAGTAGTGGTGGCAGCTGCAGTGGTGACGACACGAGTCATGCTCTACGCACGCTCAAGCTGAATACATGATGTGGTCGACATGCATACCTTAACATAGCCAAAGTAAAGTAGCGTCACACATAATGGGCGAGTCCCAGCTATGAGGTTTCCGATGTTGAAGCTGAGCCAGGTGCCCTGATTAGGTGGGATGTTCCTGCTTCCACTGGTTAGTCGCAGAAGTCCATATGACTTAGTTTTCTGTCTGTAGAGTTGGCAGTCAGCCAGCTCGCGTACCTAACCAAGAACATTGATCCCAGCAACCACAAGCTTGAAGTCGTCTAGCTTATCCACCCGCTGGATGGATCCTCCGTTCTGAACCAGGACCGCAACAGCGACACAGTTCGATGCACCACGATGCAATGTCAGCTCTACCCGTTGGTTAGCTGTGGCTTGACCTGCTGATGTTCTCGCTCCACATGCATGATCCGCTGGTTAGAACCCATTTGCTTCAGTACCTGGTCATTCTCGTCATGCCAGACATGAAGTCTTGGATCATTCATCAGCGTATCTGCGAGCTGCTCAGTGTTCACCCAGAGGAACAGCCTATCCTGCATGCCAGCTGGATTCACGTGTGTGTTATCGAGGAGGGTTAAGAGTGGACCTGCCACGGGCTTCTTGACACCTGCCCGTAGTTCGAATTCCGTGAACCCCTCATTGCACCCCACAGCGTAGTACCCCTTTCCCTTCGCATAGAAGTTTGGTCCACGAGCCAACGGACCTAGGACTCGGTACTCATCATTCACATAGGTGGTGTCTACGGTGCTGTTGCTCTGCATGATCTTCCACCTGTTCAGAACCTGTGGGAGCTCTACCATCTGTTCTATTGTGCTCTGAAGCTTGAACTCGAGTGTCATGCTCTTGATCTCGTGAATATGTGCCGAGATTACAAAGTCAATGTACTTCCCAGCAGCGGACAATGGATTCTCACCATGTATACTGGGTCGAACGACCATCAGTCAGTCCTTCCGAGGATCAGTGTGGTGCGATGTCGTGGGTTCAATGGCCCCATCTGGATGTTGCACATACTGTAGCATGTTTAAGGTCTGGGTACATAGAGGGATTAAACGGCTGCCATGTTTGGTAACGTTCTCCAGCAGATTGTCTATAGGCAGCAGGACGAGTCGGCACGACAGCCACAGCATGCACTGTCCCACTGTGACAGGGTCAGAGGACTGCTTCGTGAAATCAACATTATCCACGAGCGAGCCAAGGTCACACCTCCGTCTGATGTAGAGATACTGGCCGCCATAGGGGAAGGCGCGCCAACTCGTAGTACAAAAGAACTCCTGACTCGGATACTCTACCGGAAGTTTGACAGCACCCAGGGCAGGACACTTGACCTACCTGTGGCCCAAACCAACAGTCCTGTTATTCTAGCTCTCCAAAAGGCGAGGGTCGACCCCAAAGATCTACTAACGGTCGGAAAGTGGGCTGCCGTATTTAGCCTCCATAGCCAGGAAGAGCGAGAGATGCTGGATAGCCTCCAGTCTGGAGCAAATAACTACTTCAGGGAGGAGGTCAGTGCCGCTGTAGCGGAGAGCCATGACACCGGTCATGCAGAAGGTACTCAGGAGGGGTTCACTGTTGGCCGCAAGGAGGCTGTTGAGCACATCTTCAACGAAGAAGGGCGGAGGAGATTGGCCAGTGATCTGGCAGCATTTCTGAAATTCCCAGATAAATACCAAGACTACCTTATCAAATCCACTCGCAAGTCAGATGCTCGTCACGCATGGACAACGTGGATCTTCCATGAGAAGTTCGAGAAGAAGAGAGTCCTACCATCTGACCATCAGTGGATAGAGTTTAAGTGACACGCGTCTGACGAAGTTCCTCAAGCTTCTGACGAAGTTCCTCAAGCATCTGACAAAGTAGCAGAGACCGCGGACGAAGTAGCGGAGATTGTGCAGCCTTCTGATGAATGAAAAAAGTTGCGGCAGCTGCGACAGTCTGTCAGCGATGACGCATAGAGCAGGCTAGTTTCCTGGCTGGATTAAGCTTGTAGGTGAAGGTCTGTGCCTTTTCCAGAGATGGCTTGAAGTGTGACATCTCACCTGTCTCCTTGTTGCTGAAGATGAAGCGGTACAGCTCAGCTGCCCTCTGAAAGAGGATGAAGACAGTTATCTTTGTGTGCCGGATGCACCTGGTGATGTTGCTGATGTAGGTGACTGTCTTTTTGTCCATTGCAGGGTCATCGATGACTAGAACAAGTGGTTCTGTGAGTCGGGCTGGCAGGAGCTTCTCCATCAGTGCTTGCAGGTTATGCACCTTGGTGATTGGGCCATTGTACCATTGATCATTATGGTCAACCGCCTCAGCAGCGGGGTCAGACACCAGAAGGATGTATTGAGAGTGTAGATGTTCGGCCAGGAGAGCCCACAGCAAGATGTTTTTCCCGTGTCCTGGTGGGGCAATGATCAGACATGGTACAGACATGCGTGCGGAGGATGGTTAGCACTTGGTCGGCGGTGCCTCGTCTATATCTGGGAGACTAAACGGCAGTACTTTCTGCACCAGCTCTTTCGCCTGCAGAGCGGGGAATCCTGCATAGGACTCAGACATAACCTTGAGGGCACCAGCCTCATCGACTTCGAGCATACCTCGCATCGTTGCCCTGTCTTTGATGCTCATCCCTTTGTATACAGTCTTGGCCTTGTTAATGGCCGATTTTCCTACCGTATCAGTGTTCCCGATGAGATCTCAGGCTGGGATGGTACCTCGGATCTCCAGCGGGTCTCCCTTCTCATCGAAGTCTAGGAAGGAGATAGGGGCAACAGTGTCCTCTGAACCGAGGCGTGCCTCGCCCAAGTGAGCAAGATCGCCTAGCTCTTTGCTTTCTAGGTCTGTGAGTGACAGAGTCATAGTGCTATATACACGGCTTAAACCTACTAGTCATACCCCCAGTGAAATAGTTGGGCATAGGAGGACCACGCAGTCGGCCAAGGGAATATGTAGCAGTGCTCAGGGTACTGGCCCTCTCTGCAGGGGTATGCATTGTGGGTGGTCCACCATTCCCGGGCATTGGCGATCCTCAGTCCGTGTGCTCGACTATGGGCTACACACTGCCCTCCAGCATGCCATGCCTCATATGCTGCAGGGGACTCGTGATCCATCTCTCACTATTCAGAGGGGTTAAACGTAGGCGACGATGATCTCAGCCATTGCACTCATTGCTAGCCCTAGAATCACGGCCTCCATTAGTGTAACACGTTCACCCATGATCGTGACAGCAACAGTGTAGGAGGCCCAACTGACGGCGATCTTTGGGATGGGGTGAGTTATTCTGAGACAGTGCCCGGCCACCCCACTCACCACTGTAGTGAGGACAGCCGCAGTGGTGGCAGGAATAACCTCATTTCCCCCTGTCATCTTTACCATGGCCACATTCTCCGCCACGTTACTGGCGACATGGACTGCCAGTGGTTTTGCTTTGGTCAGTAACTTCTGTGTCTTGGTCCACAGCAGGTTCTCCACCTTCTGAAGACGTGCCTGGCTCTCGGGCAGTTGCTGCTGTACCGTTGACGTCATTGTTTAAGCACTGAGTAAACAATGCTGTTTAATGTATGCGTCCCCTGTCGAGAGAGCTAATAAGAGCTTCCCAGTCTGCATCTGCCAGGTGGCCAGGTTGGTACTCAGGAATATTCATCTCTCTATTGAGACATCTTAAACATGTCTGGGCTCGCGCTATGCAAGAAGTACTATGAGGTCTTCCGGAGGGAGTTGAAGGACTACAAGAAGAAGACACCAGATGAGCTCGCTCAGCTCTCCAGTGCTGAGCTGACAGGGGAGCTGACAGCTGTGAAGCTCTATCTAGGATTTGGTAAGGGGCAGATCTGCTTCCTCGAATACCTTATCATGGGCAGGAGTATCGTCGAGCAGCTCCTGCGAGCTAAAGGTTTCTACAAGGATCGGGAGTATCTGTCAGATGTGTTCCAGCAGTTGCAGACCTCCATGGCCTCACCTGACTCAGAGCTGAACAAGGCTCTGCGATCCTACAAGCTGGAAATAGGATGCGCTGTGGAACCATCCAGCCCTTGCCATGTGCATGTTGGCAGCGTGTAGAGGGGCTGTAGGGCAGGCCAAGCTGGGTCAGTGTCTCACCGTGGTCCCCACTGCTACTGTAGAGTCAGGATAGTTTTATAGCTGATTTGCTAGCAGCGGGGTAGGCTGATCCCGAGCGTCACGATATCTAGGCCTGACAACACTCGTAGAGCTACCACGGGAAGTGGTGTCATGTTGACCGGCTGCAGTGTCGGGGTTGAAGATCGCATGGGAAGCGTCGTGTCGACTGGCTGCAGTGTCAGGGTCGGAACGACTGTATGGCCCGTACTACACGTAGGTGCGTTGATAGCAGTGTTGAAGCCGAAGTGGACACCGGGGGGAACTCCCCTCGACTATCATGTGGTTATAGCCCCTTACTTGGAGGTCCTCGATGTTCACAATCATGTTGCACGGAATCAACCGTAGGTGTGGTGAAATAACAAAGTCAAGTTTGCGACGGGCATTCTGCAACCCCTGCTGGAACTTAGCAATAAGACTACTGGGGTCTGCCACGATGATCATATGCTCAACGAGACTGATGAACATGGCCTGCACCTCTGCTCTGCTGACACCATCTATGGAATGATGCAGCTTGGTGTGTGCTGTAAGGAGGCAGTAGCACAGTGCTTCCAGGACTGGTTGATCTGAACGATCCCTGCTGGTGTGAGGCCTGAGGTGGTGTGTGGGACAAAGTACGTCCACACATCTGGATAGTCCTGCCACAAGCCAGTGATGTGCATATTTTTCACCAGCGCTTCAAGGTCAGAGTCTGGATTGAACGAGAATGTCGCTGTCTTCCGGCGGCCTACTCGTCGGGGTGTTCGATAGGGGAATCCTGGGTAGTCACATCTCGTGTCACCGTACATAACCCCTAGGCCACTGTTGTCACCACCATGCCACCGATAGTCTGGGTGAGCGCTAAACTCTCTCTGTGGTCTGCTGGCCGCTGAGACGCTATGACTGTTGAGCTGTGGGTTGAAGTCGTTTGTATCAGGAAGGCTTGCACCCAGCTCATGGAGGAGTCGACGCACCGTGAAGTACATGTGGAATCTGAGACAGCTGGCGATGAGCACAGCTTCATGAGTACCAGAATAGGAGTGATGCAGCGTGGAAATTACTCAACGTCCTGCCGTGGCACACCACACGGCAAAGTTCAGCTGCTGATTCCAGTATGAGAGGCTTGGAGCAGCCATTCAAGTATGAGCTTGTTTTGCATCCTTGATGGTGATGGGGCAGTTGGTCAGTGGTCGTGACTCGTGGGTTGATGGAGAAGCTGGTTCGGGACCGTCCATCCACTGTGATGGAGAACGGTGTTAGCTCTGGTATATCATCCAATAGACCTCTAAGGCCAGTCAAGGGTGTACCCAGGAGGGGCAGTTGGCTCCGGATGACTGTCGTGAGGTTCAGTGGGAAGGCCATCTATGCTGGTGTTCTTAAAGCTACCATACAGGCAGCACACTATTTGTAGTCGTCTCGACTCGATAGACTGGCGGGGTGACCTCGCCGTAACATCTCGTTTTTTAGCTCCTCCATATCAACCTGCCCGCTGGGGCCTTTGAGGTATTGCTGTCGCACTTTAGGTTTCTCCGTGCAGTACAGGGCTTGGACCTTCAATATATGGTGGTACTCTTCATCAGTGACCTGGCCATCCTTGAGAGCTTTGCTGACAGACTCGTCGATAGTCCGTAGCATACTCTGTGCCAGTGTCACGTACTTAGCATGCTTCTCCAGCCTCCTTGTGATCTGCCGCTGCCCCACCCCCAAGCCCGTGGCCAAGACAGTGGCAGCTAGTGTCACGCCACCCAGTGGGATGGTGACGAGGGCACCCACCCCAGTAGTGAGAGTGGCCACAACTGCCACACCAGCACTGGCTCCAATCACACCCGCAGCAGTGGTTGTATGCGCGAGGACGTTGTATGCTGTCTTATATCGCCTGCACGTTCTGCTGTACTTGTCTGCCTCATGGACGAGATTCTGCCTTATTGTATATATCTGCTGGAGTCGCCAGCCGTGGATGGTACCGGCCTCGTCAGCAGTCAGGGAGGGTATAGTTCTGGTTGCTTCCGCCACTCTGATTTTGCCATAGTATATCTGGAGGCGTAAACTGGCATCACCTGCAGAATCTGCTCATGAGTCACAGAAGGGTTCATTTTGGAGAGCCCGGCGAACCGTACCAGCTTGAGGGTGTTGAGACAGACGTCTCTTAGACAGTGGTCATCCAGCACTATGTCGGGTGCCAGTAGCTTTCTGAGACGTGACATCTGGAACTTCACCTTATCACCAAGTTAGCAGGTCCGCCGCTGGAGGGCTTTCTTGGTCTTACACTTCTGCGCCATCTCCTCTTTCTGTATGACCTCTGGCTCATCCTCGTCTGAGAAGACACCTGGCTCATCCTCGTCTGTGAAGACATCTGGCTCATCGTCGTATGTGAAGATATCTGGCTCATCGCGCGTCTGTCAAGACTCCTGCATCCCGCTTACACTTCTTCAGGAGGTCCTGCCAGTATTTGGAAGTTTCACTGTTCCTTTATCTCCTTGCAATGCTCGCGTTCTGTTGATACCGGCTGTCCCGCTGTAGTCACTCTCCTTCTTGTTGCAGTGCGAGCATCTGTTCGTTTAAGGCCTTTATCTGTGCAGGGGTCATGAAGGGGCAAAGGTCAGATATTCCTGGTGTGATATCATGTTCTCATCAGGTCAAGGTCTAGTAAGAGTGTAAACTCTAAATGGGCGTCCGATATCCCATCCATGCTGGCATATATGTTAATGGAAGGGCTGTCAGACAGGTGATTTACAGGTGTGAACAGGCTAGGACTGATAGCTTTCCATAGGTTGCTGTTGGCACCTGGGAGATACTCTATCACGTCCCAGCTGTCTTCTCCAGTGAGCTGCTGTGTGTACCGCCCGAAGCTTGAAGTATCACATCGGCGTGTATGTATGTTGTGCCCCGCTGGTGAACCTCAAAGCGGACCCATTCTACACAGTAATGTACCACCCGTCTCCCCTCTAGAGAGGGAGAGATTACGTTCTCACCACCGGAGAGCAGCAGTCGGGCAATCGGTATGGTTATATGTCTCGTTTAAACCCCTCCTATAGCATGCTATGGAACCCATATTTGCTCACTCGACTGGTCTTGCTGACCTCGCAGATGTGTATGCAGTTGATGCTGCCAAGGTAGAAGAGAGCGATGGCAAGTCATTCGCCCTACAGTACGAAGCAAGCTCAAAGGCATTCTCCCTCCACCCCATTGGTGGTGATGGGGTGGAGCTGCTCACAGACCTCAAGGATGTGACGAAGGCGCGCCTGGGTTGCAACATAGATGGCCACAAGATCGTGTTTCGGTACGATTTCCAGAAGAGGAAGTACATCCTCGAGCCATTGATTGAGCTCTCGGATACAGAGGTGGCAGACATCAACACCCTAAATAGCCACCTCAGCTTTCATCTGGTCCAACCATATTCGAGCGGTGCCCCGCCGATGGCCCGTGATGGCCTGCTATTGACCCTGGCAAAAATCCTGCAATTCATATTTGAGAAGAATGAAGTGTGATACCGCACTGGACCTGGGGGTGACTGGCAAACATGGCTGCCCCTATATATGCCTCGCGCACTCATTGACATAGAGTTTACTCTCCTCTCCACCGTTGTGAAAAAGGGTGGGACGGTTTGTAAGCTCTACAATTGGGGATCATCCTTCCTCACTTACATAGGTGAAGGTGTCTCCCTGACGAGGGTGTATGACCAGATCAGGGTTACCGGTGGAAAGCTCCTGCTGCGTCGTCCATTCGATGGACCAGAAGAAGCTGTTTACCTCCAGGAGGGCACCCTACGGGTAGATGGGGTGTCACATGTCTCCAAAGTCAAGGGGCAGTTAAACTGCTTCAGCGAGTCAGACTCACTAGCCCGCAAATGACTCACATAGTCCTAGAGCTACGTTTCTTAGCCAGCGGCAGAGTGAAGCAGCTAGCCCCTGCCCCTGAGGGAATGAAGATCACTATCAATCCGGATGGAACAGGGCTCGATCTGGCACAGATATTTCTCAAAGGGTTCACTCTGTTCAATTTAACTCTTCATATATAGCCATGATTCTCATCATACTGCTCATGCTGGCGTCTACAGCAGTGGCACAGTGTGCTGAGACTGCCATAATATTGGATGCCAAGTGGGCCCACTTCCGGGATGATCCCCAGTACAATCCTTGGCTCGACCACTTGCGGAGAAACATTTACGACGGCTTTCACCCACGTAAAGAGATCGAGTTTGTCTGCCACTTCTATGGGGTGGAGAGGGTAGGCCGTGGTTGTCTGCTGGAGACCCCTGCTCAGCACCAGATTCTCTGCGTAACATGTGAACATGCCAAAGTCTGTCATGATTTATATGCTAATCACTTTAGCCTCCTCCCACGTGAGCGTTGTCAAGGTAGATGGAAGCCCCTATGGGTGGTTCCATCATGCCGATGCGACTCTGGCAGAGACTACATGTTTGTCTGAGCCTACACAGAATAGAGAGAGGTCGGCCACTGGCTGGTATCCTGAGGAGGTTTTCCCGGACAGTAGGGTCCGCACAGGAGTTTTATTTCCATGTCAGCAACTCCCATCTCGGCCACGAACATCACATGTCTCAAATTCCTATGCCCCAGGGATTGAGAGGGCGGTGGGGGCCACGGATCGCCGAACGGTGGCCAGTTGAGGGAGGTGGTATCATTTTGACCCCGACACTACTACTAGCTATGATTAGGGACTAAGGGTCATTAAAGGGTGTTCAAGAAAAGTTGGTCCATCAAAACCTGCCTGATTGGGGCCAATCAAAACATAGCGTGTTTTGCGGCCATGTTGGATTTTTTATTTGATGGATTTTGTGGCTGAATATTGGTTTTATATGTTTTTGGGTATTCTGATCTCAAACTTGCAGTTTTTGAAACTGTTGGATAAACGGTTTGGCGACCATCTTGGATCATTTTCCCGCCAAAAGCTCCCATACTAAAACAATGGGAAATTTAAAATGTCTTCTCGACAACTGCTGGGCCAATTTCAATTATATTTGGCAGAAAGCCTCCTTAGGGCATATGGATCCAAGTTTATTCAAACGAAGCCGATCGGCCAATTTGACTGGCGGCCATCTTTGAATTTGGCCGATTTTAGGAAACGTCTTTAACAATCTTCTTCTCCAAAACATCTTGAGGGAACGATTCAAAACATGTCATCTAGCGTAAGAGCTGAACCAAATTTGTTCAAGGGAACTTGATTGGCCAAATAGTTCAGCGGCCATCTTGGATCACCTAGTTTTCCTGAAAACGACTTCTTCTCCGGAACTGCTGAAGAGATCGGGCCGAAATTTCGGAGATATAATTAGAGAGTAAGGGCCATTCAAAAGAAGTTCATACGTCAAAAAGCATGGCTGTCCTGGACCAATCAAAATGTAGCGCATTTGGCAGCAATTTTGAATTTTTTTATTTGATGGATTTTGATGCCGAAATTGGTTTTATATATGTTGTTGAGAATGCTGATTTCAAATTTGCCACTTTCGAAACTGTCGGATAAACGGTTTGGCGGCCATCCTGGAAATTTTTCCCGCCAAAACCTACCATACTAAATCAATGGGAAATTTTAAATACGTTCTTGAGAACCTCTGGCCGGATCTCAATTATATTTGGCAGGAAGTATTCTGAGTGCGAAGAGATCCAAGTTTGTTCAAAGGAAGCAGATCGTCCAATTTTGTCCGGCGGACATCTTGGATTTTGGCTGATTCTTAGAAACATCTTTAAAAATCTCGGAAACCGCTTGTGGCATAGATTCAAAACTCACGACACATCATCTAGGGCTACAGCTGAACCTGTCAGAAATAAGGGATTGGTGGCCATCTTGAATTTTCTTACGGGCAAAAACTCCCATAGGGAAATTGAAACTATCGCCACGAGAACCACCTGACCGGTTTTAACCGAATTTGTTAGGACATATCATTGTTCATGTTGTAGTTCTGGCCAAACCTTAGCATTCTACATAAAGGCGATGATCTTTCCAGTTGCAATACCTATGTTACACATGTTCCACGTGAGCGATACAGGCCACCTGACCTCCTGTACATAACATCGGTATGCATCGACAGCAGCAACACCATTTTCAAAATCAAAATCATGTATCCTTGCTTTGTAAAGTAGTAAATCTGGTGTTTAAAATGAATATAAGGAATGGTTTACATGCCATAGAAATGTTAAAATTATTTAAATTTTTACCATATATGTATATACAAATAATGGCCGTGTTTGGAATGGGCATGTGCGTGAAAAAATCAATCAAGATTTGAAACCAATATAAGCAACCCATGTCCCTTCAGAATTATTGTTATGTTGGTGAAATCAACACGCAGTGTTTGACAGCAACTACCAGATATCGGAGGACACGAAAACTGGACCATGCAGCCTTGTGCTCAGTAGGGAAAACGTTTCAAAACGTTTTGCTATATCTGCAAACGACTGCCAATCTGCTGTTTTCGCATAAAGTACATAAAATAGTATACACACCGTGGAAAGCCGATTTTTCACGCGCAGAGCGCCCTGGAACGTTTTCCCTACCAAACGAAAAGCATGTTATTTCATTTCATTACCAATTATGAACATTTTAATGGACCGTGATAAACGTAATAGTGAAAACCCATTTTTTTCACGCGCCAAATAATAAGGTATGTACAATAATTATGTATATTTGCTCCTTTTTGATAAAAAAAAATCTTTAAACGTTGTGTCAAAATTATGTATCTACTGAAATAAATATGTTTTAACGTTGCCACTAAAACAACGAGTTCGGGAGACCGCTAAAGGCACCAATTATTAGAAATAGAACCCCGTTAGAAACAAATAAACCCTGTTAGACATAAATATCCTGACCATATATTATTATTTGAGAAAATGGATGGATGAATGAAGGCAGGGAGGGAGGAATGGGGTGGGTGGGAGTCAGTGAGAGAGGGAGTTAGGGAGTGAGTGAGTTAAGGAGGAAGGGAGGTAGTTATGGATGGATGGATGAAGGGAGAGAGGGGGGGGGGGTTGGATGGATAGATGGGTGGATGGAGGGAGGGCGGGAGGGAAGGATGGAACGAGGGAGGGAGATGGATGGAAGGATGCGTGGTGGCTGGTCATGGTGTCAGATGTTGGTGTGGTGTTGTGTGGTTTTGTTTGGATGGGTAAGTGGATGAATAGATGGATGGATGGATGGATGGATGGTTGGACGGTAGGGTGGACGGATGGATGGATGAAGGGAGGGAGGGAGGGGAGGAAGGGCGGGAGGAGGTGGGGAGTGAGTGAGAGAGGAAGTTAGGAAGAGATGTAGTTATGGATGGATGGAGGGAGGGAGGGAGGGAGGGGGGATGGATGAGGGATGGAGGGAGGAGGGAAGGAAGGAGGGATGGGAGGGAGGGCTGGAAGGAGGGAGGGTGGGGATGGATGGATGGATGGACGGACGGACGGACGGATGGATGGATGGATGGATGGGTATGTGAATGGATGGATGGATGGGTGAAAGGACGAATGAATGGATAGATGATGCGTGGTGGGTGGTGTGGTGTAGAGTCTGGTGTTGGTGTTGGTGTGGTGTGGCCTGGCGTGGCGTAGTGTGGTGGGTCGGTGCGCGCGTACGTACGTGCGTGCCTCCGTGCGCGCTTGCGTGCGTGCGTGTGTGCGTGGGTGGGTGGGTGTGGTTTTGTTGGAAAGTGTAGATGTATGAATTGATGGATGGATGGACGACGCGGGTGTGCGTGGTGTGTGGTGGAGTGTGCGCGCGCAATGTGTTTGGTGCGCGCGTGTGCGTCTGATGGTCTGGTGTGCGTGCCTGCCTGCGTGCGTTCGTGCGTGCGTGCGGTAGGTCGGGCGTGCGTGCGTGCGAGCGTGCGTGCGTGCGTGCGTGCGTGCGTGCGTGCGTGCGCGGATGGATGGAGGGAGGGAAAAAAGGATTTAGCGAGGGAGGGAGTTAATTAGGTAGGAAAGGTTGGTGGGTGGGTGGGTGGTTGGGTTGGATGGATGAAAGGATGGATGGATGGGTGGATGGATGGATGGATGGATGGATGGGTAGGTGAGTGGATGGATGGATTGGTGGAGAGGCGGAGGGCATGTGCGCTTGCTCGCTCATTTAGCGACACCGTAGCACTTCGATGGAATATGCTGACTGAGCTGTGGTTAGCCGAGTGGCATGAAAGGCCCTGCCCGCGCGGTGCCGTATGCATACCAAGCGTATGACATAAGTTCAGCAAACGTATAATGTATTAATGATATATTCGAACACAAAAGATATATTGAATAGTCAATATGCTGTAACATTGGGTTGATTGGTGGGTGATGGACAACGTATTACTGACTGAACTGTGGTTAGCTGAGTGCCGAGAGCAGCCGTGCCCGGCCGGTGTAACATGCATACCGAACGTATGGTAACGTATAATGATATATATATATATATATATATATATATATATATATATATATATATATATATATATATTCTGACGCAAAAGATATATTGAATATTCAATAATTGCCATGACGGGATATTGGCTATTCGATTGATTGGTGTGTGATGGATATTTGGGTGAGGTGTGTTGGTGGGTGTGCGGGTGTCTGGGCGTATGAATGGATGGGTGGATGGATGGGTGGAGAGGCCGCAGGCTCAGGCGCCTGCTCAGTCCTCTACCGCCAGCGTACTGCGCTAATCGACTATAGCGACCGAGCTGCGGGTAGCCGAGTGGCGCGGTCGGCCCTGCATGCCCGGTGTCGATTGCATATTGCATACCGAGCATATGATAGTTGTGCAAGGCCGCTTTAATGTATTCATTGTGTGCCTCGGGTATTGAGAGGACTATTTGAGGCCTGCCCACCCATCCATTAATCTATCCATCCATCCATCCTACCTCCCACTCACCCCACCTTCCTGCCGCCTTCCCTCCATCTATCCACCCACCCACCCATCAGCACGCCCACCCACTTATCCACCCACCATCTAGCTACAAACCACCAGCCCAGCCACAACTCCCCATCCCACACACACACAAACACACACACACACACACACACACACACACACACACACACACACACACACACACACACACACACACACACACACACACACACACACACACACACACACACACACACACACACACACACACACACACACACACACACACACACACACACACACACACACACACACACACACACACACACACACACACACACACACACACACACACACACACACACACACACACACACACACACACACACACACACACACACACACACACACACACACACACACACACACACACACACACACACACACACACACACACACACACACACACACACACACACACACACACACACACACACACACACACACACACACACACACACACACACACACACACACACACACACACACACACACACACACACACACACACACACACACACACACACACACACACACACACACACACACACACACACACACACACACACACACACACACACACACACACACACACACACACACACACACACACACACACACACACACACACACACACACACACACACACACACACACACACACACACACACACACACACACACACACACACACACACACACACACACACACACACACACACACACACACATCTGTTCTTTCGTTCGTTCGTTCGTCCGTCCGTCCGTTAGTTTGTTCGCTCGTTCGTTCATTCGTTCATTCATTCATTCATTCGTTTACTCATTCACCCACCCCACCCACACACCACTACCACCCACCACACCCACCAACCCAAAAGAACCGACCAACCCACCCACCGACCCCACCACACTCTAAACCACCCCACCCCATCCCACACCATTCGTTCATCCACCTATCAACCGAATATCCAATATCCCGTGGTAACATATTGAATATTCAATATCTCGTTGTATATTGAACATATCTTTTGTGTAAAAATATATCGTTATGCGTTTGCTGAACTTATGCCTGTCTTCAGTTGCATCATCTCAAACATTCCTCCCAATACCCGAGGCACACCATGAATACATTAAAGTTGCCTTGCCCTACTATCACATGCTCGGTATAAACGCAATATCGGGCGGACAGGGACGCCCACGGCCCCCGGCTAACCACAGCTCAGTCAGTATCCCCGATCAGAGCAATACATTGTCGGTATAGGACCCAGCAGGCCCGTCGCCCCACCCCTTATCCACCCATCAATTCATTTAACCAGTCATCCAGCCACCGGCGCACCTACCCACCCCAACCCATATTCATCACCCACCAATCAACCGAATATTCAAGCGAAGATATTTAATCCACCTTTCCCTACTGCCATATTCTCGTATGCACGTGGCACCAGGCGGGCAGGTCGCCCGCGCCACTCGGATCACCACAGCTCGATTAAATCAGTACGCTGTCGCTAGAGACTCCACCAATCACCAATCCACCATCCATCCATCCCCCATCCCATCCATCCACCCACCCACCCACCCATCCACCCATTCATCAACGCTCGCCCTCCCTAATTAACTCCCTTCCTCGGTAAACTTTCACTTCCCTCCCTCCATGCATCCACGCACGCACGCACGCACGCACGCACGCACGCACGCACGCACGCACGCACGCACGCACGCACGCACGCACGCACGCACGCACGCACGCACGCACGCACGCACGCACGCACGCACGCACGCACGCACGCACGCACGCACGCACGCACGCACGCACGCACAGGCACAACCACCCACACACCCAACATACCGCGCATACACACCCCATCACACGCACGCACGCACGCACGCACGCACGCACAGGCACAACCACCCACACACCCAACATACCGCGCATACACACCCCATCACACCACACAACAACACCCCACACTCCACCACACACCACCCACACCCGCATCATCAATCCATCCATCAATTCATCCATCTACACCTCGCAACAAAACTACACCCAGCCACACACACCCCCGACCCAACCACCCACCCATCAACCAACCACACCACACCCACATCCACACCCACATTCCACCCCACACTACCCACCACGCATCACCCATACATCCATCTCCGCTCTCTCCCCCTTGTTTTCATCTATCCACCCACCCACCCACCCATCCATCCATCCATCCACTCCCTCCCTCACTTCCTCTCCCACCCCTCATTCCCTCGCTCCCTTCATCTATCCATCCATCCAGCCAGCCAGCAAGCCATCCATCCATCCATCCATCAATTCATCCCGCCCTCCCTCCATCATTAACTACCTCCCTCCCTCCCTCAATAACTCATACCTCCCTCCCTCCATTCATCCATCCATCCACCCACCCACCCACCAACCCATCCATCCCGCCACCCCTGCCTTGCTACTTATCTCCCTTCCTCCATCCCTCGTTCCATGACACCCTCCCTCCATCCATTCATCCATCCATTCCGCCCTCCATCCTTCCCCAACTCCCTCCCCCCCCCCTACCATCCATCCATATATCCACGCTTTACGCGCACACGCACGCACACACGTACAAGCACCACGACACACACACACACACACACACACACACACACACACACACACACACACACACACACACACCACAGCGTACCCCCCCCCCCACACACACCACACCACACCAATACCGCACTCCACACCGCACCACCCACCACACATCATCCAATCATTCATTTTTCCCTCCCTCTCTCCCTCCCTTCCGCCCTCCCTCCTTCCCTCCCTCGATCAGAGCAGTACGCTGTCGCTGTTGCTATAGGCCTGGGCCCGCCGCCTCTCCACCACTCCATTTATCCATTCATCCACACAGCCAGTCATCCACGCACTCACCCATCCACCCCAACCGAATAGCCATCACCCACCAATCAAAGGAATATTCAACCGAAGATATTTAATCGCCCTACTGCCATACTCCCGGTATGCACGCGGCACCATGCGGGCAGGCCGCCCCCGCCACTCAGATAACCACAGCTCAGCCAGTATAGTCGACCAGAGCAGTATGCTGCCACTAGAGGACCGAGCAGTTGCCTTAGCCAGCCCCCTGCCCACTATCGCGTTGCCCAATGCACTGGTCACGTCTGCACTAGGACTAGGTCCCCCCCCCCCCTCCCCCCGACCTGCCCGTGGCTGATTATCTCGGGTGCATGTATGTTGAATAGTCATTATCCCGCTATAAGATATTGAATATTCAATATCCCGCTACAGGAAATTGAATATTCAATATTCAATATCCAGCTAACTTCACTGAACTATCGACGCCCCATAATTTAAGCCACTAAATGTATATAATTTTAACACATATTTTGAAGCATTTTGGCGTGATTATGCACCTTTAAGACAAGGAATTCAATCTAATTAGGGATCAACTACTGGTACAATTTTGGACGTTAGCCTTCGGGGGCCTAGTGCGCCATAAAGGCGTTAGTTGGCCGATCGTAAAAGCTGTCACCTAATAGACACATTCTATCTTAACCATGCATTTAGAATCTGAAATACGGCATACCAAAGATAATTCTTAATGTAAGAAATCATTCTACTGAATATTTTGAAAGTAATTTTACTGTAAGCTACCGCTGGCTATGACAATAGCAGGCCCCTGTCTATTCCACATAATATTTCGAAACTAACTTGACTGGGACTGGAAAATTAATTTTACAATATTCAACAGCTATCTTGTATGCTTGTATTAAAATTTAGAGCATGCGACTTCAGGGTTAATAGGGTTAATTCAAGTGACTTACTATTAGATATGGTTTCGTGGTCAAACGCCCGGTAAGGTGGTCGCTTAGAACAGGTTTTACGACCCCACCAAGAAACGCATTTATTATGCACTAGGCCCCTGATGTGTGTCATTTTTGAAACACAGAATGTCATTGGGTGGGTGTTATCAGATAGGCGGACTGACCTTAATGTTGACTAAATATTAACATAGACGAAGTAGACGAAACGGTTCTAGCTATACCACGTCCGTTTCTAGCTATACCACGCCCGTTTCTAGCTATACCACGTCCGTTTCTAGCTATACCACGCCCGTTTCTAGCTATACCACGCCCGTTTCTAGCTATCCCACGCCCGTTTCTAGCTAAGCAACATTCACTTTGGACATGTGTTGAAATTAATTAGGTCTACATTGGACCATGAATTACACGAGCCCAATTTCAAGGTAACTATACAGAAACACTGTTGAATATTTTGAAATTAATTTGACGGGGTGGGGTGGTTGTGAGGGGTGACGGCGGGGAGAGACGGGGTGGGGTGGGGTGGGGGGGGGAACTGTTGCTACATATGGCACCAACAGCTCATAGTCAAATTAGTTTGAGGATATTAAACAGAATATTTATTAAATTGTAAATCCATCAAAGACATAGAATTCGTACACTTTATGTTGGACTACCCGATTTTCATGACGGAGTTATTCGTCATAATGATTAGGGAGTCAGCTCACTTGTGACGTAATTGATTACGACGCCATACACCTGAGTGGCAGATTGCATCCCTCTATTTAGATAGATTTCAGTTATCGAGTTCTAACTGAAATCTGAGGCCGTGTTCTCACTAGAGAGTTAATCGGGAATAACGCCATACTTCAGTATTGTGTTATTCCGGATTAAGTCTCTAGTGAGAACACGGCCTACGCTTACTAAACAAGCAGCTCCTATTTCGAATTTGAATAAGACTGCAATCAAAGAAAAAAGTGAATTTTATTGCAATTTTATTGCACTTGTTCCTTCAATCACGTGATTTAAGACGCATACAGATCAAACATGGACAGCTTTTCCAAGACAAAGCTGTATCCATCGCCTGGACATACAGGAAGCGGGCATGCGTCTGGGCAGTATGATACAAGGTCACACTCGTTAGGTAAATTCCAGACTGGACAACTGCAAATAGAATTTGACTCTCCATTAAATCATATACTACTACTACTACTACTACTACTTCTTACTTACTTACTTACTTACTTACTTACTTACTTACTTACTTACTTACTACTACTACTACTACTACTACTACTACTACTACTACTACTACTACTACTACTACTACTACTACTACTACTAATAATAATAACTAAATTGCTCGGTCAGTGACGCGTCATTGTAAATCCCTATGTTCACCGCTTTGACCACAAACACGCACGCACGCACGCACGCACGCACGCACGCACGCACGCACGCACGCACGCACGCACGCACGCACGCACGCACGCACGCACGCACGCACGCACGCACGCACGCACGCACGCACGCACGCACGCACACCTCCCCTGGTGGTGTAGCCAAATTTAAATGCGGTTGTTTCTTCCACAATTATATGGTTAACACAATTACTAAATTTCGTTGAATTCCGTTCAACGGTTTTGGAGTAGTTGTCATTATAATCAATTTCTTAACACAATTGCCAAATTTCGTTGAATTCCGTCCAACGGATTTAGAGCAGTTGCATTAGAATTAATTTCTTAGCATTTTGACCTCAACCCCATCCCCTGGGGGCGAATCCAAATGTAAAGATACACCTGCACAACGTAATTATATGGTAACCCACATACCAAGGTTTGAATTCCCCACAACGGTTTGAGAGGCGATAGCGTGACGATCAGCTTTTAGGATATTTTACATTTTGACCCACATCCCTACCCCTAACTTCCTGGCGGCGGAGCCAAATTTAAATATAGCCATGCAAAGCACAATTATATGGGTAACCCACACACCAAATTGAGTTAAATTCCACCCAACTGTTTGGTAGCGTGACGGGCGGACATAGACGGGCGGAGGCGATTATAATATCCCGGACGTCTTTTTAAAACGAGGCGATAATAATGTATCATTCATTGTCAGTAGAATGCTACCAGACGAAACGTAGTGTCTATCTGATGGGATGAGATAAAACCAATGAAGGATTCCAGTATATCCATCCATCAGATGACGTCATAATCTACTACGTGGCGTGTAGGATAACGTCATAATCAATGCCGTCATGAATGATGTAGATAAGTTCGTCACTAACGAATAATTGATGACGGACTAAGCGTTGTTGTACGAATTTTATGTCTTTACTAATTAATAAAGATGCTGTTGAATATTTTGAAACTAATTTTATTGGGCGCCGTTGCTGCCATAGGCCACCAGGTAGGCCTATTATTTCGGACTGTGGCTCTGAATCATACAGGATCAGTGAGGTTATCGATTATCATCAACAGCCCATTGTTAATAGGCAACCGAGCTTTCTAAAAAAAACAAGGAGGATTTCCTAGCAAAACTGGCCCAAATTAAACTCCCACCTAATGCATACCTAATAACTCTAGATACCGATTCAGTGTACGCAAACATAGCTATTTAAAAGGGTATGGACTCGGTCCGACTGGCCTTTAAGAAATACCCAGATATACATCGTCCTGATACAGAAATATTGGCCCTGTTAGAACTTAGTCTAAATGGCTGTGATTTTGAGTATTATGGAGATATCTACCACCAGATTAGTGGTTGCGCTATGGGCAAACATTTTAGTCGTAGATTCGCAAATATTTAAATGGCAGAATTGGAAGACGCAGCCATTAAAACATGCAATCAAAGTCCTCTTAACTTTAATAGATATCTGGATGACATCTACTTAATTTGGCCACACTCTGGAGAGGATTTCACAGAATTCCGACTCGCTCTAAAATATCAAACTGGCAGATATTAGTGATAGCTCAGTTTACTTCTTAGACCTAATCGTCTACAAAGCAATTATATGCAACGCATCCAGTTATTTAGATCATAAGATTTATTTCAAGCCAACATATTCACACCAGCTACTCCACAAAAATCGTTCGATTTCATAGGAACTCTAGCGATAAAGAAAGTCTAACTTGAGCATGCTCAACCTTATTTTATACGCTGAAAACAAGAGGCTACTCCGCCCGCCAGCTTCGGAAAATCAAGTCTGACACCTTACAGAAGATACCATATAAGAATATAACCCAACAGATCAGGTCACCACTAAGATTAGCCACAACCAACCAGTCCATAGGTGTAAATCAGACAATATTCTCTTGAACCAAGATAGCTTCACTAGCTTTCAAATGAAAGCGTTTCAAACTACCATGCGGGTTGTGTCAAAAACAATATGTATGGCAAACAAAAGGTCCATTCAGGTGCAAGGAGAGTAATTCCTTTTGTTCTAACTTACAACAAGAAAATGTTGAAGTGCTAAAATTTTCAAAGAAGATTACAACACATTGCAAACTAAATTACATGGCTGATTTTGGGTCCAGCCCCATTATTCCCTTTAAGAAAAACATAATCTCCACAGCCCCGTAATGAAAGCAAACTATGTAAAGATCACTGATCAACATACAGTTCAATAATTAACATAAAGTGGAGCGTGTCTATAGCGACCACTTTAGGTACAGTCAAAGAGATGTTGCTAATGACGTTTGTTCATTTAGTTCAATTAATACAGCTGATGGCTTTTGAAACTGCAAAGTGGCGACACTTCAAGACGCGTGGTTGTGCAACCACCCATCTTCAATACCCACCACCCTCTGGTCCCACATGCAGGCGATAGAGAGATTGGATTGTAGACAGAGAAAAACTATTGTGTTGCGCTAAATATGAACTATATAACATACAATACATTAGAACAACGCAAAAATCAGCGATGATTGACATGAAATCAATAAACTCTCAAAAAATTAAATAAATAAGAAATGTTCTTATTTTTTAAAAGCCGAGCCAGTGCGTTAACTATTAGCCAAAAACGACTACTTGAGGAATGCCCATTTGCAGACCAAGCAGAGACTATTTGTGAAAATCGAGCCAGTCATTCTAGTGGCAAATTTTCAAAAAAGTCTTCTATGAGAAAATTTTAATTTTCTTGAACAAATTCGAGGGAAAAGCCTCTGGGCAGTATGATACAAGGTCACATTCATTAGGTAAACTCCAGACTGGACAACTGCAAATAGAAGTTGACTCCCTATTACATCATATACTACTACTACTACTACTACTACTACTACTACTACTACTACTACTACTACTACTACTACTACTACTACTACTACTACCAGCACCACAACCACCACCACCACCATCATCACCACCATCACCACCACCACCACCACCACCACCACCACCACCACCACCACGGTACTACAGCAGCACCAGCTTCCAAGCAAATTGCTTTTAAAATATCCAACAGCTCACGTATACCATGACTGTAAAAGTGAGATACTGAGATTTCTGGTTCAAATGGGTAAAGTGCGATACGGTACTTGTTTTTAATTTGGGAGCCCATTATTTTTCGGTCCCCAAGGGCTCTCTAGCACCATTAGCGCTTCCCTTAATCCGACTCTCCTCCCTCCCCACCCTATCCTCACCTTATATTTCCCACTGTTTTCCCTCCAACATCTCGGAATGGTACACAGAACTCGCAATAGGCAGGACAGTTGATTTGGGCCCAGACCCCGAACTCAGTGCTGTTGCAGACCGACTTGTCAGTATTCAAACACTGATCAGAGAGGTCGCGACAGATAAATACTGCAACACGAAAAAAAGACAAAAAATATTTGTTTAAGTTTTGAGTGTCTACTCCAATGACCAAACAACAATGGAGGGTTCCGATCTGTCACTCAAGTATAAGGCATCATTATCATTTACGCTACATGTTTTACGCTATAATCAGGATGACGTCATTTTCATAGGCCCCCGGCACGAAAATAGAAATGTTATGTCACATAATTGTATAAATTGTGTCTTTGATGAATTTACGGTTTACTAAACATTATATTGAGTATTTCAAGCTAATTTAAAAAGCTCTCAGTCAAATTAGTTATAAATTATTCAACAACATACCTGTATTTGAAATTTAAATTCTGAGAATTCAGGTTTCAAAATTATCAAATTGATTCCAAAACACGTAAAAGTGGGCGGAGCGGAGCTACCTAGAAATTGACCACTCTATTATGCCTCAAACCACCCTTAGTAACATTATTAAACCAGTTAACCATTGAAATGTCATTGACCCAATTGTTAAATCCAGTTTCTCAGTCGATCATATGACGTCATAAATAACTACATCACATGTAGGATGACGTCATAATCAAACCATTATGTCATGAATGACTCGATTTACTCCGTCTTAAACGCTTAATAGTCCGTCAGGTTGTACGAATTGTATGTCTTTAACATTTAATAAACATGCTGTTGAACATTTTGAAACTAATTTTACTGGGCGCTGTTGCTGCCATAAACAGCAACAGCACCACGTCAAGTTAGGTTCAAAATATTCAACAGCTTATCTGTATAGTTTTCTGGAAATTGAGATTCAGAGAGTCCAGGAATCGATCGATCCCAACGCGGGCAAAGTGTGGGTGGAGCTTGGTTAGAGATGGGCGGGGCATAGCTAAACTGAATTGTTCCATTGCAGGACATCAATAAAGAAATATGTCTATGTTGAAGAGTCTGAAACCAATTTGCATGGAACCTGGTGCGGCAATGGACGGCAACTGACAGCAACAGCGCTCGGCCACATAGGATTCAAAATATTTACCAAGATATTCCTTGTATAATAAAGAAGTTGCTCCTTTCTGGCTTGTCAGGGTTAAAGAGAATTGTTGAATTTTAAGATTTCAAGTGACTCAATTTCAAGACAACTATACGGGAACGCTCTTACATATTTTGAAACTAATTTTGACGGAGCTGTTGCTGCAGCAAGATTGTATATCCCGCAAAACACTTGTAGTCGAAAAGCGAACCATTACTCGACAAATTAATCATAGCCATAAAAACGGCGAGTTAATTATCGATCGCAACCTTGTACCTTTCTTCGTGACATGATAATAATGATCCGTATGACGAACGTGTTACATGCAGAAATCAACATACCGATGTGAAATGGATTACTCATAGAATTAATTGGTCTCTATGGTAAGCACATACAGATGTATGATGTTATTCCGGATTAACTCTCTAGCGTTGCCATAGGCGACGTTTTTGGCGTACAGCCAAGGCAAAAAGTGTCATTTTCACTCTTGCAGAACTAGTCTAGTGATGTCTAGTTCAAGAATTATTTATCTAATTATACACCTGTGCAAAAGTTAAGCACCACCCTATTTTTACGCACATGCGAGGGTATATTCATGTGCTATGAAGAAAGCAATAGCATAAACATTTATGTACCCATCCATCTTAGTGCAAGAGGTAATAATGCAACTAGAGGAATGCTGATTATGATGGTGGGGAAACACTGTATGTTTTTGTTTGAACTTGAAAACGAGGCCTGAATATGGTTACGTTGACACAACTGACAACTATTGCCCTACAGTTGACACACGTGGCTAGATTGTCATTAATGGTGTCTGAAAACGAAGTTTAACATCTGTGCACGAGTTTGAGACTGTCATTATTAATACCGGGTATATCCACCTTGTGCCCGGATGACGGCCTGGACACGACGTCTCATGCTGGTCACCAACCGACTGATACGCCATTGTGGTATTCGTTGCCATTCAAGATGGAGTGCGTCTGTTAATTCCTGTAGGTTCTGCATAGGAGGATCCCTCCTTCTCACCATGTTTCCCAGAATGTCCCAGATATGCTCAATAGGGTTCATGTCAGGGCTCCTTGCTGGCCATGGTAGGGTTTCGATGGCATTCTGGCGGAGGTATTCATGCACAGCTCTAGCACGATGTGGTCGGGCGTTGTCATCCATGAATATAGGGTGGGTTCCAGGTGCATGATTTACAAAATGAGGGACCACAACTCTATCCAGTATGGAATCTTGATATCTTTGTCCATTTAGTGTTCCAGGTACAGTCAACAGATCCAGCTTACAATTAAATGAGATGCACCCCCATATCATAACGGAACCTCCACCAAATGGAACTTCTTCCATGATGTTACGTTGGTCGTACGCCGTGCGTCTGGACCTCCATACACGAGTTCGACCATCTGTGGCATGAAGCAGGAACCGACTTTCATCGGACCAGTGTACCCGTCTCCAGGATCTCATGTTCCAGTGTCTTCTTTCGTTGCACCACCTCAGACGCTCCTCTTTGTGGTGTGCAGTGAGGAGAGGACGTCTGACAGGTCTCCTAGCTTTCATGCCAGCAGCATACAGTCTCCTTTTGACGGTAGACATTGACACTCTATTGCGCGTTTCCCATTGCTGGCTGAGCACTCTGCTGTTGGTGAATGGAGATCTCCTAACAAGGCGTACTAGGGCTCGATCATCACGGGCAGTAGTCTTCTTCGGTCTTCCAGATCTAGGCCTGTCCTTCACCTCGTTAGTTTGCCCATGTTTTGCAGTCAAACGACTGATTACAGTATGGTTAATGTTCAGCTGTCTGCCAATCTCTCTGCATGACATACCAGTGGTATGCATGCCTATGATTTGCCATTTCACACGATCACTTAACCTTCGTCTTGCCATAGCGGTTCACAATCAAGAGCTAATTCTCTCTGTACAAATAAACCACGGTCATGAACACAAAATTCCTAATCTTGTCGCCTAAATCTGTATGTAATGTTCTACACCTCAAACTGGACTTTTACATAACTGAACACGTGTGCTGTTTCCCGCCACGCACGGACATCAAGCGGCGTGAAGTCATGCATGCATGTGCAGTTCGTACTTGGAATTATGTCAGCTAACGCGGGGACAAAAAGTATGGCAGTCTAGTTGTACCATCATGTTTCTACGTTCTATTGTTTTTGCTGGTGCTTAACTTTTGAACAGGTGTATATATTGTCACGTTATGATAAAATATCTATCTCGACGTCTGAGGGGTAATAAATTCGTTACACCGGTGTTTTGACGTGGGTATAGGCTGTTACCACACGCGCAAACAATTATATTTCCCTCGCTACGTTCGGGAAATATAAAATGTATCCCCCCCCCCCCTAGCTACGCTCGGGAGATACAACGTTTGCGCGTGTGGTAACAGCCTGTACCACCCTCAAATCACTGGTGTAAGTAATATTACTGGGCCACAACACCACACCAATACCGAGCCAATACAGACCGGTATTGGCCCAGTACCGGCACAGTAACCGGAGTTTGACTGAAAGGTTACAGTGTCACAGTTTCGAAAAGAAACACCCACGATAAGCTAGCAATCGGAGATCTATTCAGTGTGAAACGTAAGTAAATGCTTTGCACACGTCACCACTCCGCGCATTAAAGGAGCATATTCACACCAAAATGTTTGAAAATAAAATTGTTAAAATTCTGTACTTTTAGAATGTTAAATTGTGTGCATATATGTAAGGAAACGAAATAAATCTTAACATATGATGACACGCGTCCCTGATTCAATTTCAAAAATAAAGAAATTATATTAATTTAAATGAAACCACCATATGTTAAGATTTATTTCGTTTCACTACATTTAGATACACAATTTAAGACTCTAAAAGGATACAATTTTAACAATTTTACTTTCAAGCATTTTGTTGTGAATATGCACCTTTAAACAATGCACATAAATCGTTCAAGAAAAATCCAATATTAGTACCTATAGAATAGAACGAGCCGATCTGTCACTCAAGTATCTGATGTCATAATCAATTACGTCACTATTTGGCTGACGTCAAAATCATAATGACGCATGATTTATCTAGCTGCCTCATGAGCATCGAAAAGTCTTATTTGTCAAATGTACGAAATGCATGTCGTTAACGGGTTTACAATTTAATTAACATTCTGTTGAATATTTTGAAACTTATTTGACTGGAAGCTGTTGCTTCCGTATGCAGCAACAGTACCCAGTAAAATTGGCTTCAAAATACTCAACAGATTTCCTGTTTAGTTAACTTAAGCAGGGATTCTGGTAATTCATGGTTCACAGTGTATAAATTGATTCCAACATAAATATAAATTGGGCGGAGCTTGGCTAAAAATGGGCTGGGCATAGCTAGAAATGGATGTCCCTAGTTCATACCTGGTGTTGTGGTCTCAATAGTGGAGATTGGCGGAGTAACGGCGGTGGTTCCAGGATCTGATATAAACAGGAACATGAATATATTACTAGTTATATTGGGGCTACATATTACGATTTTTCGCTAAGATACAGTCACTCCCCGGCTCCTAGACAATTCGAAGCCATGTGCACACATGATTTCATTAATGCTTTTGATAAGGTTTTATTCACATCTCATTATAATATATTACGCCACCACCCACGCCCCCCCCCCCACAGAACAGAGAATCTTGGCATGTTAAACTTTCCCGATTTGGCTATTGTCACTCTGATTTCTTACTTCCAAAACCGCGTATTTGATTGGTTAGGGATTGGATCAGGGATGGCTGATCTGGTATTTCCCTCACGTGATGGTAATACCGCACGGTATCCCCACCTCACACACCCCCTCCCCAACCCCGCGCGAAAAGCGTGTTTAGCTTTACTGAGCAGCTAGCCATAAAGCTCATTATAATAATATGCCTGTCTCAAAAACGGCAGATATGCGCCAAATTCGTCATTTTTGACAATCAAGTATCTCAATTTAAAAACACATATACAGGAAGGCTGTTGCATATTTTGAACCTAATTTGACTGGGCACCGTTGCAGCAGCAAGGCTTCTGTTTGCAGGATCTGATATAACGAGTTTAATACCCGACAGACTGATGAATGTATCAGTTATCAAAACGGCGAATTAATTACCATCAAACTGTTGCATATCACAACCCGAGAATATTGATCTGCCAACAATATGTCATCTTTAAGTGTGACGAGCGTGTCAATTAAATTAATCAACATATCGATATGAAATGGATTATGCATATCCGTGTAGAAAAGCTAGATCAGCTGACAGTTGCGGTGACAGTATGTTTACAAACACCGAGGACACCCCTGCTTCGGAAAACCCACGTCCTGCAGCTGCTAATGACACCAACAAATCTGGTACTGAAACGTCACATGAACTGGACGATATTAGCGCGTTTAGTCCTTAACTCTCTACACTATAATGGTCCATGCTGCGTCAGTTTTGAACAGATCTAACTGCGTTTGGCTTCGCTGTCGAGATGTCTAATTCGAGAATTGCTTATATAAGTGTCACGTTATGATAACATATCTCCCTCAGACGTCTGAAGGGTAATACATTCGTTACACCAGCGTTAGGTGTGGGCACAGGCTGTTACCACGCGTGCAAAGAATTATATTTCCCTCGCTACGGTCGGGGAAATATAAAATGTATTTCCTTCGCTGCGGTCTGGAAATACCACGTTTGCGCGTGTGGTAGCAGCCTGTATCCACGGCTAAACACTGGTGTAACTAATATTATCCCCAGTGGTATGCAAGCATTCTTCGGGGTGTACGTGCTTGTATGACCTATGTAAGCGTAGTATGTTCCGAGCGAAGCGGCGGAAATGCCATCTGTATTTACATTGTTTGAGCAGGCCACTCATGCTTGTACATCCTGCAAAGCCGTTGTATAACGAATTTATTACCCGACAGGCTGACAAATTAATCATAGTCATAAAAGCGCAAAATTAAATAGAGGCATCTAATCTGCCAGTCAAGTATATGGTATCGTAATCAAATACGTCACAGGTAGGCTGACATCACAATTAAAATACGTCCTGTATGGCGTATCTAAGCCCACCAGCAACTATTAACTCTCTCACTGCTGCACGCCACCAGACAATAATTTCAATGAGCAAAAACTCCTGACTTCCTGAATATTCCTTACAGAATTTGACTGGAAATTGTCGATGGCTTAGCCACCAACAACTTTCAGTCAAATTGTTTTCAAAATATTCACCCATTCAGGGATATAACCATTGGAAGATGTTGTCTGTAAAAAAAACCTCAGCGGTCAGACAGTTAATAGTCTGTCATCTGTACGACTTGTATGTGGTTTCTACTTAATATCCAGTCTGTTGAATATGGTTCAGGGATATCGGTTTTTTACGTGGGCTCTTCTAATAGCTATCTGAATATTGATATCGTCTGTATGTGCCCGGGAAGGCACTCTTGGTGGAGGGCCTTTCTTTGGGGTAAGCTTTGTCTCTGCATCAAAGCAGTTTGGCATTGACATGGAGAAGTGAAGGGAAACAGCGGTGGGTATGGGAATTGTCTTATACATTAGGCAGATGAAGCCCTCTAATTGAAAATCAAAATCTCGAATATCATGAATGGCATGTTCCATGGCTCAGAAATGGCCAGAATATGCTCAGGAGCTGTTGGGCGTAAGGATGCCATACCGAGTTTTGCGATAGGTGTATGTATGAAAATGTCCCATATCATATTGAAAAGCCCAGGATCACAGATTAATGATTGACACCTTTTCTTTGCCATGCGCCTCTATGCAATAGACGCTTCCACTATATCAACGCATGAATGACGTCGATAAGTATGTCACGAACGCATATTTGAAGACGGACTATGCATAAATATGTGTTAGATAGCACCATCCCATTGATCCCCTTCCATTGGGTGCGGCACGAGTCGCTAATGAATATTGATTACAGTAACAAATACTGGGTCTAGAAACTAATGTCAAATTGTGAGTGGTTACCTATTTCTAGCAAAAGGTCAGATAAAAATTCAAATTTTCATGTTTTTTGCGTGAGGAGAAAGTGATTTAATCTAATATAAACAGACAAGACCATGAATTGACCACTATTCTAGGGACTGCTATGCTAATGTCATGCCGTGGTTATTTACGCTTACCAAGGGGTCTATGTTCTTTGGTAGGGAATTCTGTTCCGAGTATGTGACCAAGAAGGCAGAACCTGATACAATCAGAGAGGGATATCTTTTATTTTTCAAAAATGGTAAGCAAGATGCTATAATTGCTGGAATTATTCTGTCGTGTGGGCTTGGGCTATGGTGCCATGCTGCGCTCACAGCTAGGAAAGATATCCAATATTTTGCAATACAGATTATTAAGGGAAGCCAAACAGGCTACAAGTTGATACCGCCCGCACACATGTCCCAACGAATGTCATGGATGTGTATTTTCAGGCAAAACGCCTAATAATGGCCTATGGGAAATTCATTGTCATTTGGGAGCCAATATTTATCAAATGTTATAAAACAATGAATATTCCGTCAGACCAATCATCTTCAAGCACGTTTACATTAGGCAGCAATGCCTTCCAAACCAATTATATTCAAAATACTCAACAATGCGTTTTATTTTGCTTTGGAAAATTTAATAAAGTGATTTCTTGGTCGTACTGTAGGACCTAATTCAATCCACACACTGGCCCGTATTTTAGAAGCTTCCTTTAACACTAAGGTCTCCTTTACGTCTATTGTTCCCATGTTTAGGTGACCTTATGCTATTCCAGAACATACCTTTATTGCGTAGAGAAAAAAAGGCTTCCTTTAAATCGCTTCCTAACCTAAAGGTAGCGTTGATTTTAGAACGCACCTTTAGTTAAAGGAGTCCTTTATTTTCGGTTAGGATTTCCTTTATTCCTAAGGTTGGTCAGACGCTCCCTTAAGACCTTCCTTACACATAAATCGCCCCCATTTCCCATACGAACTTTTGAATCAATAGGATGGCTAACTACTTAAATCAACTCGCTAACATCAGGAGGCTTCATAATATGAACGATATACATCCAAGAAGATTTCGGCATGTGATTTATGTGAACCCAGATGAAGACAGAGACGATGAACAGTTTAGAAAACGATATCGCTTTACTAATGAAGGATTTACTGAGCTTATGGAGATATTGCAAAATGATTTGCCTGAACCACTTGACAACCGAGGAAACCCAGTGCCACCAAGTATTCAGCTTAAAGCTGCTTTGAGGTTCTATGCAACTGGAAGCTTTCAAATTGTTGCTGGTGATTTGCTGGAAATTTCACAGTCTTCCGTTAGCAAGATTGTTGCCAATGTTTCCAAGGCTATTGCTAGAAAACGTGTTCAGTTCATTCGGTTTCCGGAGGGACAAATAGTGCCAACTATGCAGAACAGATTCCGAGAAATTGCTGGATTCCCACATGTTGTTGGCTGTGTGGATGGCAGTCATGTTCCTATACAATCACCAAGTGTAGTGAATCGTGAGATATATCGGTGTAGAAAGTCATTTATGTCGTTGAATGTACAAGGTGATGCTGACTTAAAATTCATTAATATCGTGGCCAGGTGGCCTGGATCTACACATGACTCACGGATTTTCGACAACAGTCTAATCTGTACTCGGTTCGAAAACAACGAACTCACTGGTTTGTTACTTGGTGATTAAGGCTACACATGCCGACCATTTCGTTTGACGCCCTTCAGGAATCCCGACGGCCCAGATGAAAATAAATACAATCGATCTCAGAAGAGAACACGTTCAATTGTAGAACGGATGTTTGGGGGTATGGAAGCGTCGCTTTCCGTGCTTAAAGTTTGGATTACGATGTAAAGTAACAACAGCTATGGCAGTAATTGTAGTGACAGCTGTGCTTCACAATGTTGCAATCGATCTCAGGGAACGGGCATTTTTGGAAGAGGAAGTTGACCGCGGAATGGAAGATGGTGGTGAAGATGAAACTGTAAACTTGCCAAATGATATGCTTGGGAACGCTATGAGACGAACAATTGTTCAACAATATTTTTCGTGAACACATACATAACTTTCTTTACTCATTAAATTTATGACATTTGTTGATAAATATTATACAGAGAGTAATCTTGTTCATTTTGTACATCGATCCTTGTTACTATGTTTTGATCTAGCCGTGTTATGAACTGTTGCTGCAACTTAATCAACTTCATCCGTTCGACATGCTCTTCTTCGTCGAACATAATCTGCTGCTTCAGACGTTTCACTTGAAGCTTTTGTTCGATCTCGTGCATCGTTAATGTTCTGTCCAACGCAGACGAATTAGACGTACATGTGTCATGTTCATCAGTTGATTTACGTTTTCCCTCCCCCCTTATTGAGGCACGCATAGCCGATGAATCTGCTGACTTTATTTCAGTAGACTCACTTTGCTGTACAACCTTGGATGTAGATGCCACCAGAGCGTCTGAATCTTCAGGATTGTTCACCGGAGCTAAAATAACAAGAATGACAATCAAATTAATATTTTACTGTGAACGTGTATTATTAATGGTTGTAGAGATAGATAGATTGGTGGGCATGGGGAATGTAGTATTATCTCCCTCCCTCCGTCCCTCCCTCCGTCTCTCCCTCCGTCCCTCCTTCCGTCCCTCCGTCCCTCCCTCCCTCCGTCCCTCCCTCTCTCCCTCCGTCCCTCCCTCCGTCTCTCTCTCTCTCTCTCTCTCTCTCTCTCTCCCTCTCTCTCTCTCTCTCTACAAATGCCTTTCACACTCTGCAATCATAAATTATCAATTTGGTTGAATTCCATCCAATGGTTTCGTAGTAGTTTTACTATAAGCAATTTACCGCCGACACCCTCCCCCATCCTCTACCACCACCACCACTCACCCATGTGGGCGGAGTCTAATCCAAATGTTATCTTGCAGAACGTACAAATTTGGTTAATTTCCATCCAACACCTAGGGAGGAGTTAGCGTAACTGACAGATCGACAAACGGAGACAATTACAATACTCCACACGATGTTTTCGTGGGAATAATTAGTAAGATATATTTATCAAAATGTGAACCTTAAACCAGAATTGTAATTTATGCCGTGACCTTGACATTTGACCTCGATATCACTAACTTATTATACCTAATACGTTTGATGTAATTATTATAGGTAATATAAGACTTGAGAGTGTACTGTAGGAAACTAGGCCTGTTTAATGAGGTGCAACAAGTGTAAAAAGTAAATGTAAAAATACCTTGTAAATGATACCCTGTATCATCATCAACGTCGTTATCCAATGGCCTTAATACGTCATTACGTATAGATGAAACCATGTGAGACATGTCATCAGCAGCTGATGCCGGATCCGCAGGACCACCGCCCGTTGCATGCCGATCTTTCTTCTCTTTGCTAACATCCTTATTAGCCTTAGTTTTGATATTATCCCAGACTTTACGCTGTGTTTTTAGATCAGTTGGTTCAATGCCTTTTTGGGCATTGAACGTAATCAAAATACATTCTCAGGCATCACCTTTCGCTTTTAATATGTTTGCACTATTTTGTCTTTGCTCAATAACTGCTTTTTCCTTGTCAATTAACTGAAGCAGTAAATGCTTTTCAAGTTCTGAAAACACCCTCCTCCTCTTTATCGAAAAGCTTGTTTCATCCATATTAAGAAATGATTAATGCACGACGCGCTTTAGTTTTCTATAGTAAACTGTTGAAGCAATTAATTGTAGGTAGTTGATTAGCATTGAATGCGATTTACCCAAGGTGCTATGTGCACGAGATAACCATTTCCCACTCTCATTCTCACATTGGTTCAGTCTACTATGCTCATCTATACTATGCGATGTAACACATGTGAAGAAAGCTGCGTGAAAATCAACCAACATTTGGCTGGAATGCACTCAACCAGTCAGATAGTTTATGGAATTCAACGTATCTTTCAAAGGCCCCTTCAGTATATCGACTAGTGTACCTGAGCATTAGTACATGCGTGAATTCGGTGTATCAATTTAGACAGACTGCAATTCATACAAATGTTCATTTCACTGTGTGTATTGTCTGTACAATTATAGCATGCCGTCACATGTGCAAATAATGAACGTACACGAACATGATCGGTTGAAATGTACATCACCAATCTAAATAAAACGTATATGAATATCCAGAGCTTACTTAGGGGAAGTATTGAAAGCCAGCTTATTATTTTCAGAATGCATTTATGACACATGCCCATCTTCAGTCTGTCTGTCTGTCTGTCCACCTCGCCCACCAGCTCGTCTGTCTGTCTGCGTGTAGCTATTTTTCGTAAACTAATAAACAAATTTGCTTCAAATTTTTGGATTAGAAATGGTGTTACACTAAACTAGAATTCACAAAATATGGGATAGATCCTAATTATGAAATAATGTTCCAGACCTTGGAAGTTATTACACAAACTTACTCCAAACTTTAGCAACAGAAATGGGTTTCCAGTCCACTAGGCCTCCCAGAGTTTATCATGAATGATGAATCGGATCTAGATTTTCAGACACAAGTTCGAATCAGGATATGTTATATTATTGTTTCCCGAGCTTCTGGGAAAACTACAACTCCGGGACCGGTATGCATAAAGGTGGTTTAGCAAGAGTTTAGCTTACACCGGGTGTAACTTTTCATTTACACCGCTGTTCATATGCATAAAGGTGGTTTAAGCTAAACTGTGGTTTAATAGTAAACTTAGCTTAAGAGATTATATGCATACGGATGGTTTAGCTTAAACAAAGGTGTAAAAATCGCTAAATATACCAGTTTTACTAAGCCTACTCCGGAGTAGGTTTAAGCGTGGTGTAACTTCTAAGGTGATCTGATATCACTCATTCGAATTCCGTTCTTGGAGCAATATGATGGTTGATTCTATTCCGTGAAGCAGCTAGAAAATAATGATATTTGCCAGATTAAGTTCTTACTTGACACTGGCGCTATTAGTCTTATTGACAACGATGGTGGCACGAGAACGACGACGACGACGACGACGATGATGACGGTGGTGGTGGTGGTGGTGGCGGCGGCGGCGGCGGCGGCGGTGGTGATGATGATAATGATGATGATGGTGCTAGTGCTGGTGTTGGTAGCGCGGCAACGACGACGACGAAGGCGGCGCTGCTTGTAGCTGTCTTTGTTGAGGTAGCAGCGAAGGCGCTGTCGCCCGGCAGATTGGTTGATCGATTAGCTGTCGAGCATGGAATATGGTAGCAGTAGGAGGAGGGGGAAAGGGGGCGGCGGAGGAGGAGTGTGGAGGAGGAGGGGGTGGAGGAGGAGGAAGCGGAAGGAGGATGGATGCAAAAGATGACTGTGGTAGAGGAGAGTGAAGCGGAGTAGAGGTGGTTGGAGATGATGGGCGGGAGGAAGAGGACGATGCAGTGTATGTAGAGTATATTGGTTGGGGAGGGCAAAGAGGGCGAGGTTATGTTTAGCTTAAACTTAATAAAGGCCACCTTTACACCGATCAGCTAGCGAAGGAACTCCTTTTTAAAGGAAGTGGATAATGTCGATTCTGAAATATAAAATACTTAAGGCCTCCTTATTAAAGGATTCCTTTAGATAAGGCTACCTTACGAAAGGGGGCCTTATGGCAAAAATAAAGGAAACTTCTAAAATACGGGCCACTAAGTCTTTCCCGTCACGCAAATCATTATTTTAATCATTCGGCATTAAATGGTTTTTAATCGACTAATTTAATCACTAAATGACTTAGGGCCTACCGGTGGAATCCAATTTGTCACTCGAATATCCGACCTCATAATCAAAATGCATTCACTTGTTAGCCGACGTCACAATCACGTGACGTATGTGCAACACGAAAGGGTAAAGACAGGTCTGAGAGCAGCTGTCTGAATGGACCTGTCCAGTCTTAGCTATGCCACGCCCATCACTAGCTAAGATCCACTTACACGTCGATCGTGTTGGGACCGATCGATCCAGAACTCCTTGCCTATCAAAATTATACAGGAAAGCTGTTGAATATTTTGAAACTAATTTGAATGGGTGTTACTAGGTGTTGTTGCTGCCTATAGCAGCAACAACGCCAGGTCAAATTAGTTTCAAAATATTCAGCAGCATGTTTATTAAACAGTAAAGACACACAATTCACATAGTCGATCACCAATTATGCGTTTCGTGACGTACTTATCTATGCCATTCATGGAGTCCTTCATCGCGTCATTGATTATGACGTCATCATACACGTCACGTAGTTTGAAAGGTCCATTTTAAGTCTTTGGTGACTTTAGCTACAATGCATACTCGATGGCATGCCATCACAATGCCCCACATCCCCCCCCCAACTTTGACCCGGACACCGGACTCCCATGCATTGCAGCCTCAAATAAATGTCATTTCGCAATCCACAACCATATGGGTAACGTAGCAAACAAATTTCGTTGACGTTTTTAAAATTATAGTTGGACTTTTAATCTGACCCCTGCCCCTCAGGAGTATATAAATGCCATCTGGCAATCCACACACTCACATAACAAATTTGTTTGAATTCTACCAAACGATTTCTGTCATGGAAAGAATTTGTATGATATTTCAACTTTTGGCCACGCTCCTGGGGTTGAGCCCAATTTAAATGCCATGTTCACATCCGCAATCACATGGGTAACTCACATATCAAATTTAGTTGAATTTCGACAAAACATTTCAGAGGAGATAGGCGGATGGACAGATGAACGGGCGGAGAGCGTAGGGGATTGCAATATTTCCATCGCTTTTTCAAAGCACGTGAGAATAATAACAATTCTGTTGAATATTTTGAGACTAATTTGACAGGAAGCTGTTGCTGTCGTAATCAGTAATAACTTCCATTTACATTAAAAATGCACATAATTGCACAAAAACGCTTGAAAACAAAAGTGTTAAAATTGTATACTTTTACACCCTTTAATTGTGTGCCTCGATGGAATGAAACGAAATAAATCATAATATATGACAATTTCATTTCGCATAAATAAATGTGGTATTTTAGTTGTGAATTTGAAATAGAGGCATGCCTCGTTGGTTCAAATTCACAACCTAAAAATTTATATTAATTTTTACGTATTGAAATCGTCATATGCTAAGATTTATTTCGTTTCATTCCATCTAGACCCGCACTTTAAGCCTCTAAAAGTATACAACTTAAACAATTTTATTTTTAGTCATTTTACTGAGAACATGCACCATAAAATCAAAATATTCAGCCGTTTACCTGTAGAGTTATCTTGAAATTGAGACTGTGTCAGGGTTCACCATGCCAACATCGATTCAAATGCGCGTACAATGGGGGCAGAGCTGAGCTAGAAATAGGTGGGACATAGGGCAGTTATGGTAACCTGTTGAACACGTTCTCCATGAGGTTGCCTTAATTTATTTTAGGTGACCTGAAACGGGTTACCTTAATCGGCTGGACGTTAATGAGCTTTCTAAGGTTTAGGTTACCATATGTCTCCGTAAAACATACAAGGCAACCTATTACGGGTTAGCATTGGAAATAGTACAGCACAGGCCTACATATATATATATATATATATATATATATATATATATATATATATATATATATATATATATATATATATATATATATATATATATATATATATATATATATATATATATATATATATATATATATATATATATATATGAAATGAGGTTAATATCCCTTTAACCATTTAACCCGCGAATTTGCTCAAGAAAAGCTGAATTTTCTCATAGAAAATGTCCATTTGCAGACCAAGAGAAGACTATTTTCGACGTTTTACCACTAGAATGACTGGCTCTGTTATCGAGCCTGTCATTCCAGTGGTAAATTTTCAGAAAATTATTTTCTCTTGGTCTGCATGGACATTTTTCAATACCATTGCAGAAGCCGTTTTAGCTGATATGAGCGCTAAATGCTTACAACTATGATATCAATATTCTATCTTTTACTGAGTGAATAGCAAAGAAACTGGAGTACATCTTTCAACACATTTGGTGGATGATGTTGCATCCTCCACGAAATTTGTTGAAAAAGGAACACCAGTTTATCTTTAAATTTAAATTTAAAATTTAAAATTTTGACATGAGCGTTATAAGGGTTAATAGACCTTACCACAGAATTCGCAGAATAATCGGCAATTTTCCAGCATGTAGGGTCTATATTGCGGGGAACTGCAAGCACTCCGCCCATAACCACTGCACGAGCTGTCCAGATCTAAGCATTCCGGCGCACTTGTTACTTCTGGTAAATTAACAAAATATATCATCAACGAGATTCTATCTAATAGATTAGGCAATTTTAAGATGTATTACATCCGAGATATAAATAAATGTAGAAATTTTAAGTATTTTTGCTGTAATATAATGGTCCCGGTGTATTATTAGTACATTCTAATTTGAGTATATAAGTTACGACCCCTTCGCACACATTTGTTATTATTTGTTGTTTTTCTGGGAACTCGTGTGAGCGTATGAGTCTTCAATTTAGGGAAACATTATATTTACGAAACAATCGAATTTACTAAATTTGTGTTATTGAACAATAATGTTTTTGTAATTAGTATAACATAAAACATCTCTGTAAATCCTCACCCCCCCCCCCTCCACACACACCCCCAACCCCCCCCCCCCCCACCCCCCTCCCCCCCCCACCCCTCTACCACTCTAATTTCTCTCTCCCTCTCCCTCCGCCTCCACCTCCCCCTCTCTCTCTCTCTATATCGCGCGCGCACTCTCTCTCTCTCTCTTTCTCTCTCTCTCTCCCTCCCTCCCTCCCTCCCTCCTCTCTCTCTCTCTCTCTCTCTCTCTCTCTCTCTCTCTCTCTCTCTCTCTCTCTTTACGTGTAACTGGGGGCTGCGGCAGGGAGAAAATCTTTCCCCTATATTATTTAATATCTATCTCAATGACCTTCAAGAATACCTGGAAAACAAAAAGTGTGACAGTCTTATAATTAATGATAACATAGACGTCTATCGTAAATTGCTGGTGCTCATATACGCAGATGACACAGTGTTGATAGCAGAAAATGGTCTTACTCTACAGATGGGTCTGAATGCCTACAGCAGTTACTGTTAATTGTGGAATCTCAAAATTAATACGGATAAAACAAAAGTGGTAATATTCGGAAGCAATAAAAGGGGACGGGGGAATTGTAATTTTACTTTAGATGATGAAAATATTGAAATAGTCGATAAATATAAGTATTTAGGTATACATTTCTTTTACAACTGCCGGTATATAACAGCACTAAAACACTTAGCAGAGCAAGCTACTAAAGCGCTATATTCACTATACCTGAGATGCGAAAATATGGATCGACCAATAAACTGCCAAATAAAACTGTTTGATTCAATGATATTACCGATTCTCACATATGGGTGTGAAATTTGTACTACGGAAAACACAACACTAGTTGAAAAAATACAAATAGGCTTCTATCGACGGTTACTAAAACTAAACATGCATACACCAAAATTCATGATATACGGTGAATTAGGTAGATACCCCCTCGATATCACTATAAAACATAGCACAATCCTATACTGGGAAAAACTGCTAAATGGCAAAGAAACAAAGCTATCATGTCTACTTTATAAATATATGTACACTGACTATACCAATAATAACGTACAATACAGATGGATTGGAGAATTAAAGGCAATATTAAATAATGTGGGAATGGGATATCTATGGGAAAGACAGAGCATCACAAGTAACGCAACGAAACATATATAACAAATACCTATAGACCAATACACACAATCATCGAGAGGACAGATGAACGCATCTTCAAAGGGAAAAATCTATAATATCTATAAGACGAAATTTCAAATAGAACCATACCTTACCAAATTAAATAATACTAATAAACTAACTTTAGCGTGAGACCGAACATCCAACCACAAATTGCCAATTGAAACTGGGAGGTGGGAGGGCTTAATCAAAGAAGATCGGATATGTAAATTGTGTGACCAACATAACACAGGTGATGAATATCATTACCTATTTCTCTGTAAGTTTTTTGAAAAGGACGGAATGACACTACTACCAAAATACTTTCGGGTGAAACCAAACTACTACAAATGTTGTGAACTTTTATCAAGTAATGAAATCTCAATTTGAAGTAAGCTATGTACATTAATAAGAAGAGTATTGAAACATTTTAAATAGCAAGACAACGACAACAGTGATGATGACAACAACGACTACGACTAGGAGGAGGACCACAGCGACTACAACGAAGACGACGACGGCGACATCGACGACGACGACGACGTTGATGACAATAGCAGCGGCAGCAGCTGCAACTACTACTGCTACCTCTACTGCTACTACCGCTGTCGCTACCGCTGCTATTATCACTACCACAGCCTGCTTACAGCACATCATTCCTGTCGAAAATCAAAGTTCCTATAATAATACCTATGTACAAGGTGTATACATCTATTACCTTTAAAATTGTACATCTTGCAAATTAGAAATATGTTCTGGGAGTGGAGACCTCCGAATTCCTCCATACCTTTTCGAATTTCGTCTGGAGGAATTGAAGTGCTTCACTCCGGCCAGTCGTTGCACTTAGCATTCTGTCCCAAACCAACAACAACAGTAAATGACAGTGGCAGCAGCAGCAACTACTACTACTACTGCTGCCTCTACTGCTACATCTACTGCTACTGCTACTGTTGCTGCTCCTGCCATTGCCACGGTCACTGCGACTACTGCTGCCACTACCACTACCACAGTCTGTCCTGTAGCTCATTGCTACCGTCGTAAACCAAATTTACTGTAATTTACTATGTTTAATGTGTAGGCCCCTGCAGACTACATATTCTAAATATGTTCTGGGAGTGGGGACCTCCAATTTCCTCCATACCTTTCGAATTTCGTCTGGAGGAATTTGAGCGCTTCGCTACTGGACTGACCGGCCGGTCGCACTCATCATATTTGCTATAAACAAACTTTTCTTTTCATAGCACCTATATGTACATCACGGGTATATGCAAATCACTATTTAAGTGCATTACTCAGATTGGCTAACGGTACACCTACTGAAAACGCGCTCATACGCCCCAGGGCCTTTGTCGATGAGGTTGAATGGTTGTGTATTTCTGGGGGCTTAGGTTGTTGTGCCGCTATGTAGTGGGGCCGGGCGGGTGCTGTCACGTGGGAGCTTTGTACCGTGTGGTTGATGTATTTTGAATCGGGATTATGCGTCCCAAATTCAACTCAAATTGACAAAGGAGAGGATTATATTGGTTTTTACCGAGTGGGGTTATCACGTGCTGGGATTCGTCCTCGTCCTACTTTCATTTGGGTGACAATGTAAGCCTCCGTGGGTATGCAGTTTCAGTTTTCAGTTTTCTTTATTTCACTCAGGCCGTTATTAAACGGAATATGAGGGTACATAAATCGATAAACATGTGTGACGGTAGAGATCTGTATACATGAGAGTACAGCAATTATTATTATTATTATTATTATTATTATTATTATTATTATTATTATTATTCATTATTATTATTATTATTATTATTATCATCGTTATCATCATTATTATTATTATTATTATTATTATTATTATTATTATTATTATTATTATTATTATTATTAATATTATTATTTTTGTAGTTACGATGATGATGATGATAATGATGATGTTGATGCCGCCGCTTAAAGAGTAGCAGTAGCAGTAGCAGTAGCAGTAGCAGTAGCAGTAGCAGTAGCAGTAGCAGTAGCAGTAGCAGTAGCAGTAGCAGTAGCAATAGCAATAGCAGTAGCCGTAGCAGTAGCTGTAGCAGTAGCAGTTGTTGTTGTTCTTTTTTTTGTTGTCGTTGATAACAAATTTATTGTTGTTGTTGTTGTTGTTGATGATGTTGACGTTGACGTTGTCGTTGTCGTTGTTGTGGTTGTTGTTGTTGTTGTTGTTGTTGTTGTTGTTGATATTGTTCTGTTGCTTTTTGTTTTGAAAATCGTAAGTATTTACACATCCTGCTTAGTATCGGTCTATTACATATTGCGAATAGACCTTTGGTTTTTTCAAATGTATTCTCCCTTACATAATAATGAGGTATATATCGGTGTCTTTCTCTCACATATTTCTGACAGTGGAAGAGAAAATGGATTTCATCGTCTATAACATTGCGTATACTACAAAGGCGCTCATTGCGTTCTATTCCGATCCATCTCTTTGTCTCAATAGCGAGTTGGTGATTTAGCGTACGAAAGTGGCAGAATGTTATGGCGTCCCGGTATGGGAGTAATTTTAGGTATTTCTCGGGCTCAAAATTCGATTTAATCATGTTTATAAAATGTCAGTCGCGATGATTCGCCTGATGTTCTAGACCATTTTTCTATATATTGTTGTTCTAAAATATGTTTGGTTTGTTTTATTAATTGTTTAGTATTTATTTGCTCTGTCTCAAATAAACTTAGTTGACCTGTGCTCTCCAGAATAGATTTGATAGTTTCAACCCATTTAAACTGTTTATTTTGTTTTGTCATGTAATCAGTTGCTAAAAAGTTTAAAATACAGGTTTCTCGATTTTGTCCTCAGATGTCCTGGCGTGGAGGCGCGCCTTTAAATTTGAGGGAGTTTTGATTACCGAGGTACTTATATTATGTTGAAATAATAATAATATTAATAATAATAATAATAATAATAATAATAATAATAATAATAATAATAATAACAACACATGTAATAATAATAATAATAATAATAATAATAATAATAATAATAATAATAATAATAATAATAATGTGGCCTGGGTGTAAATAAATTGAATTGAATTGAATTTAATGTATATATGTTTTAGTTTGAGTTTCTCGCCGTGTTATTGATTATGTAGGGAGAGGGTCTAGATAAGTTGCTAGAACTTGTGCCCAATCCCGTTGTATTATTAGTACAATAAAATATGTTTGAAAAAATCTAATTGGAAAGAATTAAGAAAATCTTAAATATGTCGAGACAAAATACTAGCGCCACGGCGATTGGAAACATCAAAGAGCTACACACCGGGAGGACTGAAAGCGCAAAAAATTATATCGTGGCATCAAACAAATAAGTTGCATAATAATATTTACATAACAATACGCTGGTTTCTCTGCGAAACGGAGATGCAGGCGACCGTCAGCTTTGTGTTTACATTTTATATATTTGTGAAATTCATAATTTCCATATTCTTGGATATTGAGTATTCGTATATATATATAAGGATTGATGTTAAAATGAGAGTATTGACCCACTGGGAGCGTCTGATGAGCAAGGTTGTGTATATTAAATGTATAGCTCTATCAGGTATAGCCCCTTTAATATACAGAATCATGTGCATAAAATGCTCCCCGTGAGTGAATACTAGGATTTTAACACTAATTCTTATATACACAAATTATAACTTCCACAATAGTGAAGAATTCAGACGCCTATTATCGTTACCAGAAAAAAAACTAAGAAATAATAACAAATATGGGTGCCATGTACTAAATTTGTGTCTAAAATCACTATGCGATAAGCAACACAAATAATGAGGAGTCTCCAAGTTTATTCATAGCTTAGAGTAGGTGTGTGCTATTATTGCTTATTGAGTGATCACGATCGATTATTTAAGAATAATCGTGATTACCCGATTAATCAGCCGGGGTACAAATTATCCCCCACATAACAACAAAGGTAAAGCCACTATATGAAAGATGAAAGCTACAATGGTGTTTATAAATGTTCATTTGAAGGCCAAGAGAAGACTAATTTTCGAAAATGTATCACTGGAATGACTCTCGACCCAGGCAAAATGTCAATGTTCCTGACCGATCGCATTAAATAGTAATTAAATTGTAGGTTTTGGAATATTTAATGCCGTAGAAATTATTCACGATTATTCGATTATTTAATTTTTAAAGCGTATAAATTCACGATTTAATAAATAACTGCGATACTTTTGCGTTCATACGCCATAGTTTTCTTCTAGTAAGCGAGCTCACAGATGGTTGCATGTTATGTTCTATCCGTTAAAGGGTGTTTGCTTCCATGATAGAATGCCATCGAGTGCCACTATAGTCAGTTGACAGACAATTCACCTTTCCTGGGTATCCAACTATCAATCTGACGTCATATGACGTCATAATCAGCTAAGTGACGCGCATGATGACGTCATAAATGATTCTGTTTGGCCCGTCTTTAACTCTTAATAGTCCGATACGTTGTACGAATTGTTTCTACTATTTAATAAACATGCTATTGAATATTTTAAAACTAATTTGACTGGACGCTGTTGCAGCCATAGGCAGCAACAGCCACAAGGGTCCATAAAGTGGGCCAGATTGGCGTACGGGCCCGCTACACTGACGCCAACACGCTACATATATACTACTACTATATATAATATTGAAAGGGAGGAGACTTCGGCGATCAGTAACTCCAACAGAGTTTTTGTAAACGCTATTTTATCATGAAAAACTCTAGCCAGCAAAAATTCAATAGCATCTCTTGAAAGCTGTTACATTAATTGTTGTAGAAATACAAGAACCCTATTCATTCTCGCCGATTCTAGCCGTAAATCGCCAGTTAATCGAGCGTATGACAAACCCGCAAACCCGCTGGGACAGCAGCCATTTTAAAAATTACGTGAACCGAGACGCCGAATGCAATGCAATGCAATTTATATATATATAAACTACTTGTGGATGTAGTTAAATATAGCAGCACCACGTCCGCAAGTATGGTTCTTTTTTATGAAATATAAACCCCCTGGAATAGTGTCCAACAACATCAATGTTTTTGATGAGGGTTGGGTCGGGGCTGTAGTTAAGATGATGCTCACTCTTGACTTCAACCGAGCGACAAAAGTCTGTGAGAACCAATCTGAAAAAACGTTTACTGGAACACTTCACAGGGAACCCTTAGAATTGATTAGTATGAGACCAATTTATAGAGGATCTCATCGACAGCACCAATGGCAGAATATGGTATGTTTATCAGACGTCAAACAACAGAAGGTGACGAAGAACTCAGTTATTCCTGGATCTGGTTATAGATAACCTGGATGTTGATGTAAGGCAAGCACACATGCGGGCCTCTCTATTTGTGTCAGGAAAGAATACTCCGCTAGCGGAAGTAGGCGCAATTCACCGCACACTACTACTCTTCCGAAGGAGATTCTGGAAGCGGGTATGGAATCCGCTATACTGAAAGACATTCAGAAATAAGTCGAGTCCGGTGATATGAAACTGGCACTTCTATTATGGCATAGATAAGTGTCACCTTTCGCTATATGCAGATGATGGAACAGTGCATTGGAAAGTCTATCTTCTTCTGGTACCAGACTGAACTAGATTCAGAAGGTTATTTGTTTCACTGGTTTTGATGTTGCAACACAGAAACTGGAACGAATGAAGATGTTAAGTCCTGAAGATAATCATCTGTGTTGATAACACTATACAACATTACGGAGGCAGTGACATATATAAATTCTTTTGAGAACAAATTTTCTGACGGAATATTGGTGGAAATACAGCTTCCACTAGACATGGCGCATTCACTGAAGAACTAACAAGCCTAATAATTATTCCTTTCAATAACAAAGAGAGACTATCTGATAAATTTGACCCCCTGAAGTATCAAGTTGTAAATAGTAATTTATTAGGCACACAACAGGTCACCTTGCGATTTACCGGAACTGAGGAAGAACACGTGTTCCCCTCGAAGATCAGCTGGGAACGCTGATTATACACTTCATAAATTTCTGATTACCTTGTGGCTAAAAAATGGTCCACGCGGAGGGTAGGCGAGGTCGAACCATTGCCACGAGAAGGACTTGTAGTTTTTCGTACTCAGAAATGCAAACGGTTCGCCTGACCCTCACTGTCAAAAGTTACTTTAAAATGTGCACGTGGAGACTGCGAGGCATCTCTTTTTACATCCTCGCCAAAGTTCTAAAAAGGCGCGGCAAAGTTCTAAAAAGGCGCAACTCTTAAAATGAGGAATTCAGCCAGTGTATGAGGGATGGGGCAGGATGTCAACGACGGGAAGCACGTTTCCTGGAAATGGACAAGCTTCATCGCACGCTGATTGAAGAATCTTCAACCTTCAATAACTTAGTTGATACTGAGTCGAGTCTGAAACTGTTTTCAGATTCGTAAATTAAAGTCCGGGAAATTTTTTACCGGGAAAATGTAGACACGTTCAATCATATATTCTATAATTACTCTGATGTAAATGCAGCTGCATGTACGTCAGCGTCATACAGATGCACATCCTGTTTAGTGCAAATAGAGTACGCCATCTGCGGCAACTTCCTCCCAGTCACCCGGCCTGTCGGAAGTACGGGCGGATGCAGACAGCGGCGATACGGCTCCGACCTCCACCCGCGGAATGCTCCAGGGAGGGATTTTATTGGAAATAGCTTCCAATCAAATAAGTCCAAAATAGTCAACAGTACGTTTTATTTTGTTTTGGAAATGAAATCCTGTATATTATACCCGCTTACCTGTGCAGAACCCGCAGAATGCGGCACAAAAGTCCTCCGCCCATGGTCTAAAGTCTGTGCATACGTCATTGCCGTAGTTTGTAGCACAATTCTGCAGCACGTCATGGCAGGGTGGTTCTGCAAAATACAGTACAATACATGTACCATAAGAATATACACGCCCGCATGCACGCACGCGCGTATACATAGGCGACAATTTGCATACATTTTCGGAAGAACAAATGTTTAATAATTAGTCTCTCATTGTGCAATTCAGCATTAAACTATTTATCTAGGACACTGCCTGCTATCGCGTGCATGCGTGCGTGCGTGCGTGCGTGCGTGCGTGCGTGCGTGCGTGCGTGCGTGCGTGCGTGCGTGCGTGCGTGCGTGCGTGCGTGCGTGCGTGCGTGCGTGCGTGCGTGCGTGCGTGCGTGCGTGCGTGCGTGCGTGCGTGCGTGCGTGCGTGCGTGCGTGCGTGCGTGCGTGCGTGCGTGCGTGCGTGCGTGATCTGTAGAATCAATACCCGAAGTGGGGATGACAGAAGTCGTCTCGGTAACATCAATTGTAGATAAAACGCTGGCGGTAGTCGAGATTGGCATTATACCTCCTGTCGTGTAGGTGGACAATGGCGTTATTGCCTCGGATGTTGTTGGGTGTAATGATGCTAGTGATTCTGAAGATACACAAAAAGTAAATATGAATAATTTCCCTGGTAAAGATTAATAATCACAATGCTTTCTAGGAAGCCTTTCCTTGATGAAATGTTAACAATAAGGATGACGATGTAAACAGCATCACGGACAACACGGACAACACGGACAACAACAACGACGACGACGACGACGACGACGGCGACGACGACGACGACGACGACGACGACAACAACAATAACAATAACAACAACAACAACAAACGCATCATCAATTAATCATCATCATCATCATCATCATCATCGACGACCCGAGGATATCTACCGCAGCATGTAAACCTGATTGGTTGTGGGCTCTGATCATATTACACTTGGGCAGGGCTGAGCATAATTAACATAATAAACTGAATAAGCTACACTAGACCCAAAACAACATTCACTTTTGTCCATACAGGACTCAGAACTGATTCAGGAGAGGGCCCCATTTACTGCCCCAAAATGTGATATGGGCTAAGATCTCGACCAATCAAATCACGAAGCCATCTACGGTGTTCAGAACACCATGCACATCGTCATTGTGACGTAATGGATGAATACACTTTTAGTTTGCGCCCCCCCCCCCCTCACTTCTCTAGATAAGCTCCGGCCACGCGTTGATGCCAGCCTAACTGTGACGTAATTGGTTATGCCGTCATATACTTGAGTGGCAGATTAAATTCCTCTATTGGAGTAGACTAAGGATAAATCTAGAGGTTAAAACAGAATTCACCTTTCCAGAGTATCCATCTGTCATCTGACCTCGTATGACGTCATAATCCAGCTCAGCGCGTGCATATGACGTCACAATCATTACGTCCCAAAGGGCTATATTAGACCGTCATCAAATCTCAAACAGTCCGACACGTTGTATGAATTGTATGTCTTTGTAATGCTTTGCTAGTTAATAAACAAGTTGTTGAATATTTTGAAACTAATTTGACTGGGCGCTGTTGCTGCCCTAGGCAGCAACAGAACCCAGTCAAATTAGTTTCAAAATATTAAACAGCTTACCTACGTATCTTTTTTGGAAATTGATAGTCAGAGATCGATCGATCCCAACACGGGCGAGATGTGGGTGGAGCTTAGCTAAAGATGGGCGGGGCATAGCTAAAACCGGAAAGGCCCATTGCACGTACTTGAACAGTGCATTGGTTAATGACGCAATCGCTTAAAGGTGTAAATAAGTTTGAATTGTTTTCGGTAACATGATCGAATTGATGTATTGGAAGTGCATATTACTTTTTAATCAGAAATTCTGGTCACCCATATAATTATGGTATCATTTAATTATTTTCTGGAAGCTATTGTGCGCATACGAGTTTCTTGACATGAGATGTAATTATATTTACCAAACAGTCTACTTGGCGTGTGCGTGCGTATCTGATCGCGTGGGTGTGCGTGCTCGCGTACGTACATGCGTGTGTGTGTGTGTGCGTTTCGTGCTTGCGTGAAACCAATACCCGTAGCGATGGAGACAACAGAAATAGTTTCTGTAAAGGCGGATATATCACTGACGGTAGCCGAGATTGGTAGCGAACCTCCTGTCGTGCCACTGATCAATGACGGCATTGTTTCAGAATACGCATCGGTAGGCTCTAATGATAGTGGTGGGCTTAACGTTGATATTATCGCTGAAGAAAGATAAAAATACAAGGATTACTTTTTAATTTCAAATTTCTCATAGAAAATGTCTATTTGCAGAACAAGACAAGTATTTACTTTTTGAAGATTTATCATGACGGATAATTTCCGAAAAGTCCAACATAGCCACCAAAGAAATTGACCAATCAACACTCTCGTTTGATGTGTTGAAGCCTACCGCCATAGGAGCATTCCTATACGATTATTGTGTTAGTCCTCATAGTCCACAAATGGGCATTCCTTAATACCAATGCAGAAGCCATTTTTGCCAGCTTGGTGTAAAAGGGTTAGTTATAAAAATGGACCATGCCACATAAACAACAACTTTGTATTCTTATTTTTACTTGTCCTATTTCAGACACATAATGGCAGGTTTATCAATATTGTAGGAATGCTGATCTTAACGCCTTAACCCTCGAATTAAAAAAAACAATTCTATTTTCTCATAGAAAATGCCCATTTGCAGACCAAAAGAAGACTATATTTGAAAATTTACCACTGGAATAACTGGCTCGGTTATCGAGCCAGTCATTCCAGTGGTACATTTTCAAAAATAGTCTTCTCTTGCTTTGCAAATGGACATTTCTCAAGACCACTGCAGGAGCCGTTTTTGGCTGATATGAGTGTTAAAAGGTTACTGTAATCATATATAATATATAACTTTCTAACAGGAGTATTGGTAGGGTATTGACGGTTTCGCCTATTGCATATAAATGTAAAACTTTTGTCAAGAAATGGCATCTATTTAGTAATAAGCATATATTCAGTGAAATAATACACGCAGTAAAATTTTTTAAAAGCTACCAATTAATTTTCAGCTTGTAAATCCCAAGTATCGGTTTGGAATTTTCGTGCCCCAAGATACGGCTTCTAACGGGGATGTAAATATGTTATTTATATAGTGACGACTATAGTGCCTTATGTCATGAATGATTCTATATAGTCCGTCTTTAACGTCCGACACGCTGTAAGAATTGTAGCTCTTTACTATTTAGTATTTAATAAACATTTTGTCGATTATTTTAAACCTAATTTGACTGAGCGATGTTGCTGCCATAGGCAGCAACAGCACCCAGTCAAATTAGTTTCAAAATGGTCAACAGCTTACATGTATAGTTTTCTGGAAATTGATTGTCAGAGAGTTCAAAATTCGATCGATCCAAACACGGACGTGGTGTGGGTGGAGCCTAGATTGAGATGAGCGGGGCATAGCTAAAAGTGGAAAGGTCCATAGAGGAGGATCCGGTTCTACCGATGCCCCACCCATTTCTAGCTAAATTCCGGCCAATTTTTTCTACGTGTTGGATACTATTTATATACTTTGAATCATGACCTCCCAGAATCTCAATTTCAACAGAAAAGGGCTGAAGGACCTGTGACGCTGACCTGGATCATTAGCATTTGAGCCATTTGCATTTAAATAAACATGACGAATAATTTCCGAAAAATCAAAGTTAGCCACCAAAGAAATTGGCCAAAGAAATTTGATATGCATTCAATCCAGGTGTCGAGGTATTAATTAAGAAGTAGAGTGTTTAATGGTTCCGAAAAATTAAAAAAAATCCAAGATGGCCACCAAAACATTGACCAACCAAAATTCTGAATAGAAGTTCTAGAGCCTACCAGCATAAAAATCCTTCCAGCCAAATTTGGATAAAATCCACCAAGCGGTTAAGGAGGAAATGCGTTTTGACAATTTCCGGTGAATTTTTTTATAAAATATGTGATTTTCACCCCATAGCTTGAGCAAGCAAAATTCTGAATAGAAGCTCTGGCGCCTACCATGATAGGGCCATTCTAACCACATTTTGCTAAAATCTTGCAAGCAGCTAAAGAGAAGCGTTTTGACAATTTCCAGAAAATCCTTCATAAAATCTGAGAATTTCACCAAAAACCCAACCAATCAATATTCTGAATAGCTATCTGGATCCTACCCCGATAGGGTCCGTCCAGCCAGCTATGGTTGAAATCCGTCAAGCGGTTGATGATGAGTAACGTTTTGACAATTTCCGATAAATTTTTCCTAAAGTCCAAGATATTCACCCCAAAAATTGGCCAATCAATATTCTGTATACACGGTCTGAATGAAGCATAGACCTATAGGGTCCTGCCAGCCAAATTAGGTTGAAATCTTCCAAGCTTTTAGTGATGAGTAGCGTTTTTAAGCAAAGGTTGACGGACATACAACAGACAGACGACGGACTGTCGCCATGTTATAAGCTCACTTGGCCTTATATATATAGTCCACTTGGTGCGTGCGTAAGCGAGTTCATGAGTGTATGGGCGGGCAAGCGAGCGAGCAAGCGAGTGAGTGCCTGTGTGACCACGTGAAACCAATACCCGTAGAGATGAAGACCTCAGAAATAGTTTCTGTAAGACCGAATGTAGAGAAATCACTGACGGTGGTCTGGATTGGTAGTGCACTTCCTGTCGTGTCGATGATCAATGACGTCATTGTTTCAGGATAAGCATCGGTAGGCTCTAATGAAGGTGTTGGGCGTAACGTTGATAGTATTGCTGAAGAAAGATCAAAGGAATAGGATTATTTTTTAATTTCAAATTTCTCATTTAAAATGTCTCTTTGCAGACCAAGACAAGTATTTACTTTTTGAAAATTTGTCATGGCGGACTATTTCCGAAAAATCCAAGATGGCCACCAAGGAAACTGACCAATCAACACTCTCCTTTGATATGTTGAATTCTACCACCATATGATCTTTCAACCCAAGTTTCGTTGAACTCGGGTCATTAATTAAGGAATAGCATTTTAAATTGTTATGGAGAATATAAAAAAATCCAAGATGGCCGCCAAAAATAGACTTACCATAATAGAATACTTCCAGCCAAATTTTGATAGAATCCACCAAGTGGCTAATGAGGAGATGCGTTTTGACAATTTCTGGTAAATCCTTTATCTATGATTTTCACCCTAGAACTTGATCAAGCAAAATTCTGAATAGAGCTTCTGGAGCCTACGACGATAGGGTTATTGCAACCACATCTTGTTGAAATCTGTTAATCATCTATGGAGAAGCGTTTTAACAATTCCCAGTAATATTTTCATAAAATCTTAGATTTTCACCCAAAATATCGACCAATCAGTATTCTGAATAGAAGTTTTGGAGAATACCCGGATAGAGTCCGTCCAGCCAACTAGAGTTGAAATCCGCCAAGAGGTTAATGAGAGTAGCATTTTTGACAATTTCCGGTAAATTTTGCATAAAACCTAATATTTTCACTCAAGAAATTAACCAAGCAAAATTCTGTATAAGAGTTCTGAAGCTTACTCTATCGGGTCTTTCCATCCAAATTAGGTTGAAAGCGGTTAATGAGGAGTAGCATTTTAAGCAAAAGTTGGTGGACAGATGACAGACAGACATACAGACAGACAGACAACAGACGGACGGTTGCCATGAGTCGTAGAGAAAGGACAATCAGAAATAGATGGCATCATAAATAACAAGCAGATAAGACTTCACGTACACAAATAATTGGCAATTCCTCATGTACATAAAGACGCTTCGCCGTACATAACATCTACTCCATATGCCCCTACACCACTCTACTACACCCACACGCATCTAGCCATCCCCGGCGCCACAGTGGCAGCATCAACCCTTTGAATCGTGTGACGAAACTGTGTACCCGCTAGGTGAGGTGTTTTGACTAGCATTTGATCTCATCCATGGCTCTGATCTGTGTTCGGAATTCTACCGAGTAAGCCGTCAAGACAGCGGAGATAAATAAAAGGCTCATACTGAGGCGCATCTCAGAAGTGTGCTCACCTGGCATCCAATATCATGGTATATGAGGCAACCACCACATGTATGAGCAGCATCATAAGTAGAATCAGCTTCTTGGGCCTATATATGGAGGGTTGAATTAAACAGAGTGAACCCATCGAGGTAATTCTGCATCAGACCGAGCCCCATCCATTCAATGCCGATCTTCATCCCATCAGGGGCGGGTGCTAACTACTTCATTTTACCATCAGCCAGAATACACCCTTCTACCACAATATGGGTTGTCTGCGGACTGGTGACTCCAAAACGCTCAAAACTCTATAATCCACCCCAATTAGGGCTGTGCCATCCTGCCCTAAATATGTTATGAAAGATGAGCCAAGTTTTTGGACCTTGCCGTCCATTTTCACAACAGTAGAGCGTGCCGTGACCTCTAAGATCCATGACTGCTCGAGGCCTATATATGGGGATCCAAGGCTGTTATTTACGACCAGGCCCACCACAATACCATACCTCATTTTCTCGAAGGATGTAGTTGCGTCGCTGGTGTCAACAGCACTCCAACATGTGCCATTGGTGAGGCATGTTTCGCAGTCGGTCCTACGATATGAAAGCCGAAGTCAGCATTCAAGGTTTTGGCATTTTCCACCTTGGCCTCTGACTGCTCTATCAGGGGCTCGAGGATTGCTTTGGGAAGTCATAGTGGAACACAATCTTGCTACTATCCCTGTCTCGACTCAGACGCTCCTTTTGAGACATCTTTCAGATCAGTTAGATGGGGAAAAACGACTTGCCATCACTTTCTTTAGCATTAGCAGCAATAACATCGTACATGTCCACCAGGTCAGCAAGACCTGCTGAGTGAACAAATATGGACTCCATCTTATATATTAGGCTTAACCAGAACACATAGCCATGGTTATTGCCCGACAGCTACTTCAGGCTGGAGAGAACGTGGTCAGGCCATCTCTAGTAGGTAGACGGGCGGCACAGTTCCATGTAGATTGGGTGTTCTTTGACGTGGCTCAGGGTTCCATCACCTATATACATGCCGATATCTTACATCCACCTCCAAGCAATGTCTATCACAGCTCACTAGCAGAAGTGTGACTAAGCGTGATAGAATATCTATCAGGAACGACAGCAACCTATGGAAAGCAATCAGCCCCAACCTGAAAACTGCCTGTTTGACAGTTCCACCATTATCCTGTATGATAGCGCAGATTGTAAGTCTGATGCGCATTTGGAGTTTACGCTGTTGCTACTTATGGACATGTCAACATCTATTTAGAGATGGGCAACCACAATGATATACCATCATCAGTCAACATGAAATCATACCAGTCATATCTTACCTTTGCCGAGATTATATTCGTGCCGCGACCTTTGCTGAGATTCTATTCGTGTTGATGAAGGACTTTCTTGCCACCTACAGAGATAATGGTGCTAAATAGCCAGGGAACACTTGGTCACAGATATGAGAAGGTGAGTGACTACAGCAGGCGTTGTGGTGTCAACAGAACGCCAGAATAATAAGAAGACGATGGGGCTATAAATGGGCCAAAGAATGGGAGATACTTATGGACTAAACCACAGGAGAACTTTACCTGCTTAATGAGCAGGAGATCACAGGTGATGAGCCAGTAGAGGTCTTACAGTGAGAAAGGAAGATGATGGTTGCATATATATGTAAGAGTCAAACAACGTCCGTAGTACTATCAGGAAAACAAGGTGAAGTTCCAGATGCCATGGCTCCAAATGCTATTGGGACGGGAGAAAGTGTTGGAAGACTGGTGGCTAAGTGAGGTATGTCGTTGGACCAAAAAGCTGAAACGGTTCATCAGCGTCTTCACAATGAATCCCATGATGTCTCATCGGCAGATCCTACAGCTGATGAACCCGGTTTAAGTCTTCATATATACCATGGCTGCTAAATCAGAGTGGCGAAAGCAACCTGAACTATATCCCGCCCTGGTACATGTAACTGATGAGTCGACGGAGCTATTGCATGTGTGGTTGCCATCATCACCCTTGATACGTTGTGGGTGCAATAGTTGGTAAAGCACTGGGCAGAGTGACCCTCTCTGCGACTGTGGAGGCCCTGGCGTTTGGACTGCACAACAGGACGCAAGTGAAACATGCTCAGTATGTAACACTAGGAGAGCGTACCATACGGGGCATTGACGAGTCAGTCAGTAATGGTCTGTAGGATGGACAGGCCAGTGATGAAAAGCATCACTATGTTCTAAAGCTCCAAACCATGTATCGCACTGAAAAACCTAAAGTGAATTAACAATTTTACAAAGGCTCCAGCCGACATGTTGATATGGATGCACTTAAAATGAGATGCTGCGACAATGCTGCATCGCTGGACCATATGGTGCCAAGTAGTCTGCTGCCTACACAGCAGATTTAAGATGACCAGCATAAATGGCCTTCCAAGTGAACCTCACGACACTCGTCAGAAGGCAACTACTCCTCCTGTGTACTCCTTTAAATGGCCAGCGACGTGGTCTGTTGGATAACATACCAGACTTAACACATATTTCCAGCATAGTCGATGGACGGTCCCACACCAGCTTCACCATCAATCTAGTACCGCTGACGAACCTGTTAGTGCATGTGCTCGAGCGCCTTGTCGTACACAAACTTCTCCTTAGATAGAGTCTCCATCGCCTAGTTATGGCATTTTCACACCACTTAAGCCGCCTTCTTGTCCGCAAAGGTGAGAACCCAGATCGCCAAGGCAAATACACCGGCATTCAAGATTGCGGATGCCATGCCATGTCTCTTTTTATTCAGTTTGTATGAACTGGAAGCTTTCGATGATCCAGTCGACGACGACTATGATGAGGATGAGTACTGAGGAGGATAGGGACTCTGGTGGGGTTAAGGACTATGAGGAGGATAGCGGCTTTGATGGGGATGAGGACTATGACCATGCCGACTATGATGGTGATGATGTAGAGCCAGAATCCCGCCTTTCTCTACTACTCCATGCCGTAAGCATATATATATATACTGAACCAAAAAAGTTTAGCAACACTGAGAATATTACTGTATAAAGGTTATTTAACAAAAACAATAAAATAATTCAAATATATTATTTAATTGATAGGTCATTTTCCAATTTGAACAACAGTCTCTTGTTACTGTAAACCTAGCATCGCGCCTTTAACACGGTATCATTCAACGGAAGGGTCCAATTTAAATAATGACACTGAGCTGTCAATACCGGTTGTGACCTCCGCGCGCATTAACCACCGCGGTACATCGCTTTCTCATGCTTCGAATTAAGCACCTGATGTCACGAAGAGGAATCGCATCCCATTCCTGGTGCAGTGCACCTTCCAGCTCCCGCACGTTGTGAAGATGTGGATGGTTCTCACGCACCATACGGCCAAGAATGTCCCACACGTGTTCGATAGGAGACAGGTCCGGTGATTGGGCTGGCCAGTCCAACACTGGAACGTTGTTAGCCTCAAGGAAATCACTGGTGACCCTAGCTAAATGAGGACGGGCGTTGTCTTGCTGGAACATAAAGTATGCATGATGCTGCATAAAAGGGATGACAACAGGGGCGACAACTTCTTCACAGTAACGTTGAGCCATTAAATTTCCGCGAATCACAATAAGATCTGTTTTGCCATTTTCATGGATTCCGGCCCATACCATGACACTTCCGCCACCGAATCTGTCGCGCTGAATGATGTTGACTGCATCATACCGTTCTCATAAACGTCGCCAAACCCGTTGCCTACCATCCACCACATCCACACAAAACCTCGACTCATAACTGAACAAAACGTGGCTCCATTGTTGAGCACGCCATCGCTGATGAGTTCTTGCCCATGCAAACCGATTCTCGATGTGACGCTCTGTAAGCGGAACAGCAACATGTGGACGACGGGCATGCAGTCCAGCATCATGGAGTCTGTTTCGCACAGTTTGTGCATGCACTGTAGTGCCGGTAGCGGTGTGCAAATTACGGGACAGCCACGGCGCAGTCTCAAACCTGTGACGTCGTGATGACGTCACTAAGTATCGGTCTTCTCGTGGTGTTGTTGCTCTCGGTCTGCCAGATCGTGGTCGGTCATTAACATGTCCTGTTTCCTGCTCACGTTGGCGGAGACGGGAAATGGTTGAGGCGTGAACATTAAAATGTCGAGCAGCAGCGCGAACGCTCTGCCCAGCATCAAGTCCTCCCATTGCTTCATGGCGCTGATTTTCGGGTAGCCCTGGGTGGTGGCCCATGTTCGGTAGGGTAAACTTTTAAGCGTTTTCTGTTAACGTTCGTTATCTGCTTTTGCAATATGGTGAATTTTTGCCTTCGCTACCCGCCAATGTGGGCTAGTGCATGAAAAATGCATTTTCACATGCAGTAAGCGTGCGGCCGAGAAATGCAAGAAATGATTTGCATTTCTTCATGATCAGCGAGACATTACATTGACGAAACATGCCTGCAAATTTGGTTATAAATGGACGCATAGTTTTAATATAACAAACCAAACTTCACTGTTGCTAAACCTTTTTGGCTCAGTATATATAATTAACATTCTGTTGACTATTTTAAAACTAATTTGAGTGGGTGCTAGCTGTTGCTGCCCTAACCAGCTACAGCACCTAGTCAACTTAGTTTCAAAATATACAACAGCTTGCCTATATATATAGGTAAGCTGTTGGATATTTCGAAACTAAGTTGACTAGGTGCTGTAGCTGGTTATGGCAGCAACAGCTAGCACCCACTCAAATTAGTTTTAAAATAGTCAACAGAATGTTAATTAAATAGTATATCCATGAAAGACATACAATTCGCAAGGTTGGCGGGCTTTTAAACACGCATGACGCAGTTAGATTTATACGGCATACATTATGCATTTTGATTGTGACGACAGCGTATCGCAATTGATTATAGCCTACTCGAGTGACAGTTCAGATCCACCCATTGTGCAATGGCAATTTATTGAATACAGGAACACCAGTACTTACGAGGACATAATGACTCCGTGATAATCCTCCTTATGGTTGCTATTCCGGCCAAATAATCCAGGTCGAAAAGACCGCGAAAATCCCCTGCTTCAAAATAATAGTCACCAATAGGTCTACTGGCGATAGCTGTCAGTTCTTGTGTTTCTATGTGACGGGACACGCCCACTACAAACATATGAATACCTTCCGCTTTTGCTAACCGTCCTTCCTGGATCGTGTCATTAGGGCTGTTCGAACGGCCATCGGTTACTAGGACCGCTATGTTCGGCATTTCCGGTCTGAATATAAAGTAATGATTATGGGTTACATGTTATGTGCGGGCTTCAGAATGGGCATACCTTTCTCACTTCTAGGCAATTTTGGCTATGCTCAGCGCCCCCCCCCCCGCCCTTCGCCCGTGTTGGGATCGATCGATCCCTGAATTACCTGACTATCAATTTCTAGAAAACTATACAGGTAAGATGTTGAATATTTTGAAACCAATTTGACTGGGTGCGGTTCCTACCAATGGCGGCAACGGCGCCCAGTCAAAATAGTTTGAAATATTCGGCAGCATGTTTATTAAAAAGTAGACATACAATTCATACAACCTGACGGACTATTAAGTGTTTGAGAGGGACGAAAACGAGTCATTCATGGAGTAATGATTATGACGTCATCCTACTCGTCATTTAGTTGATTATGACGTCATATGATTGTCTGAGGAAATGGAGTCATGAATTGATCCTACGTTGTACTACTACTTTTATGGTTATACCTTTATCTGTATCAGAAACGAAATCGTTATTTTAGGGAGGTGGATTAAAGGATCTATTTCTAGATAAGCTCAGCCAACCCGTTTCCTTTCTCGGCTAACAATGGACCTTTCCGGTTTTAGCTATGCCCCCGCCCATCTATAGCTAAGCTCCACCCACACCTCGCTCGTGTTGGGATCTATCGATCTCTGAACACCCTGACTATCAATTTCCAAAAAACTACACAGGTAAGCTGTTGAATGTTTTGAAACTAATTTGACTGGTTGCTGTTGCTGCCTAGAGAGAGAGAGAGAGAGAGAGAGAGAGAGAGAGAGAGAGAGAGGGGGAGGGAGGGAGGGAGGGAGGGAGGGAGGGGGGAGGGGGGGAGGGAGAGAGAGAGAGAGAGAGAAATGATATGTGCTTGTATTTTTCCTAGCGATCACGTATTTTAAAGAGAGTTTACATTAACATCTTAGCTGTCTTCATTACATTCTTATATAATATTACCACAGTCAACGTCACAGCTGCTCTGCAGGGAAGCCCAGTATATCGACAGTTACATCTTTGCCATACATCCATATTTGTATCCGCAAACATTTAGTTCAATGCCGTTCGCCAGAGTTGGATTGTTATTCATGCATTTCGTTACAAGGTTCTCCATCTAATCATGACCACCCACCCCACCAACCCACCCTCTCCCATTTCCAAAAGGAGATACGAGTGAGACTTTCACCCATAATTTTTTCCAAAGATACAACGCTGGTAGATTGTCCTCTTTATATGGTGTCGGGCACTGTACTCTGGGAATGAACGTATTCAGACACTATCCCAAATTTTCTGATTCTACGTTAGCAGGTTTAAATTTGACGTATCTTCTCAATAAAAAAAGGCTGGTGAATTTAATCGAAATAGTAAATTTGGCATCATCAACAAATGAAGGGTCATTCCTATGATTGAGATGGTTTTGATATTTTGATAACGATTTCTTCCATCCAATACCATGGCGCGTGCTTATAAAACCACATACACATTCATAACATGTGTCACAGGAAATAGTTCACAGACAACATATCTTATGTTTCTAATCGATGTACAGGTATAAACCATACTTTCTTGTCTGTCTCTGTGTGAATCCAGTGCGCTAGTGATCAGGTAATCCTGTACAGTGATGTCAGCACAAGATTGCTAGATCAGAGGAGATGATGATTCTCTCATGATTCCCAAACTTATGTGGAAAGCATTGATAAAGGCCAATTTCGTGACGTAAAAATTGACATCGAGTCTAGCCTGCAGTTAATCTGCATTGTCCGCAAAACATCAAGCAAACGTTCCACTCAAAATGTTGCTACTAGGTAGAATGTTTGGATAATATCTACAGGCTTGTTTCAGTCTTGCACGCGCCCTAATTGTGTCTATTTACTCACACTCCCAATATTTCATACGCTACGGCCGTCATTTTATATTAACATTTTATTTATTTTATTTATTATTACCTTTCCATTACATTGGAGATACACAATTGAAGCCACTCAAAGTATACAATCAGAAAATTATTTTCAAGCATTCTAGTGTGAATGCGCGCCTTTAAAAGATGAGTATATGCACCGTCACCTAGATTTTGATTTTCAAACATTCTGGCGTGACAGTGGCCCTTTAATTAATGCATATCAGTATGTATATATATATATATATATTCTACACTTACCTCATCCCATTCTCGACTGTATAAGCCTCCGTACGCAATATATGAAGCGCTTCAGCGGTGTTAGTTGTTCCCCATCTTATATAAGCAACATCCGAGACAGCATTCGTAATATCTGCAGGTTCCGAAAAGCGATTCAAATGAAACTCTACCTGCGCGTTGTCTCGATATGTTATCAACCCGAAACGGTAATAGCTCGATTCACTCTCTAATTGCTCAATTATCGAATTGACAAAGATCTTGATGACATTAAATCCTTCTTGTGTTACACTACCAGATGAATCAACCACGAACACGATATCAGCTCCTTCAGGACAGACTACCAGCAAAAAAATAACAATAATAAAATAATACTGTTATTGCAGTTGCAAAATTAGTTGCGGATGGGATGCCAAAATGGGATAATTTATCATATTGAGACAATGAAGAATGACCCCCACCCCACTCTCCACCCTCCCAGGATCAACGGTCATCGTGATTTCTCTGCGTGGTGGTGGGGGATGTTTGCAGGACCACTGTATTTGATGTAAGAGTCTGCATGTATCCCTGTCACGTTTTAACATCAGCACCACATGGCGTACTTCAATCGTGAATAAGCGCGTTCGAGTCGGGTCCATGAATCTGCAAACATCGTGCCACCGAGACTTCCCCCACTAGCAAACAGCCATGTACCAATGCAACCATTCCCAAGTATGCAATCTAATTCAATTATGAACCCGAATGCGTATATGGGACAATGTACAGCAAATCCTAACAGCCAGCACATCAATGCGTGGCACACGTCATCTCACTGAAACCACAACGAATTCGCCATGCCAGAAAACATGTCTAACAAAAACTCACCGGTTACACGCGTGGCGATGCCAGCAGTGCCACAACACAGTAATGTGACACCCACAGCAGCGGGTAGTATAGTGAGACAGTCTAGCACGAATGCTGCTAAAGATGTAAGAAGCACAACCACGAACAGCACTGACTCAGTACAATCCGCAGTTGTAACCGCATTAGCTGTGATAAATGACAGTCAATATGACGATTCGCGCAATGATCAGAACCAACCAGTTACAACCGTCAATGACATTGTGTCTCAACCTGTGACCGACCCCCCACCCCCCACCCCTCCCCGCCAAATATCACAAACCACTAGAGGTGTGTGGAGAAAACGCTTAAACTAGCTTTGTGGAATGCAAACGGATTTGTAACAAAGAGGCAAAATAAAATCCGTTCGTACGTTTTTGACAATTTAAAAAATACATGTGACATCATATTTTTAACTGAAACATGGGGCTCAGACTTATCCAATATTGAAATAAATGATTGCGATTACATTGTTTTTAATAGGAAAAGACATAAAGGGGCAACGCGTGATTCTGGGGGTTTACTTATTTATTTAAAAAATTACATAGCCAGTGGCATATCTTTAGAAAACAAAGATCAAGATGATATAATATGGATCAAATTAGAGAAAATATTCTTTGGTTTAGAGAATAATCTATACATATGTTTGTGCTATGTGTTACCGTCCGGTTCACCCAGAGTCGGTCAAGTGGAAGTAGATGTCTTTGACCGACTAAATACGTTTGTAACCAACAAATCGAATGATGATGCTAACCCTACTTTTATAATTTGTGGTGACCTTAATGCCAGAACCAAAACCCTGTCAGACTATGTTAAAGATGATAATATAAGATATATACCAGCTTACTAAGGCTATGTAGAAGATGTTAGTACACCCAGATTCTCACAATATTCCGGAAAGGTAAATGAAAATGGTCACAAACTACTAAGCTTTTGTAAAAGTACCGGGATCATGATTCTGAACAGTAGATTTGGCAGCGACCGTGTGGTGGGAGAAATTACCTGCATAACAGCTAATGGTCTCAGTCTAGTCGATTACAGTTTGTGTTCCCGGGACAAAGTTAATTTAATAAAACATTTTGAAATTGGGGAAGCAAACGAACTCTCTGATCACAAGGTCATACAGTGTGATCTATTAGTCAATACTAAGCCAGAAAATACAATGCCTGATAATCATGGGCAAGCAATGGTTTACCAATATAATTGGAATTCAGAACTTATGAATGAATACAGAGAGAATTTAACGTGTGATGAAGTGCAGTGTGTTTTAAATGGTGTGAATGCCGTTATAAATGAGGCGAATCTGATGGATGAACCGAGTATAAATGAAGTGGTCGAATTGTTTACTATAGCTATAATGAAAGCTGCAGATAATTTATTTTTGAAAACTGTTACACCTAACAGCGAACGCAAACGTAAAAGTCATAGCATCCCTCACTATTCAAATGATTGTGAAATTAAACGAAAACAGTTTTTCAAATCTCTTAATTGATATAGAAGAGATAGATCGGATATATCTAGGATTAACATGGTCTCTGCACGGACAGATTTCAAAAAGTCAGTACAGCTGCACCGTAGAGAGCAATGCGTCGCAATGACAAAATCACTATTAGAAGCTCAATATACGAACACAAAGTTGTATTGGAAAATGTTAAAAAAGTCGACACAAAGCAAAATATAAATATTGCTCTCAGCGAATTCAGAGTTTTTAGGTCTGTTAGCAACCCTGATACCGATTTTTACCAGGCAGATAATGACATAAAGGATTACGTAGATGATTACCTAAAGGACGACCTGCAAATAATTATTGATGACTTAAACAAAGAAATATCTGAAACGGAAGTAATGAAAGCAATAAAACAACTAAACAACGGTAAAAGCGCTGACCCAAATTTATTAATAAATGGGTTTTATTTAAAAGCGAGTGATATATTACTCCCGCACATTACAGCGCTTTTCAAATGTGTCTTTAAAAGTGGTATTTTCCCGCGAATTTGGTCAGAAGGAATCATCGTACCTCTACACAAGAAGGGCAGTGTTAACGACGTGCATAATTACAGGGGCATTACACTTCTTAGTACACTGGGTAAATTATTTACTAAAGTTCTTAATAATAGATTAAATTATTGGGCAGAATCCATTGCTGTTTATATAGACGCTCACGCTGGTTTTAGGGCCGATCTGAGTGCTGTGGATAATATATTTGTTATGAATGGGCTAATATCACATGTACTAAATAAAGGAGGATGGTTGTTCTGTGCTTTTATAGATTTTACTAAAGCTTTCGACTATGTAGTACATGATTGTTTAGGGTACACACTTTATAAAGCGGGTGTTAAAGGAAATATTATTAATATTATCATGTCAATGTACAAAGAGGTAAAAACTAGAATTAGATTAAACTCTAACGTATCAGATTGTTTCGAATGTACTACTGGTGTACGTCAAGGGGAAAGCTTATCGCCTTTTCTCTTCGCTATGTATCTAAATGACTTAGAAGAAGAATTTTTTAGAAAGGGTGGGGAGGGTGTGGGCTTAGAATTTCTTTAATTATTATTAATTTTATATGCTGATGACATAATTATATTAGCCGAAAGTAGAACTGGACTACAAAAACGGTTAAATATTTTACATGAGTATTGCAACAGGTGGCGATTGACAGTTAATATTGATAAAACTAAAGCAATGACGGGGTGGGCGCTTAAGGGTAAATGACAAATCGTGGTATGGTAATACTGAAGTAGAAATTGTAAATAACTTCAAGTATTTTACAACTTCAGGGTCGTTCACCGAAGCAGAAAAATGTTTAGCGGGTCAAGCGCAGAAAGCCGTATTCGCTTTACAAAAATATTGTAATAAATGTATAGGCCTATCAATAGACCACTATTGCAAACTATTTGACAAGCTAGTTCTACTTATCCTCTGCTACGGGAGCGAAGTCTGCGGGTTTCACTCCGCGTATGATGTTGAAAAATGCCACCTTAGCTTCTGTAAGCAACTGCTTAATGTAAAACAAAGTACGTCAAATTCTGTTGCTTATGGAGAGTTATGGAGGATGCCTCTGCGATTAGGGAGGGAAATCAAGTTGATAAAATATTGGTTCAAAATATTAGATCTGAAACCAAATAGAATTGCTAAACATGTATATAATACCTTATATCAAGACTGGCATTGTAAGAAGTGGGTCAACTCGTGAAGAGATAAGCTCTGCACCAATGGGTTTGGTGATGTATGGTAGTCACAGGGAACAATAGTAAGTAAAGATCAGTTTATCCCCGAATACAAGCAGAGAATAAGTGACAGTTTTTGTTAGGAGTGGAGGGGGCAATTGGAAACCAGCAATAAAACATGGCACAACAAAAACATTTCAACTGATCTAACATATAAATGCTATTTAAATAAAGTAAAAAAGAAAAAGCACAGTGATTCATTATGTAGACTAAGAACGGGGTCTCATAGACTAAATATTGAATTAGGCAGATGGCACAAACCAATACCAATACCACGCGCTGAGCGAACATGCCATTTTTGTGATGATGTAGAGGATGAAAATCATTTTTTAATTTTATGTCGTGTCTATAATGATTTGCGCAGGAAATACATAAAACCATATTATTGGAAACGACCGAACGTTCACAAAGCATCAGAATTATTGATGTGTACCAGCGAAAGTAGTTTAAAGAAGTTAGCGGCTTTTGCTTACAATGCTTTTCTATTACGTGACGAACGCACGTAATTGCGTTTTCTCCACTATAATCCATCGCATTTGCTTCTATGCCAATTTAGGAGGATAATTCTTACTTTTAACAGAATGCATTTTCTCATCACAGGCACAATTTCAGCTCTCAATATACAAATCTTTACTAAACCAGTGGCTATTTCGCCTCCATTGTAAAGGTTATACATTAGAGTTTTCAATTTTCAACAATTAATCTTATCTCTGGGACTGTAACATGTCCTGCCATTAGAAGAGATAGCTCATGATCGGGGAAGGGGGTTGGTGTGTATGCATGTGCGTGCGTGCGTGCGTGCGTGCGTGCGTGCGTGCGTGCGTGCGTGCGTGCGTGCGTGCGTGCGTGCGTGCGTGCGTGCGTGCGTGCGTGCGTGCGTGCGTGCGTGCGTGCGTGCGTGCGTGCGTGCGTGCGTGCGTGCGTGCGTGCGTGCGTGCGTGCGTGCGTGCGTGCGTGCATGTGTGTGTGGAGTGTGTGTCTGTGTGGGTGGGTGTGGGGGGGGGGGGGGGGGTGCGCGCGTGTGGGCGTGCGTGCGTGCGTGCGTGCGTGCGTGCGTGAGTGCGCGCGCGCGCGTATGTGGATGACCACGAGAACGCGTGAGCGTATATGGACATGAGCATTAGTAAGTGGATGGGAGGAACCAAGAAAGTTATTTGTTAAAATAAATGCCAAACTAATGCCCTCATGCCATTGCATGGAGGGAGTCAGTCAAACCATCCCCGTCAAGTTGGAGAATGCGGTACTATTCTGATGGTTTATCACTGGAAGGACTGGCTCGATAACCAATCCAGTGGTTCCAGTGATGGAGTGTCAGAGTGGTCCTTTTTCGATATGAAAGAAACGAATCAACGTTTCAAAACTCATTTTTTAATTTCTAGGCAGGACTTTGTGAAGGCGTGGGCGCGAAAGTGATTGTGTGAGCGCGTGCAGCCTGGTCTCACTCCTCGCTTTTCTTTCGACCCGCTATTTCGAAAGCGAGGAGTGTTGACCTTGAGTGGTTTATATACTTAGACCGGATCCCACTCTTCGTTTCCCTTTCGACTTAATATATTTGGAAACGAAGGGTGGTGATATTGGAAATGGCATTGTACTTCTGTCTGAGTGTGGGTGAGAGAGAGAGAGAGAGAGAGAGAGAGAGAGAGAGGGGGGGGGAAGAAGGATAGACGGAGAGATGGAGAGAGAGAGAGGGATGGAGAGAGAGGTTGTGCGTGCGTGCGTGCGTGTATGTGCGCGCGTGCGTGCGTGCGCGTGTGTGGTGACGTTGTTTTCGTTTATCAGTATCTGAGTTGCGAACCGGGCTATCGTGTGACCACCGTCGGTCTGTTGAAGGACTACGGTCGATTTCCGCGGACAGCACAGCTGAGCATTTGATAATGTAGCCCCAAATACCTAGGTGCCCCTTTGTCTGCTAAGGAAGTCGACCCGTGGGTCATTGATGGATCCGCGGCTGGCGCGGTGGTCCAGATGTATATGAATCAAATTAGCCTGCGAACATTACTGATTTAATAACATATGAAATATGAGACTGAATATGTTCTTGCAATTGTAATGCACTTAGTTGATTTGTCAGCCATATCACGTTATGTGTAACCATTTGCACTCAAGGGTCAAATGGCTTATTGTGTGAATAAATCTATCTATCATAATCATATGTACGTTTTCAATGACTCGTCCATTGACCCCCGTAACTCAAAGTAGAACTCGAACTATCGCGCCAGGCGCGCTCCCAGAATGAAACGCCATACACCTGTAGAGGAACATGCACGCACGTACGCAAGAATAGTATGATTAGCATCAGAACAATATCAGGCTACAGAAGCTAAGAAATCGACTTCAATTCAAGAACAAATAAAACGTATGGCAGCAATATATTCCAATTGAATTAGTTTCAAAATATTCAAGATAATATTTCCTACACGAGAAATAATTTATCGTTGCTGGTCTGAGATGTTAATGGTCCAAGTTCCATGACTTCCTTTGATGCTCCATAATGTAGCTGTTATACAGTACTGCTCATAAATAAGTTAACATGTACACGAAACATATTAGGTAGTACAATTTCGAAAACGATGTAGAAATGTGGTGTTGAATATTTTGAACATATATGGCTTCCAATCCAATGGAACGTTCCAAGTTTATCCATCGCATATTATGTTATATGACGTCATAACCAACTAAGTGACGTGCAGGATTATGACGTCATGAATGACTCGATATAGCCCGTCTTAAGCGCTTAATAGTCCGACACGTTGTACGAATTGTATGTTTTTGCTATTTAATAAACATGCTGTTGAATATTTTGAAACTAATTTGACTGGGCGCTGTTGCTGCCATAGGCAGCAACTGCGCCCAGTCAAATTTGTTTCAAAATATTCAACAGCTTACCTGTATAGTTCTTTAGAGTTATTTCTGAGCTGTACTGCAGACGACGCGCTGTAAACACCTATATCCAGATAGCGTCTTTTTATTGTATCTTTGTCAACTACATTTTGTACGCTATAAATAACAATCTTGGAACATCAGTAGAAACGAGTCACAGGATCCCTGGTTGTAACCCTTACCACTCTGATGTCAAAATTTTAAAATTTCAAATTAAAGTAAAAGATTAACTGGTGTTTATTTTTCAACAAATTTGGTGGAATATGGTACTGTCGTAGACAGCAACATCTTACACCGAAATAAAATCTAATATGGCAAAAGACCAAAATTCATTTACGGTTTAAGTAGGATTCTGTTGAGTAGGGCTTAATTTGAAATGAGTATGAAAAGCGAACCACCGCACCTATTTGAATGGGAGCTAGCAACACGCTCCCGTAAATTTAGTTTCCAAATATCCACCAGCGTGTGGCAATGGTTATGATGAATCACCATGGTGTAAAATGAGTAGGGGGTGGTGGTGGGGTGGGTGGGTGGGTGGGGGTGGGGGCAGCTCACTCACCCGTCTTGCATTCCCATGAGAGAGCTAGCGTAATTAACTAATAAAGGAATCCATTTCTAGTTATTACCCGCCTATTTATAGCCAAGCTCCGCCCACTATTTGGCGCGCGTTGAAATCGATTTAAATACTTGTATTCTCAGCATCCATTTGAAAGGTAAGTTGTAAGCGCGCTGTCAAATTAGTTTCAAAATCTTCAACATGATGCTGATTAAATATTACATCCAACAAAGACACACAATTCGTACACGTGGCAGACATTTCCAGCTTCATGACGCAGGTATCGCCGTCAATTTTGATTGCGAAGCCAGGCTACACGTGATGTAATTGATTATGACGTCATATACTTGAGTTACAGATCGGATCCCTCGATTGTTTTGACGCGATATGATGCGAAATGTTCCTTTTAACCCTTTAACTCTCTAATTATTACAAGACAATTTAAACTTTCTCATAGCAAAAACCTATTTGCAGACCAAGAGAAGATTACTCTTTGAAAATTCACCACTGGAATGACTGGCTGGGTGAAGTCAGTCATTCCTGCGATAAATCTTCCCTTGGTCTGGAAATGGAGATTGCAGAGGCCGGGTTGGCCGGCATGAATGATAATGGGTTAATAACATACTTCTGTGAGAAATCATGGCGGTATACTTCACATTACTAGATAGAAATGGTACAATGCGATCCTATTCCACGCGTAGACAATACATACATACATAGATAGTTACACGAGAACTGTGTAGAATGAAAATATTCAACATGTGTTCCTATATTGTTGTTGTTATAAAACAAGCGTGATCATTATTATTATTGTTGTTGTGGTTGCATTGTTTGATTTTAGTCTACTTACCATCTGATAACTGAGGCGCACCAGGTGTCGCCATAAGGACGAGGCCGAGGAGCAAAACAATTAGTCTCGTTATAGTCGCCATTTTGTTAGGAATTGCCGAGCGGAAACGAAACCGGGTTTCAGTGTGACCTTATTATCTTATCTCTGGGACTGTAACATGTCCTGCCATTAGAAGAGATAGCTCATGATCGGGGAAGGGGGTTGGGGTGTATGCGTATGCGTGTGCGTGTGAGTGAGTGAGTGAGTGAGTGAGTGAGTGAGTGAGTGAGTGTGTGTGTGTGTGTGTGTGGGTGTGTGTGTGGGTGGGTGGGTGGGTGGGTGGGTGGGTGTGTGTGTGTGTGTGTGTGTTGATAAGCATGCTTTTCTTCGACATTGCACTGCTAAAGGCAAATAGTGTGACGTCGTTCCAATATGGTTCTGCAAATACAAGTAGTTCGATACCTGTGCGCGCTCCAAATACGGCAAAACCCTCACCCCGACAATTTCCCCTAAATGGTCTACATTCAATTCATTTATAATTAACAAAATGCCAACATAGAATGTTGGCATTGTAGGTCCATTCACGGAATGGGTAATGCTCCTTAAATTACTTAAAGTATGAACAAAAAAATTAAATGAGTTTAGATGGAGCACGCTATACAATTGCATTAGCTAGCCAGTTCCAAAAGCCCTCTTGAACAAACGTGATGCGTGCCACCATTCATTACAAATCATCGCTGTCCACACAGTCTAATATCAAATGCAACACTCCACAATCTGTGTAACATAGAACCACTATCAGTGAAGATAGCGCAATAGCAATGGTATATGTTCCGATATGTTCTTCGAACGCCAGAAAATATGCCTGCTCAGAAAGCGCTAGAATTTGCAGTCGTAGGTGCCAACTGATATCAAGTACGCAAAGGGCACCATAACATCAACTTGCTAAGTATTGTGTGATATTACCTCAGAACGTAATCTAGGACTAATAAAGACAATAATGAACTGTAAGTAAATGGACCTTTCCATTTTTGGCCATGCCACGCCCATCACTAGCGAAGCTCCACCCACACCTCGCAGTGTTGGGGTTGATCGAGCCTCCAAATGCCCTAGCTATCAATTTCCTGAAAACTATACAGGGAAGCTGTTGAATATTTTGTAACTAATTTGACTGGGTGCTGTTGCTGCCATACAAATGCCCTAGCTATCAATTTCCTGAAAACTATACAGGGAAGCTGTTGAATATTTTGTAACTAATTTGACTGGGCGCTGTTGCTGCCTATGGCGGCAACAGCGCCCAGTCAAATTAGTTTCAAAATAGTCAACAAAATATTTGTTAAATAGTAAAAGCAAACAATTTGTACAACAACGCATAGACCGTCTTCAAATATGCGTTCGTGACGTACGTATCGACGTCATTCATGACGTCATTCATTATGATGGCATTGTACACATCACGTGGTTCATTATGACGTCATATGATGGGTGGGTACTCTGGAAAGGTGAATTAGGACGTTTGCAGTGGAAAAGACACACTAGTGAATGTTGAGTACAAATTTATTGCAATTGAAAGAGGTTTTGACTTCTTCAGCTGCAGAACACCGCCATGCATCACCGCCGTCGTCATCACTAGCTCAGTGTTGTAAAACTCCTCAAGACTTCTAGTCAAATTCATAAATTCTTTGAACACACATAGTACTACACCGAGAACAGTGAAGATCTGGTCGACAAAGATTTTGAGGTGGAAATAGCCCCATTAAAAATACCTTTCGTATGATGGCACAACCATGTTTACCAACATACTTCCACAGGTAGCGATACGCATCATTAACGCTTGATTGGCATCAGACAACATTCTCAAAGACACATGTGAATTGACGGTACCACAGCTTAGAGAACATCAAGAATTATGCATCAACGGCGCATATTTTCTATATAATGGGCAATTATACAAACAGAAATATTGCACTTCCATGGGATCCGCCTTGTCTCCCATTCTTGAGATCATTGAGAGGGAGGGACGCATTGGTAAGAGCGCCTCAACTGCCAAAATGTCTTACCAATATTTTGACAACAGTTTCACCATAATACGCCATCGGATATTCACCCACTCGTCCAATTCCCATCCGAGGCAGAAGGCGTGAGATTCCTTTCCTGGACACGCGGATCCATGTAAATGATTAGGGAAGCACTAATGTAACTGTTTACAGAAAATATACTCACTTACACACATATCAATGAATACATTTCAATTCCAACAACCACCACCACAGCTGCCACCACGCACCACAACCACCATCGCCACCACCACACACACGCAGTCGTCCGCCTTCTCACACAGCGAGCCAAAGAGTTAGGACACAGCAAATCTGACCTCAAGGCCAATAATTACATTCTACCATTAGAAGGGAGCACAACAACGAGGAAAAACGCATCACCTCCGAAAGCTATCAGACCACATGGAATCGACATTTAGACGCCTACGAATGCCTTACGATCACGACTGACACATGTTAGTGGCGTAGTGACAGCGAGGGGGGGGGGGGGCAGTAGTACAGTTGCTCCATGGAGCCGAGTTCAGTGTAGTGTTGGGTTATAGGGGAACGAGCTAGTTTTCCGCCAGGCGTCGGACACTATCACTACGCATCTGACACGTGTTAAAGACAAATCTAAAAAAGAGATGTGCTGAGTGGTCTACCAAGTCACATGTGACAGGAGTGATGACACCCATGTTGGCGAGACTGGTAGAGCATTGGGCGTAAATGTCAAAGAACACAGAAATCTCAGGCTTGTGATTCTGAAGACAGTGATTATGGAGCGGGCTCTTATTGCAACAATGGACGACGATTCCAGTTTTAGCTATGTCATGCATATTCCTAGCTGAGCTCTACTCACACTTTGTCCGTGTTGTTATAGATCGAGCCCTGACCTCCCTGAATCTAAATTTCCGGAAAACCATACATTTAAGCTGTTGAAAATCTTTAAACAAATCTGACTGGGTGCCGTTGCTGCCATTAAATAGTATTTATTCGTAATGTTTTCTGCGGCTGTAGTAGTAAAACAACTTACAGCTGCAAACAGTCCTGCTTTGCATTTGATCACTGTGCCTTGTTCTCAGCCAACATCTTTAGCTTCCTTAGGTCGATTCTTGATCTGATTGTACCGAGTCATATTTTCCTGAGGTCACCTCGTAGCACGCTTAGCAGATCAATGCAGTGGCGTCCTCTCCTGGCTGGCTGTATATTTGCTGGCTCCCAGTGGGGCGAATTCCAAGACTCTCTGCTAGCGTGACACCTGACATCCTTATCACGATATCAAACATGGACCATCTTTGCCGGCAATTTTTACAGACAGCGGCGATGTATTCCACATCTTGTATAGTGCACCGTTGGAAACTATGCTGTCTGGCCATCGGTTACAGCTGTTATAATAATATAACATCAAGGAAAGGCAGGTGGCGTTCCAATAAACGTAGTCTGTTTGTCAAAGGAATCTGTGATCTATGTTCCCTATCATTATTAAATAGTGAAGACATACAATTCGTACAACTTGACGGATTATTAAGCGTTCATGACGGACTTAGATATGTCATTAATTTTATTACGCAAATGCTTGTGACGTCAACCGTCATATGACGTAATTCACTATGACGTCATATATTTGACTGACAGATTGGATTCATACATTCATAGCTCAAAGTGTTAAATTCGATTCAAACGCGCGGCGTAGAAATGTGCGAAGCTTAACTAGAAATGTGTGAAGCTTAACTAGAAATGTGCGAAGCTTAACTAGAAATGTGCGAAGCTTAACTAGAAATGGCCGGAGCGTCGTTAAAAATGGACCCCTCCCACTATTGGAGACCTTCGCGGATATATTTCTCTCCTTATATCATTACCACTACATGCTCATGACAAGCTAATACCCAGGGTTCATATATAGGTCTCTAAGTATTCAAAGCGTCGAGAATTGATACTCATTTGTTCAAATGAGTGCATATTATGATAGGCGAATTTCGTCTTCCGTTGAGTTTATGTTGTAGGTTTGAATGTCCAGGAAACCCTAAGAAGTATCCACATATTTGGTTAAGATGGCTATGGAGAGAGTTGTACCATCTCCCAGGATTTATCCGAAAAATGCAGACTTTTTAACAGACCTCTGGGTTTCCGGACATCCTGTCAAATATCCTGATTTTTTTGTCGAATTAGCAATATTCGTGAAATAATGAATCTGATACCAGTTTTCATTTCATATGTTGCAACTTCGACCCAATTCAAATATATCCAATTAGTCTGAATTATTGAAATCTAATAAGCGTCACTATGGAATGCGTTGTCCCGACCTATGGTGAGGTGAGTTCAGTAAAATGCAACTGTGCCTGTTCAGACGGGATGACGCAGACGATCAGCAGCATTTATACCTTCCAAAAGTCACTAAATTATCTTTGGTGATTGGAAGAAAAATTGAACAGTCGCAAATGTATATAAATTTATCTGAAATAAACTTGTATTGGCTATATTAATCTGATACTTTATTCGACTACGTAATAGAATTGGTACAAAAACTTATTAGTTTGGAGACTATGATAAAATACTGAACTGAAATTCCGCATTTGAGAGGGTCATAGCCATTTTACGCTTGTTAGATTAGTACGGTCTGAATAGCCATATGATTTTTATTTACTTAGAGATGTTCACTCTAACTCGTTATTTGTCAGAATGACCAGAAAAAAACAGAGCCTCGTATTTATATCAGCCACAGCTGACAATCAAAACCGCTAGTATTGTCTATGGGCTTATAGCAATAGACGCGCAATATGATTGGCTGAAGTGATAGATTCAGAGTTATTGATCATGAGCTATTGAGATAGACGTGCATACATTATAAGCCAGCTGTCAATCAATATAGATTATACCCTATACGGATAGACACGTAATCTGATAGGCTGAAGCGACAGACGCCCATAAATTACAGCCACATATCACCCAAATATCTATTATGTGCTATAGGCATAAACGTGTGATCTGATTGGCTGAAGCGATAGATGTACATAATTTACAGCCACCTGCCAGTCCCAATATCGTGTATGGAGTATAGCGATAGACACACGATCTGCTTGGCTAAAGCGATAGACGCACGTAAATTATAGCCATCTACCAAACCAAATATGTATTATAGCATATAGGAATAAACGAGTAATCTGATTGGCTGAAGCGATAGATCCACATAAATGTAAGAATATTGATTATGTCCCATACCGATAGACACGCCAACTCATTGGCTGAAGTGGTAGATGCACAATTATTGTTTGTGGGCTATAGTGATAGACACGCATAAATAATAGCTAAGTTTTACAAGGATATTGATTATGCCACACATTTCCTTAAATATTTTACATGTTAATTCAGTGAGATTTTAGCTTAGAAAATGGCTAATAGTGTATAGTTGCGTGCATATTTTTTTGTGCTGGTTCTTATGGAGTAATCTGATAATTATGATTATAATTTCACCAGAGCATACTGAAATTGCAAGTTTTGAAAGTGGGTGTCGTGGCAATCCGATTCATATTCCGGAAAGTAGGACTGCAGCGAATCTTATTTATATTTCGGTAGCAGTGGTGACAGAGAGAAGACCATCATCACAAATCTCGTTTAGGTGAAGGGCATCGCCTAAAGGTGCATGCCGTGCGTGCGAGAAGAGTTACCCTTCATCACAATCCATACAATGGATTTTAAGATTTGAAGAAGAGGACGAAGAAGACAATTGTAGTCAACATGCAACAATGCCCGTGTACACCTAGATGGAGGCATGCTTTTGGTCGAATACCTTCAGTGACCACAGGCTTGCTTGGGACGGATTGGCCCCACATAAGGTCAGAAGGTCCTATGAGCGCTTATAGTGAGGACGGAAGTGAGAATTTGCCGACCTTTTCTAATATGGATTGATCGCCATTATATACATTTCTTGGGGCCAGGCCAGAAGATTTAGATGAAGATGAGTCTGATAGCGTTGAATTCACTCATTGCTTTAGCGGAGAAGAAGCAGATGGCCAAATTCCAGCAGGTAAGTAATACCCGGTTAGAAAAAATAATACCTTATTTTTTCGGCGAGCTGGTAGAACTGTGTGAGATTTTAGCTTACGTTGCTAAGCGAGCTTGAGGAGGGTTACCGGATAATCCTACCTATCTAACCATTTATTCAGAGTTCGCTTGCGAGCCAGATATGGGGAATAATCTACTACTGCTGAGCTGCAGGCGAGTGAGTGTCATACCATTTAGTTAGCACCTTAATTCCTTAACCAAGGTGAAAAATATATCGGGTCATGTGTGTGTGTGTGTGCGTGCGTGCGTGCGTGCGTGCGTGCGTGCGTGCGTGCGTGCGTGCGTGCGTGCGTGCGTGCGTGCGTGCGTGCGTGCGTGCGTGCGTGCGTGCGTGCGTGCGTGCGTGCGTGCGTGCGTGCGTGCGTGCGTGCGTGTCGTTTCAGAAACCGTATTAATGCGTATGATGGAATGGTTTGTGACGCAGGTACCAGCGATGTCGTAGCATATCTTCGGGCAGACAGAACAGTTAGGACATCGACAGTGTCAAAGAGGTGTTGAACAATGTTATGAGACAGCGGTTATCCAGGTGAACTGCAGCTAATTAGTGTGGGCCAAGTAGGGGATGCGTTTACAAACAGCTACCCAAGCGGCTCGAGGAAAAGGAGCAGTTGACACAATTTAGTATCAAAGATATGCAGTGCTTAGTATAGTCTCAAATGGCTTAGATGCCGTCATTACATAAACATATAAATGGTAAAGTTAATCAACCTGTAAGTTTGGTAGCCGAGTAGTATTTTACATTGAGGTAACAAATAGATCGGTATGGTATTATTCAATTCTATTAATAAATCAGAGCCTTCTGACACATAATGTTAGGTTTCTTTTGTCATTATAATTTGTTGGAAAGAATTAGTCTTTCATTAATACAGATTTGATAGTAAAATTGCTTTCTAGGTTTAATCTCTTGGCTTTCAAATGGACATTCCACAAGACTATTGGTGAGGGTAAAATGCTTAAATTATCATTATAATCTTTCAATATTGACAAATTATATAACTCTCTTTTGTAATTGCTATGTATCCACAAACTAAAACACTAAAGTGCAGGACAACTGTAATCTCGAACAATGAATGAGACATCTTGCCAGAACGGTTGAGCATATCAATTCACTCGGGTTTTATAATAGAGGGTTTCATAATAGATTTAACTTTAATTGCAATATCAGTTTATAGATCGATGTTGGATATTAGGACCTATGACATCAATATTTATGTTTTGATCATTGTATAGCCTACACTGTTGCCAATAGTGGCAATACTTGACTGGCTGCTGTTGCTAACCATGAATGTTTATTATAGGTACATATTCACATCAGAATACTTGACAATAAACTTCCTAAAATTATGTACTTTTAGAGGCGCAAACTGTGTTCTTAGATGTAATGAAACGAAACAAATTTTAGCATATGATGATTTAACTACGCATAAATTAATATAATTTTTTAAGTCGTAAAATTTAATTAGAGAGACGAGTCGATAATTAGACTACAAAATTAAAAAAAAAATGGTATTAATTTATACGGAATGAAATCATCATATATTAAGATTTATTTCGTTTCATTACATTGAGCAACACAAATTATGCCTCTAAAAATTTTAACAATTTTATTTTCAAGCATTTTTCTGTGAATATGCACCTTTACTAAAATCTTCATAGACAATTCTAAGCACTGTTGTTGAGGCGTTCTCACGTCTACTGCACCATGATTCTTATATTTCCAAATATGAATATTTGTCTGTGGTAGAACTAGGAAACATTGAATTCGCAGGAAAATTAGGTAAAAGGTCTAAGAAACGAACTAAAAAACCCAAATCAAGTTAATCTAATGATGGGGGTTGTAAACATCATTTTACAAATTATGATTATCTGCACCATCAATTGCAGAGGATTAAATACCGAGTTCAAACTGCGCCACTTGCTTGAAGAATTAGCAAATGAGAGAGTTGATATTGCTTTTCTACAAGACCAAAATTCAAAAAATTTAAGTCTATGAATCTCTCAAAGATATTTCAAAAGGGCAGATTTTTTATTCTTTATCATAAGATAATAGCGCGGGAGTGGGCATTCTTATCCTGCCCCGCTGTCTCAACAATGTTGATGTCATATCGTCGTCATCAGATACAAATGGACGATGGGTTTGTGTATCAATTGATGTACTAAACACACGTTTAAATTTGATGTGCCTTTATGCGCCAACCTCTCATCAATTGCGTCGTGAATTTCTACATGATGTTTCCACAATAATTCAAGACAGAACGCCTGAAAACCTAATTATGAGCGGTGACTTTAATTGCATATTAGATGAAGTTAAAGACAGAAACACTAGGTCTAATTTTAATGACACATCTCATAATATTTTTAAACACATCTGTGAATATGAAAGCTTGTTAGACACTTATCGGATTGAAAATCCAGAGGGCAGGGACTTTACTTGGTTTTCAACCGATGGAAAGAAAGCATCCAGATTGGACAGGATCTATGTAGAACGATCATTGAAAGGTTACATGTGTAAAACTAACAAAAAACCAGTAACTTTCTCTGATCACAATATGTTTTCCATCACATTAAACAATGCTGACTGGATCAAACGAGGAGATGGATTTTGGAAACTCAATTTAGTGTTGTTACGAGATAGTTGCTATCGCAAATGTGTAGATAGTTGTTGGAGGCATTGGGATGAAAAAAGAAGTTTGTATGAATGTATAACAGACTGGTGGGAAGATGTTAAATCCGACCTGAAACATATTTCAAGGCAGTATTCCATCAGGAAAGTACGAGAAATGCGAAAGCGTAAAAAGGCGCTTCAGCGGTCGGTGTGTAAAATTAATAAGAAAATTAATGATGGAGAATATAATTATTATAAACTATTAGTTAAATTAAAATGTAGACTAAATGAAATAGAGCAATATCAGTTTGATGGTGCCAAAATAAGGTCAAGAGCACAAATGCCCAGCGAGGGTAAAAATCCTATACGTTACTTTTGTAACTTGGAAAAAGCAAGAGGTATAGAGAAATTAATGCGCTCACTGAAGACTAATGATGGTGTATCAGTGTCCTCAAATGCAGAGATGATGGAAACAGTATCCAAATTTTACAAATCATTGTATAAATATGAGGGAAGTGATGAAACTGCAGCTAGAGATATTTTAGCTAATATAACGCAAAGACTTCCAGATGCATATCGCGAAAGTCTTTAGACCATATTGGCTTTGGTTCCAGATTTATTAAATGGGTCAATATTTTATATACTGATATAACAAGTTGGTATTTTATAAATAATCATCTATCTAAACCTGTAGTGTTGGAACGAGGTATCAGACAGGGTTGCTCATTGTCTCCGCTTCTATTCGTCATAGCTATGGAATCGTTGGGGGCCACATTGAGGCAACGTAATGATTTTCAAGGAATATGTATACGTAGCGTAGAAAGGCCACTAAAGGTGTCTCAATATGCAGATGATACAACTGTGTTTGCAGGTAAAAATTCCGATTTTAGAATTTTAAATGGAGTATTATCAGGTTTTCAAAAGGCATCCGGGCTTAATGTCAATAGAGACAAATCCAAGGGATTATTTTTGGGCGCATGGAAGGACAGAACTGACAATGTTATGGATATTAACTGGTCAGATGATGTCATAAAGATTTTGGGTATTTACTTTAGTAGAGAACATGATGTAATAATAAACTGGGAAGAAAGGCTGTCCAAGCTAAAGTGTGCATTAGTAAATTGGAAACGACGTCGCCTAACTGCATTTGGCAGGACATTTGTCCGTAATAATTTAATTTTATCTGGACTGTGGTATACTGCTTCTGTAGTTCATATGCCCAAATCAGTAGAGTCAACGATCAACACTTACTTTTGTCCTTCTTATGGGAGGACAAAGCCCATTTAGTATCGCAGTCAATCCTCACCAATGAAAAGCATGAGGGAGGCCTGGATTTGGTTAATGTTTTAGCAAAGTGTGCTTCGCTAAAAACTGAAATTCTTGGATAAGTTACGCACTTCAAACTCATCTTGGTCAAGTGTTGCAAGGCCACTTCTACAAAGGTACGTAGATCCATTTCCAGTAGAATGTTTATTTTTGTGCAATAAACTGCCACCTAACCATCACCAGATTCCAAACGTATATAAAGAACAGCTTGAAGCTTTAAAGATATTTACACGATCAATGCCACAACACAGTTGTTGGGAAGATGCCTTAGAGCAACGTCTTTGGGGCAACGAGTTGATTCGTGATAATGATGCTGTATTATATTTGCCCTCTATGACCAAAAATGGCATTCAATATTTACGTGATTTAGTTAATCCAAAGTCTCAAATGGATTGCGATGCAGGATGTAGCAAGAGCAACATCGATGAGGCATATTGATGCCCAACGCTTATTTCTTAGAATAAAGAATGCAATACCTGGTGAATGGTTCAAATTTCCGAAAGCACGTGGCAACAGAGATATGTTGCAACCAACATTAGTATTTGAGTCAGAGCATATAAAATACAACATGGCATCTAGAGCCTGGTATGGAATGCTAATGCAAAGTCGGAGACAGACTCCTGTTGCAGTTAGGCATTGGAACACTTTAGGATGCACGCCAAATAACTGGAAAATGCGTGGAAAACAATACATCTACCTTGTCCACCAGCAAATGCACGGGACCTGGCATGGCGATTACTCCATCGAAGGCTATGGGTCGGCCATCTGACTTATATGTGCAAAATAACAAGTACAGACCGATGTTTATTATGTAATACCGAGGAGGAAACAATAGACCATCTGTTTACACAGTGTTGTATAGCTACAGGCTTTTGGGTATATATCAATATGCTCCTTGCTAAATTTGGAATCAAATATGTGAAATTAATGGCTGAAACAATTATGTTCAAAGATTGCTCAACTATCGGACGAATCATTAATAGTAAGGAGAAAGAATTGTTAGTAACCCTGTTATCTGTAGGAGTGTGCGCCATTTGGAAGCATCGGTATTCAGAGGCCAGAGATAAAACAGGTAACAACCATCAAAGAGCTATACAAGCTATATTTTGATCATTGTTGATAAACTGCATTCATTGTGAATTTTATAGGCTAGTGGAACATGGAAAAGAAAATAGATTTAAAGATATATGGTGCAAAACTGGCCTAGTATCAAATGAACATAGATATCTAAAGACAGCAGAAGCAGAACTTGTATAGGCTAGCACACTCGCTGCTTGTTGTATATTGATATATGGTATTTTATTTTATTTAATTGAGTTAATTTTAAAATTTTAATGTCTTAGATGATAATTTTGACGAATAACTTAACCGTGGGAATCGGTATATTTAAATATCAATTGAGCATCGGGTCAATATTCTGGAGGTGATCCGACTTTCGAGTTCATTAGGTTAACAGAGTATGACATCCTACATATATACAATTAACATCCTGTTGTAAATGTTTACTGTAGGTGTATTTGTTCCAGGGTAATTTACAAACACTTACAATGAAGTAAATTTAAAATGTGAACCCAGAGCGCCATCTATGTAGTCATAATTTGTATACTTTTGCTTTGTACATTTTACGACATAAAGGCTACTACGCCTGCACGGTATTTTAGGATCGGTCAACTGGCGTCAATGAGTGACCTTTTGTTACTTATTGACGAGTCACCTCGCCACTAGTTGGCGAGCTGCACTCGCCATTTTGGCCCAATATTATACGGTGTGCTACGTTAAACTACATATGATCTACTTAGCCTGTCGGTCATGAATCGGCTCAATGGCGTCAATGAGTAGCAGTAACTTACTGCTAATTATTGATGAGTCGGTTTACCACTTATTGGGTAACTATGCTCGCCATTTGGGCCTACTACTACACGGTGTGCAAATAGTAAAATGGCTTTGTTGAATTATATTATGTTATCAGCTCTTTATTAAGGGGTTTTATCTATGTAGTATGCCATGGGTTTGGTATATGGTAATAGAGTATTTTAGCTTGCACTGTTTTGATATGTTAAGTTTGTATTGTTATTCATATACTATTAATAAAGGCTGCTATTTCGCCCGATTTTCTATGGGGGTTTGCAAGCCTTTTTTAAAGGAGTTCCTCCATGAGGTGTGCCCGACTTCATACATCAGTTCAAATTTGCGTTCGTTGATGATAGACGTGTTTTAGATTAGTGTAAATTGCGTCCATTATTGCGTTTGCGACAAAATTAGATTGCTTAAGTGAGACTAGAGTTTAAAGAACAGTGCTATTCGATAGTTCCTTTCTTTAAACTATTTTTAACATTTTCCGTTTGAGGTTCGTTCGCGTGCATCAAGCACTAGCTTTTCCGCCAGTAAAATCGTTGTTCTTGTCGGGCATTAGTGTTGTCTTGTTCGTTTCTATTTGGCGCCAATTTTCGAAAACAAAGCTTCTTATTTTTACGTTTATTTGCTGTGCTCCCCGAGTCGTAACTACAAGGTATTGTTATTAAATTATTTTAATAAATTTCGTAATTTTAAAACCTGTTTAAACCTCTTTGATCAATTATATTTTGGATGTTCGTCTGCGTGCTTTAAAACACTAGATTTTTCGCCATTCAAACAGCCGCATTTGTCGGCCATTAGCGCTAGTCTTGATCGGTTTCGACACCAATTATCGAAAAAAAAAAATTTCCTTTTTTTATAAATCTTCCTTTCAGTGCTTAGTTGGAATTTTCGCGAATTTTACCGAAGGGGTTGACACAGCACTGGTATACTGGTAACGTTTACTAGGCATATTCTACCTATTCTCTCTACACTTCCGCCTTTCACAGCCTACTCTACTCATCTCCTTAACACATTAATCCTACTGCATTCTATCCTACCTCTCATACTGTACCTACTAAATTTTCCTACTACACACTACCTTCTAAATAATCCACACCGTTGGGTAAGCAACATGGAGGAAGCTGACTTCCTCAAACAGCTTCCTGTAGTGGCGCATGATACTGGTGGTGGTCAACTGGACACAGCCAACTCGGCGCCAAATGGTGGCAAAGACAATGACGAAGTGGCAATGGACGAGTTCACCCACGAACAGGTGGCCCAGCAAGTGGTGATCCTGGAGAGCAATCTCCAGAACACACCACAAAGCACCCCTAAGAAGGGTGGTGATACACCAGGCCCCAAAAGGAAGAGGATGGTCGGGGTGTTAGAGGAGGGGGAGGAAGTGGGAGGAAGGGAAGGCACTCCCAGCAAGAGGTTGCGGGACAAGGGGGCCTCCCCAGCGGGAGGGAGAGACCAAACCACCGCGCAGAGCGGGGGTTCCCCGGGTGGTGCGTCCGGTAGGGAAGAGAGGGGAGGTGGGACATAAGGGAGGGGGGCAGAGAGATGGTACCCAGGGAAGGAGGGTCAGGGTCAAGGGACTCGCGGGAGATGATTTTGCGGGGTTAACCCGCATGGTAATCTATAGGTTGCTGTATGCCATGGTGGGCATGCTGGCAGGCCTAGACAAAAGGGACGGGGAGGTTTTGGTAACCTCCACCAGTGAAGGGCAGTTCCAGAAGCTGCTGAAAATCACAATGATAGGCAGCCACGTGGTGCCTATTGAAGAATTCACCACCAAAAACACCAGACCAAGTAAAGCGGTAGGTGTCATATCGGGAGTCCCAAGGGACTTCACGAATGACGACATAAAAGAAGAACTGAATGCCCAGGGGGAACGTAAAGTGGAATGGGTGGGCCGGATTGGCGGAACAGCCAGACCGACTTATGCAGTGAAACTGGTTTTCAACTCAGAGGCACTGCCAAGTAAGGTTAAACTGGGATGGATGACTTTCAAAGTCAAACCATACATCCCAGAGCCCGTCAGATGCTTCAGATGCCACCTGCTGGGTCACGTGGCAAAGCACTGCAGGACCAAAGCCAGCGCATGCGTCAACTGTGGAGGGAACCACAAACGCGAGGACTGCCAGCAGACCCCCCACTGCAGAAATTGCAAGGGTAACCACAGTGCTGCATGTCGCGGATGCCCGGCTTTGCAAAAAGCCAAGGACATCCTCAAGGTCAAAACAACAGAGCAGGTCTCATACGGAGAGGCCAAGAAGAGGGTTACCCAGCAAATAAGCAGGGGAACTGAACAGCCAGCCGGAATACCAGCACCTGGACCAGCCACACCTCTGGAAAGAGCAGCATGGCAGAAAAGGGCTGAATCCGTAAGGAGGAAGCTGGCCACCCCCAAGAGGGACTGCTCAGTGATGAGACACCAGGGAAAAGGGGAGGAGGCTCCTACTGAGCCACCCACAACAGAGACGGCCACGCCCACCCTCCCGCTTGGGAGTCCGGCCAGCAAAGCCTGTAAACAGGCCAAAAGGCAAACAAAAACGCCTAAAAATCCCGCCTGCAAAGGGCTGAAAGTCATAAGCAGGAGCAGGGCCCGAAACCAAAGGGCTGAACCAAACGGCCCATTGGAGGTAACGCTAGTGGAAAAACAGGTTATCAAACCTGTGAACCCCACTAGCAGTACTAGCAGCTGCAGTGACCTGCCGGCCGAGATCACCAGAGGGACACCAACGAGCGAGGTAAGACCCACCCCGATTGTTGGAGAGCATAAAATTGTTCTAAATGTCCAAACTTTCAGACTGATCATAGAGACGATCATATCATCAGTGTGCATTGGTAACGAGGCAGCAAGGAACAAGGTCGATGTCGAAGGACTCGTTGCGAAATTCGTAGAACTTTGCTCCTCATCAAACTAATCATGGGGGTCAAACTTCTTCAATGGAACGTTCGAGGCACCCGGTCTAATACCAACCTTGACGAACTGTGGAACACATTCCACAACGAAAATGACGACCCAGACATTATATGTCTACAGGAAACCCGGCTGAAACCCAACCAGGATTTCAAAAGGTACAACTACAATGTCGAAAGACAAGACCGTACCACAGAATCTGCAACCACCTCTAGGGGTGAAGGCGGCGGCGGCATAGCGACCCTCATAAAAAGTAATCTTTCCTACAAAAGATTGCCACAATGTGAGAGTAGCGTAGAGCACCTTACGATAGAAATAGAAACCAATCACGAAACTATTAATATTGTAAACGTCTATAGTCCCAGGTTGCACTCTTCCTCGGACTACGACAAGCTCCTTGAAGGCCTAGAAGGTGAAACAATACTTCTGGGCGACTTCAACTCCCACCATGCCCTATGGGGGAGCAAAACCACGAACCCCAAAGGCCGAATATTAGAACAGGTTATCGATAACTACAACATGTGCCTACTAAATGACCAGAGACCCACCAGATATAACTCTAGTGATGGGGAATGGTCGGTCTTGGACCTTTGCCTCATAACACCTGGCTTTCGACCAACCCCCAGCTGGGACATCCAAGACCAGCTCCTCGGCAGCGACCACCTCCCTATCAAAATACAGATAGGAAGCCTACAGAGCAAGAACGAGGCGCCACTGCACAGGAACAATTGGAATCTGAAAAAGGCCAACTGGACCGAATACAAGCACATAATGGCCATGGAGCTGGAGACACCAATCACTAGTACCAGCACTGAGGAATATTATGAGCAATGTATGGAGATTCTCTACAAGGCTGCCAACTCAGCCATCCCCCAATCAAGGCCAGACAGTAACCCCAAACACAAACGCGTGCCTTGGTGGAACAGCGAGTGCCAAGAAGCAGTAAAGCTCAAGAAAACAGCCTGGAATAGACTAAAGAGAAACTTCAGCATTGAAGGCCTGGTTGAACACAAGAGACTCCAGGCCAAGGTAACAAGAACCATCAAAAAGGCAAAACGCGATCACTGGCGACAATACTGCTCTGAAATCACTCGGTTCACACCCTCAAGCCAAATATGGCGCAAAGCGAAAGCTATAGCCAGCGAAAAAACCAAGTCCAAAAACCCCTTACCCACCCTCATAGCAAATGGGGTAAAGCACGCCAATGACAAGGAAAAAGCTGAAGTGCTTGCCACAGTCTTCATTGCAACCAGTAGCAATGATAACCATGACCATGACTTTGTAGCAACCAAAACAAAGGTCGATGAGCATATCAATCACCTGTTCAGCTCAGGAAAATGCGAAGATCTTAACAACCGAGACATCAACAAACCGTTCAACAGAATGGAGCTTGAGCAAGCCCTTGGCAGAGGCAAAAGCTCCTCACCAGGTGAGGACGACCTGAAATACGACATGCTTCGTAATATGCCAGAGGAGGGTAAGCAAATGCTACTCAATCTCTACAACCTAGTATGGAGCTCTGGAAAAATGCCCTCAGTTTGGAAAACTGGGATCGTGGTTCCTATCCCAAAACAAGGGAAGGACAAAACTGACCCAAGATCATACCGGCCAATCTCCCTGACGAGCTGTCTATGCAAAGTCATGGAGAGGATGATCAAAAACCGTCTAGAACATGAGTTCGTACATAACGGTCTACTCCACCCTTGGCAGAGCGGCTTCAGAAAGGGCAGACGCACTACGGACCACCTAGTCAGATTGACTGAGGCAGCCAAGAAAGCCCTAGATGCGGGAAGAGGAAACACAACAATAGGAGTTTTCTTAGACGTCGAGAAAGCCTTCGATATGATGTGGCGAAACGGAGTCCTAAAAAAGCTCTATGACTTTGGTTACCGTGGCCGCATCCTATTCTGGATACGAGATTTTCTCGATAACAGAAGGATTAGCGTCCGCGTTAATGGGCAAATGTCTAGGGAACAAACACTGGAAAACGGCACCCCGCAGGGTGGGGTAATAAGTCCCCTACTGTTCAATATCATGATGAGTGATCTACCCAAAGACATTGAAAAAGACCATGCACTGGGTCCCAACGCAATAGGCGGGTCTATTTTTGCTGATGACACAGCACTGTGGAACAAATATGCGAAGATAGACCGTGCACGTAAGACCATGCAGAAAGTTCTGGACATAGTCTCACGGTGGTGCAAAAAAAATGGTTTCAAACTGTCTGCGGAAAAAACAGTTCAAATCAACTTTACCAATGTTAAATACACAGGCCAGGATGCAAATCTGTACCTCAATGGACAGAAAGTCAAGACATGTGCTGAAGCCAAATTCCTGGGACTAACATTTGATGGAAAGCTCACATGGAACCCCCACATCAAGAGTCTGAGAGAGAGATGCTTCAAGCAATTAAATCTCCTTCGCTCATTAACAAAGCACACCTGGGGTGCAGACCTGCCGAGCATGCTTATGCTATACCGCGGCCTAATCCTGTCAAGGATAGACTATGGATGCGAAGCATATGCCACGGCGAGAAAGTCACTGTTAGAAACCATTGACACCCTCCAAACAAAATGCCTGCGCATTTGCTGTGGTGCCTCACAGAGTAGCCCTCGAGACGCAATCAACGTAGAGTGTGGAGAAATCCCATTAGATCTGCGAAGAGAGGAACGGCTTCTCAAATTCTGGACATACCTACAAAGCTCTGCACCCACACACCCTACCAGGGAGGTTTGTCTACCATGCAAGGAGCACCTAAGACACAAGGTACTGCCCAAAATGACCAAAAAGACCAAACCACCAGGCCTGTTAATGACAGAGCTCGCCAGTGCCACTGAACTGGTAAACGTCCAAATAGAAAGCTCAAGGCCGGCTCCTGACCCGCCATGGCTACTTCCGCAGATCAAGGCGCACGACAGCCTATCCTCACAGATAAGCAAGAAAGATCCACCAGCGCTAATCAAGAGCTATGCTCTGGAAAACATTGACAACAGATGGAAGGAGCACAAAAAAATCTATACCGACGCCTCCAAAATGCCCAACTCCGGCGAATGCGGAGCAGGAGTAGTCATAGGCGACCAGGAAGAAGTCCTCAAGTACAAGCTCCCGAATCACCTGTCAATATTCACAGCCGAACTGGTGGCAATTAAAAAGGCTCTAGAATGGATTAAAACAGCTAATCCAGGCAAATACGTTATACTCACAGACTCACTAAGCTCGGTGAAGAGCTTCAAATCTAGCAGCAGCAAGAGCAGGGACAACCTAATCAAGGAAATCCGGCAGCTGTATGCAACTGTGGTGACTGACAACAAAACCGTGGACATCGACTGGGTCCCAAGCCATGTTGACATTAAAGGCAATGAACAGGCGGACGAGGCAGCCAAGCAAGCACTCAAAGATGGAACTATGACCAGCATAGGACTCTCAAAGTCCGAAGCAAACGCCCTGGTCAAAAGGCACATCAACAGCAAATGGCAAAGACAATGGGACGAAAGCACAACCGGCAGATCCCTGTACAGAGTCGTCCCAGGAGTCAAACGCAAATACCAAAACCACATCCCAGGACGCCAAGGCGACATTGTATTACGCCACATCAGAATGGGTCGGATCAGCGTTAACCAGATACGAAAAAAACTCAACCTGTCAGACACAGACCAATGTGAGGCCTGCAAGGAGACTGAAACTCTAGACCACTTCTTCCTACGGTGCACTGAATATACCGACATTAGAAAGGAACTCATCAATACGCTGAGAAAGGGAAACCTCAATCTTGACCCTGTAGAAGACATTATAGCGATGCGTGACCGACAGATCAACCACGAATTAATCAAGTTCGTGCTTGCATCGGACAAACAGATCACATAATCAGAACACATTCTGATTAGCCCAAGACACCGACCGAAACAACAACTGAGACAACCCTCATGAGGTGTCAGGTCCGAAACGCAAATCACTTCCCCTAGGCGCATGAGGTGTCAGGTCCGAGGGGAATCGCATCACACTGTTTCCCCTAGGCGCATGAGGTGTCAGGTCCGAGGGGAGATACGTGTATGCGAATGATTTGCTGTGTGCATGGCCTATACAGTATGTAATCTGTGATGTCAAAAAAAGAAAACACGTGAGATGGCGCAAGAAGCACTCTTCTGCGGCCTCTATGACCCCGGCCTGTCCCGAGGCATTTACTGCCTTCCAATCCCCGGCCTCTCCTGCGGCATTTAGTGCCTTCCCACCATCGACCGCTACGGCCATTGCAGCAGTTACTGCCTCACCACCCTCGTGAGGTGTCAGGTCCGAGGAGTAACGCAAATCACTTCCCCTAGGCGCATGAGGTGTCAGGTCCGAGGGGAATCGCATCACACTTTTTCCCCTAGGCGCATGAGGTGTCAGGTCCGAGGGGAAATACGTGTAAGCGAATGATTTGCTGTATGCATGGCCTATATAGTATGTTACTTGTGATGACATCCTATGAATTGTTATTAAATTCTTGAAAACTTTTTACCTGGCTTGACTTTTCCACTTAAGGATCGTGAGATGGTCATGAATGATGACCCAGAGTATGTGAGTACATGCCCCAAAACACCTGTCCACAATGTCTGTCTTCTCCTTCTTTTTCTTTCAGCATTGTTCCCCTCCTTTTCTTTCAGATCCAGAGCTGGAGCTGGAGCTAAAATGCAGCAACAAACACAACAATGACAGACGGTCAGAAAGACAGATGGAAGACTGGAATGGACAACAGAACAACAGATGGGCCTGCCTGCTGGCGGACCGCGAGGGAAATGGACGTGTGTCCATCTCATTCGCGGCCCATAGGCAGGTATGCTGGTCTGTCGAACGGACTGACAAACCAAACAACAAATGGACAGACCGACTGACAACTCTGGGCACAGCAAGCTGCTGGAGTATGCTTAAGCAATGTACTTGGCCCCACTTGCTCAGTCTTCTCGGATGGGACTTTAAATTGAGGTCCGTCATACAGTGCCCATCACTGTGCGAACGTGAGCTAGGGTTAGGTAGGGGAAAAAAATCTCGGCATAATCAAATTAAACCGGATGCTGAATGGATTCGTCCTCGGATGGAACCACACAACATACGGATTACAAAAACAAAACAAAATTGTTAGAATTAGAATCTTTCGGACATTTCGATGGGACTTTGGAGGGATGTAACCCGGATGACTGATCGAGTTCGTCCTAGGACGGACACAGTCACCATACGGGCTACCTAACCAATCAAAATCAAACAAGTGCGCGCTGGTGCCTGCTCGGATGATGGCCAGAAGAGCAAATGGGTCCCAGGACCCGAAAGACCCCACAACCCAACCTCCCCACTCCCCCCAAAGGGGCCGGTGAGGTCTCTGACCTAAAGCCCCGCCCCCCGGGTGCATCAGGTCATAAGACCGTACGCACCTACTCCCCCCCCCCCGACCCAGCACCTACCCCATCCCTTCCCCACCCCAGTTAGGTCCAGGTTAGGCCATCGCCATCACCCACGCCCAAGCACGAGGAGCAACAGAAAAGCCATGGACAAGAACAGCAACATGAGACAAAATCGAGAGACAATGATCAACACACACACACACACACACACAGAGAGACACAAGCTAATGCACAAACCGATGTCACAAGAATTCACAAGAATTCAACAGAAACCATAAAGGCCAGGCGTGAGTCTAGACCCTAGCATTGGGAACTAGCATATAAACGCCTTAAATATTACAACACACACACACACGTGCCAGACTGCGTCAGCGTCGGATTTTCAAAAAAAAAAAAAAGTAATAGTAGTAGTAGTAGTAGTAGAAGAAGTTGTAGTAGTAGTAGTAGTAGTGGTAGTAGTAGTAGTAGTAGTAGTAGTAGTAGTAGTAGTAGTAGTAGTAGTAGTAGTAGTGGTGGTGGTGGTGGTGATGGTGGTAATGGTAGTAGTAGTAGTAGTAGTAGTAGTAGTAGTAGTAGTAGTAGTAGTAGTAGTAGTAGAAGTAGAAGTAGAAGTAGAAGTAGTAGTAGTAGTAGTAGTAGTAGTAGTAGTAGTAGTGGTAGTAGTAGTAGTAGTCAATATTGTCAACGTACTGGCTCAGAATCTTCAATAATTGAAGATTTTCAAAAATTTAAGATATTTTGGTTTATCTTACTGCCTGAGATTTGTCATTTTGTTTGAGGAAAGCCATATGGCATTAATATTAACCCTTTACCGGTTAAATTTGTTCAATAAAGTCCAAATATGCGCTTACTCATTTAATGTACATTTGCAGGCACAGACGAGGTCATTCCCGAGAATATGGCACTGGAATGACTGTCTCGGTTTTCAAAAATACTCCAATCCCCGTCGGCAAATGGACATTGCCCAAGATCACTAAAAGTACCGCTTTTAGCTGACCATCATGAAAGGGTTAATGTTGAATGATTGAGATGGATATTCTGGACAGCTATTTGAGTTTTTCTTTTACCAAGATGTCACGTGGATTCGGGGTTTTCTTAAACGCAATTACTGGACGCTTGTTAAAGGGTTGTTTCAGTTTCTCCTGTAGGTTTTGATACTCATCTTTCAAGATTTTGGAAATCTCAACGTTTTTCCGATTATAGGTCAGAATGAATGGAATTTTGTCACGTTGATCAGATAAGCCTGGGTCCGAGTTTATTCCCCTTGGCCACTGTGTTTCGAGTTCTTTAATCCAAAACGATTCTCGAAGTTTTCTTTGTTTATCAGTTTCTTCTGCTGTATCTGAAAGGGGTGGCTGTTCAATCGGCATAATTTCAAAGTCACGAGGGACTAGATTGTCAGGAAGATTAAAATGTTCAGAAACATGTGTGTCTTCCTCTAGCCTAATATCTGAGAGGTGTCGGGTTGCCCGCCATCTTAATGAACATTTGGTTTCGCCGACATACTGTTTTGGCACAATTTGCATGAAATTAGATAAATAACATTTTCAGAGTCACAATCTAGGTTAGACTGAAGTTGGAACTTGCTTTTGTTCTGAAAGCTCGTGAAAGTATTCTGGTTTGGGAGAAATTCATCTAACTTGCACCTTTTCTTTCCGCATTTGCGAGATTCGCTTACACCTATAATCGGACGATTGTGAGAAATTTTGGTAGGCCGATGATTTGAGGCATTATCTGGAAGCCGTCCAATGTTTCATATTTGATTTTGCTCAAGAATCGAGAGGAGTAACATCGTGGTTTGAGAGCTTTGAATAGGGTAGAGCACGCTTCTTCGAAGTTTTTCCTATCACTCGAATTCCTGTGAAAACGGATTATTTGCGATTTTACAATTCCTTTAAAAGTATGCGGTGGATGGAAAGATTTTTTGGGTAATAGCTGATGCGAATCGGTTGGTTTGAAATACACTTTGTAGTCTAAGTAGCCAGTTGTCTCATACTTTAGACCTTTATATACAGTTACATCCAGGAAATCTACAGACATCTCGTCAATGGTTGCTTTTAATTTGATATTCGGATCATGATTGTTCAGAATTTCGAAAAATTCATCAAACTCTGCCTTTGTGTGTTGCCAAATCATGAAAATGTCATCAAGGTACCTACGATAAATAAGGGGTTGTTTTGGACACTTTTCTAATGCTTCCTCCTCCCACTCTGCTACGTAAATATTGGCAAAACATGGGATAAAGCGCTTGCCCATCGCGCAGCCGCAAATTTGTTGGTAAATTTCGCTACCAAATTCAAAATCATTGCCTTTCAGACTCAGCTCTAATAGAGCTATTACTTCGTTGTCTGGCCTGATGGAATCTGGGTAGTTCACGAATGCTTTACGGATAGAATTTATACCCTTCTCGATGTCAATATTTGTATACATAGCATCGATGTCAAGCGTGATCAGGAATGAATTGGTTTAAACGTGATTTATTTTGTTCAGATGGAAGCACGATAAGACTTAGTCTTATGCCCGTGTCTCCCATACACATACAGATTATTCAAAACTTTTTTACAACAAAATGGCGGCAAATCATAATAGTTTAATTAATTGTAGTCTATTGGTGTGCATAAGTATGTGAATGTTGAGTGTGAGGTGGGGGAGAGTAGGAAGAAAGACCGAGATAGAAAGGGAGAGGGGGAAAGGGGGGTGGGGGGTGGAGGGTGAGAGATAGAGAGAGCGAGGAATAAGATCAAATGGAAGAATAGCAGAGGTGAGCTCTAGGTGCTGCCTTCGCCCCGACCTGTACGTGTTGGGCTGCTGTCCATTTACCCCTTACACTATAAGTTCGCAAACAGGAAGCTACTGAAAGCGGTTGGTGTTAATTATGTATTGACATACCGTATTACAGATCAGTTTGTTCATTTCCAAGTTGGTAGTGTAAGTCCTGTATAGAAGCTGGTTGACCGTAAGATTAGCAAGAGAAATATCGTTCAAGGCAAGCTGATTTTGGAAAACGACTCTTTGCTCGTTAAAAAGGGCACAATGTAAGAGGTAGTGGTGTGTAGATTCATCATTGTGCCCACAAGAACAACTGGCAGATCCCGACAGAAAGTTGTCAAATAGATGTCGGTTTAAAGAACTACAACCATTTCGGAGCCTGCATAGCATTATGTTGGCAAACCTCGGGCCTACGTAATACCACTCAGGGGGTTGTCGTATGGATGACATAGCCTTAAGTTTGCTTTTAAATTCTAGAAGAGTGACAGAATCTCTCACCGGCACAGGAAGCATATTCCAGGCACGGATCGTTGCTGGGAAAAAGGATCCATAGAAGAGCTCAGTACGGCAGCGGAATGGAGTGAAGAAATTTGGATGACGGATATTGTAAGGATTTCGTATTGGGATAGTGTGGGAAGATGGTTGACCAGAACCTCACAGGTCATCCCGTTAATAATTTTAAATAGCATAGATAATCTATGAAATTCACGTCTGATTGACAAGGTTTCGATGCCTGTTTCTAAGTACAGGTCTTCAGTGCTCGCACTACGTGTCATTCCACATACCGTTCTGAGAGCATCTTTTTGGATATCCTCTAGCCGAATTACACGATATTGTGGAATATTATCCCACACAACATCTGCATATTCTAACGATGGTCTAATAAATGTTTTGTACATGATCTCGAGACATTTACGGTCTAGAATATATTTTAGACCTTTAAGTAAGGAGAGTTTGTGTTGAGCGTTTGCTATGAGATTACTCACATGGTTAAGCCAATTCCCTTTGTTATTAAAGGTAATGCCGAGGTGCTTATGATCAGTTGATGGTAGAATTTCAGAATCTTTGAAGTTGATTGAAAAGGATGTGGGCTCGTTGCGCAGGGAAAAAATTAGAGATGTAGTTTTCGAGGCATTAAACTCGACGAGCCACATGTTTGCCCAATGCGTCATGGTCAGTAGATCGTAATCGAGTGTGGCAGTGTGTTCTTTTAGATCATCTGACATTACATATAGGCACGTGTCATCAGCAAAAAGTCTAATATTGTGAATTATATTGCTGGGCATGTCATTAATAAAAACTAAGAATAACAAAGGACCAAGCACAGAGCATTGTGGCACTCCAGCATGTAAACGAAGTAGGGTGGACTCATTGCCGTTTATAACTACTCGCTGGTATCGGTTTCCAAGATAATTTTCGAACCATGTAAGTAGATTTCCACAGATACCAAAATTCCTAAGCTTCTGTAGGAGGCCGCGATGCCATACTGGATCAAAGGCTTTAGATATATCGAAGAATAGAAAGATTATTTCCTTTTGATCGTCAAGGGCTTGAGTAATATCCGTGTAGACATCAAGCAGTTGAATTACTGTAGAATGTGATGGAAGAAAGCCAGACTGATATAGAGTGATATCATGACTAATATAGTTATAGATATGTTTAAAAACGGTTCTCTCCAGAACTTTACTAAGACAACTCAACAGTGATATTGGTCGATAATTTGAACATAAGCTCTTGTCTCCTTTCTTGAATATAGGAGTTACATTAGCGATTTTCCAAGAAGTGGGGAACTGCGCACTAGAAAGTGAGTAATTAAAGAACCGCGCTAGTATTGGGACCAATACTTGTTGGCTCTCGAATAAGAGTTTCGGACTTAATTTATCCGGGCCAACAGCTTTAGACGTGTCCAGATCGGAGATGTCAGTGTTTGATATTGTAATTGAGTGGAGAGTATTGTCCGTATACATAGATAGAGGCGGTAAGCTGGCATTAGCATCGTCAATATTGGCGATGCTAGAGAAGTACCGGTTAAGGAGGCTTGCCTTTTCTAAAGAGTCGTAAGAGAATGAGCCGTCATCGCGCTTCAGAGGCGGCATTTCGCTAAAATTAGAGTTAGTATCACATAGGAACGTCTTGCATATTTTCCACCACTCTTTAGAACCTGTGCGTCCATGCCTTATTTTTTCAGCTAATTTATTCCTGAAGTTTTCTTTCGCTGTTCGGACTAATGTATTGATGCGGTTTCTCTGTTTTTAAAGTTGGCCACGTCTTGCTCCCGGTTAGTTTTTCTTGATTTCTTGAACAATTTTTCCCTGACTCTCATTTCGTGCTTTATTTTGCTGGACATCCAGACTTTATCGTTTGGGTTTATAGTTATAGTTTTATTTGGGATACTAATACTAGCAGCGGCAATAATGTTTGTAGTGATTGTCTGACACCAAATGTCGACGCCATTAGCATCGGAGATGTTGTTCCAGGGTGCGTTAGTTAAGTGATCCCTAAATAAATCTCAATCAGCTTTCGCATAGTCCCATATATGGCGAGTGTATGTTTTACGTTTAGGTATGGAGGATGATAAAACCAAATATACTGGAGTATGATCACTACAAAATGGCGCAAGTACTCCACTCTCTTTTACTATTCTGGCACAGCTGATAATAATTGGACCAAGTAATGTATTTGAAATGGGTCGGGTTGGTTCTTCTATTAATTGGTGGAAGCCAAACGTAGATATGATGTCACGTAGATAATGCTTAGATGGATTGAGAAGATCGTCGTTAATGTCGCCGAGTAGGACAAGATTTTTGTTTGGATTTAAACAAGATATTGCAATTGGACCTGGCTGTCCGCCCGCCCGCCCACCCACTCGCTCGTTCGTCCATCCGTCCCTCCGCCCGCCCGCCCCTCCGCCCGCCCGTCCCTCCGCCCGCCAGTCAGTCCGTCCGTCCGTCCGTCCGTCTGTCTGTCTGTCTGTCTGTCTGTCTGTCTACCTACTGCCTGCCTGCCTGCCTGCCTGCCTGCCTGCCTGCCTGCCTGCCTGCCTGCCTGCCTGCCTGCCTGCCTGCCTGCCTGCCTGCCTGCCTGCCTGCCTGCCTGCCTGCCTGCCTGCCTGCCTGCCTGCCTGCTTTCCTGTCTGCCTGCCTGCATGCTGCCTGCCTGCCTGCCTGCCTTCCTGCCTATATCAGTCTGTCTATCAATCTGTCTGGAGCTGTATCTGAAAAAACAATTTGTTTGTCTACCTGTCTGTCCAGAGATGTATATAACAAAACAACTGATCCAATTTGGCACAGATCTTAACACAACGAAGGGACTTGCTGCGCAAGAGGATGCCCAGACATTTGCCGTGATTTGGATCTGATCAAATTCTGGATATAGGGATATCTCGGAGACTACTGGTCCGATTTGAGTCAAAATTTAAAGGACACCTAATTTGAGTTTTCGTTTAACACTGAGATTGCAGCTGGAAAATTGTTTTCATTAACTATGCTAGATCCGGAATGGAAATGGTGTCTCTTGCTGTTCGGATACGTCAAGCAATTTATGGATCCCTGCTGACAGCCGATACATTTTTATTCTACTGCCTTTATGCGAGTGGAGAGATTTATCCAGCGGAACAATGCTTTCATCTTTTCTCTCATCTGTTTTAAAACTAAGTGAGCAGCGTTAGCATGAATTGCTTCAACACGCGTTCTTTGATGCTCCGCAGGATAACCAGGCGAGTCCAGAGATACAGGACTAGGCATACTACGTGGCATTTTTCTCAGTCGTTGACAATGAAATTTGGTAGCCATACAGAACGCAGAGATGCCTTTCGCATGGATGGCAGTTATCGTCTTCTAACCATTCCATGTGGATATGCAAATGGGGATCCCCAGGCTCGGTTTGTCACAGCTTGGCACTATTTCAATCTTCTGTGTCCAACGGTGAGAAGGTGGGTCCTGTTTCTTGAATGACATCTGTGGTAGCGGTGGCTAGTCATGAGATATGACACACCGGCTGAGAAGAACGGCGTTGTCCTGTATCTTTCCGGGCCTGTGGACTATGACGAACTAGTTTGTAGTACCTCAGGCCACGTCGCGATCTGTCACCCTGAATGGACATTTCCGGTTTTAGCTATGCCCCGCCCATCTCTAGCTAAGCTCCACCCACACCTCGCTCGTGTTGGGATCGATTGATCTCTGAACACCCTGACTATTAATTTCAAAAAATCTACACAGGTAATCTGTTGAATATTTTGAAACTAATTTGGCTGGGTGCTGTTGCTGCCTAAGGCAGCAACAGCCCGCAGTCAAAATAATTTCAATATATTCCACAGCATGTTTATTAAATAGCAAGGAATTACAAAGACATACAATTCATACAACGTGTCGGACCATTTGAGATTTGTTGACGGTCTATATGGAACCCTTTGTGATGTAATGATTATGACATCATCATACATGTGCTGAGCCGATTATGACGTCATACGAGGTCTGATAATGGATGGATACTCTGGAAAGGTGATTCCATGTATTCTGAGGTCATCAAATCAAGGCATGATTGATCCACAGGTGAAATGGTAGTCTATAAAGGAAGTGTTTGTAATACGTTGTAAAGTACACACAATCCAGCACTTCATGCGCCGCCATTGCATATCTCTTCTCCATCTTACTGAGGGTTCGGGAAAAAATCTTCACGGCCATCTTCGCCTATTTGTGAGAGTACAGCTCAGAATGCCTTATGTGGAGGCGTTTGTGTCTAAGATGATCTGGAGAGACGGGTCTTGGTGAATGAGGATAGTGGTGTCTCTCAGCTTTCCCATTAAGGTGTGAAAGGCTTCATCCCATGCAAAATCCATGTTAGATGAACAGTCTTGTTCAGTTATATAATACACATCTTGCTGAATCGAAGATATGAGTATGCTCCAATTGGCAATGACAGTAATCTTCCCCCGTTGGGTCGAGACTCCTTGTATGTAGATTGCATGGCCCACATGAAATCAATAACACTTCTTGGGTTTTAACCTAAATTTCGCAAAGTAAAAGTTCTGAATGATGTTATTGGACATTGAGTCAAAGACGATAACCTCACACAGGTAACGGAGGCAGATCTGCCACGGCAGCTTTACATAACAGATATTCCATCAGTCATTCGAACGTTCGTGTGGCATTTTATAACTCATAGGACGTTTTGTGGAACTAGAACGGCCCGCCGTTTCAGATGAAGGCCCTCTTCTCTTTATCTTTATCCTCCATGGCAAGTTGCCACTGGTTACTGACTAGATCCAAAGTGTAGGACCACACAGCTCTGGATAGGGAATCCAACGCTTAATCAGTGTATGGGAACGGATAGGTGTCCTTCATGCTTGGATTATTCAGGCGGCTGTAGTCGATGCAGAAGCATAACGAGCCATCTCGTTTTGTGACGCTTGTATGTAGCATGTCAGTATTTCGCTTATGGGGCCGCTTCCTCCTTATAGATGGGAAGAAGCCTAATAGGTTTTCGGAGGGTTTGACTGTTTTCAGTGTCGATGCTGTCTTTCACTAATGGAGTCTTCGCAAGATTCAAGTTACCGTTAGAGACGGTATGTTCATAATGCGGCAGCAAGTGTTAAACTTGTATCCGCTATTCAGTGTTTAATCTTTCGGTGGCATGTGCATATAGGTGATGGAGATGCTCAGGGAACGGGTGATCAATGTATAATGTAGTTGTTGAAAGATGGGTAAGTGGGGGTTTATTGTGTGTTGCAGAAACTTAAATCAGGTGTACACGTAGTTTACCAGCCTGCAGGCTGAGAACGTAGAAAGGAATTCGGTTACGGTCCTGGGCGCTGACAATAATGTAGGCACTCACTATCTATGTGACCTGCATATAATACTGAACATGTTCTAGAATGGCCGATAAGTGGCCCAGTCCGACCCACAATCACTGGAAATACCTTTCCATATGTAACAGGTATTAAGTTTATTCATAGCCTTCATATTATTAAAAATAAAATACAAAAAATAAAATAAAAAACCAAAAAAATAAAATAAAAAACCAAAGAAATAAGCAAATAAAAAATAAAATACAGAGCAAGAAAATTGACAAAGATTGAGTTTTTGCATTACAAAGCCAATTTTTACCCACAATCGTGGAACTATAACGGTAAATAAAGGCACATCTACCCAGCATAAAGAAACCGACTGCCAAGTTACATTAAATTATTTTAAATAATTCTGTATGATATCGTGTTTAGGAGAAAATGTGCAAAAATCGTGATTCTTTGCATTGAAGAGCCCATTTTCACCCAAAGTCTTGGACCTATGAAAGCGAATTCTTCAAAAGGGACATCTGCGTGTCATAACTGAGGCATATACCAAGTTTCATTAAAATATCTGAAGCGGTTCTGTATGATATGCTGTTTACAAGATATTGTGGCCGGACGGACAGACGGACGGACAAACGCGGTAATTACTATAGAGCTTCCTAATGCTTGTGCATGATGGGTCTGGCCACACTCTTCAGTTGCCTCCAGCTGATGACAGTGTTACTACGTGAAGATGCCAGTGGGTTAATATTAATCCTATCAGGATCGTGGTCCAGTAGGAAAATCTATGCCGTAGCGCACGATCAAATGTGCATTACAATACGATTGAACCACTGGATATGCAAAATTGCTAGGGCATGACCGCCATAGTATTACACAATGGGAAAGCCATACAGGTCTCAAGACTGAACCATAAACCCTACCGACAATAGGTAGTATTGTGCATGCACTACACACAACTGATGCTGGAAAGTATTAGCATCGGCAAGTGATCCACGTGCAATAGTCCGGCAGCAATCATTGCATAGAACAAATCTGTATAGTTTTATTAAAATCGTATACGTCATTGATGAAGTACATGCTGAATGAACAGATTTAACACCGCATCTTTATGTTATCATTTAAAATTCAGACCAATATATACAATCTGGAGAAAAAGACGACAAAATAATAAAAATAAATAAAAATTAATCTTACTATGATCCGAAATGGCTGCAATCAATGCATGGAATAGACTTGTAAAGTTTCATTGAAACCAGGGGAGACATTACTGAGATAAAGGTCCATAGACAACATTTAACATTCTTACCACTACCGTCACAAAGCACCCACAATGAATAAGGTTCACACACTAGAACAGCATGGGGAAAATGTCAAAACCTATCTCATTACGTGGTAGACTAGGGCCGTGTTCTCATACAGTCACTATTTCGACAAATAGTGGGTATATCGGCTAGCGCTCTCTATGGACTGCCTCTTGTACTGGAATAAATACGTCATTTATTTCGAAATTTAATGCCACAAAATCGGCGGTTTATTTTCCGATATATCGCTATTACTTCCCTATGTGAACGCGGCCTATTGCGTCAAAATCTGCCAGGTAGATTTAACGTTAGCATTTTCTCTCACTGTCTGCCAGGTAACGCTAAGGTTCTCATGGTATCTGGCTGTCCACAAGGTAGCACCGCCGTCCAGTCTGGGACTATCTTCCACCAGTGTGAATGCAAACCGATATATCGGCTAGATATTAACCTACATGGTACACGCAATAGTTAAACAGGATTAGGCAATGAGAAAGAGGCCTAGATCACGGCGCAGATTAAAGCTGTACACTTTTTATTTAAATCGGAGAGCTCGTGGGGAAGTAAATGTCAATCGAGTCCTTAACATTTACTTATTTCTGAATGTCAGATCGGACGCTGCACGCCGGGCGTGTTGTTGGCTAATTCGAGTCATTCTCCACTTCGTGTAGGTCTCGGCAAATATAAGATGCTCTCTGAGATTTCATGCATTGACTATTCATATGCAACTTCTACGTCCTAAGCTAGGGTATTCTTTCTTCTGCTTGCTCAAAATTCTGGTGGCACGTTAGTCTGGTAATAAACTATCATAACATATCTTTTACAAACCACTTTCCTTTGCTTCCAAGTTGATCGTGTTTAAGGGAGGGTTAACGTATTAACCTTTCCGTAGCCAGCTCAATATTAATTCCGTCCTTTCTCTGCTGCAGTAATTCGTATATTTGGATGTGGATACGTCTTCGTATATACCAACATGTCGGTAGTTTGGAGTATGCTTTCTGTACCACAGTTCCGCCTTGGAAGCTTCGTGGCTTTTCTTTCTCCCTTCCAACATCCTCAGATAGCTGGTTCTCGTTGAGTTGTAGTGGTCCAAAAATGAGTCTGTCTTGAACATACCAGGCTTCCAGATTTTCGTTACTTGTCCGATTGGCGGTAGTAGAGATTTACGTGTGTTTGGTTTAGGACGCTGGTAAGTCGGACGCTTCATGGTTTTATTCGGCATAATTTTGTCTATTGCCACACGTCGATGTGGGTAATCCACAAGTTCGTCTATGCCATGACTTCGCCTGCCAGAAAAGAGCTGACTATCCTGCACTTTGGTAGTTTCAGCCATGTCATGTGTCGCAGCTGTCGACTCCAACAAGCTCCCTGGTCCATCTGGTGCACACTCCTCCTTGTCAGGTGTTATGCTCTCCATCTTGGGAATATGTAAGACAATGTGCGTTCTTTCACGACCAGGCACCGCATTGGCTTTATCAGTTTGCTTGGTAATGCCAACATCTGTTTTGAAACTGTCTAGGAATGTGACTTTATTTCTATGCGAATATGTACTAGCGTTTACCTTGTCATTGTCATGAACATGTGTATTATTCTTATCCATTAAGATATCAGCCATCCCACGGCCATCTTGTGCAGATACGTCAATGCAATGGCTACATAGAATGCATTTCTCATTAGAACTTATCTCTCCCGTCAGGCCGCTAGCGTTGCCAACATTTGATGCCTCTGATTTCAACAAATGATCTTGTATCAATTTTGTCTGAGCCATATCTAATGCTAGCTTCTGTGCATCGCATCTAATACTGGCTAATGTGCTCTCTCGATTCATTACGAAAGATGGAATACGATGCGGCTTGAAATTCTGATTGAAACCGACGATCGTCTGCATGTCAGACATACGTGTTGGCGGATACATCGGACTTACAAACAGGCTCTCCCCTCGCCTCACAAATATGGTAGGGCGACGATCATTGTCAGTCATCACGCTGCAGATTCTAATAATAAAAATAATAATAATAATAATAATAATAATAATAATAATAATAATAATAATAATAAATATCAAGAAGCATAAGAGGCCTGTATCACCTCACCTGAAATTATTGGCCACTGGCAAAGCTGAACAAAATGAACTGACCACTGGAAAAATTTAGTAATCTAATTTCTGTGAAGAAGGTTTAGGTTTATTAAAATTGGCCGAGCGGTTAATACGTAGGGCTACTCTTTGAAATTCATTCAGAAGAAATTTTCAGAAAATGCAAGATGGCCGCCAACCTCGCTAAATTGTGCTTGATCTACGGCTGACATGTTTTTGTATGTGTAAACTTCCCGTGAACAAACTTTAATGTCCCTTAGTTCCTAATTATATCTTCCAAATTTCAGCGATTCTGGAGAAGTCGTTTTCACGAAAACTAGGTCATCCATACGGCTACCAACGTGTTTGGCCTATCAAGTTCCCTTGAGGTTCAGCTGTTGCCCTAGATGACATATAATAACCCTCAGTGCCTAATAATACTTCCGAAATTTTGGCCAGATACCGCCAGTGATGCAATATGACCACTAAACATGCTACATTTTGATTGGTCTATGGCGACTACGTTTATGTATATATCAACTTCTCTTGAACAAATTTGAACGGCCCTATACATATATTCCAAATTTCGGCCTGATCCATTTAGCATTTATGGAGAATTCATTTTTGAGAAAGCAAGGTCATCCTTAGCATTTGACCAATCAGGTTCCCTTGAACAAACTTGGTTCAGCTCTTATCTTGGATGATATTTATTGACTTTGGAATCGATCTGCCAAATGATTTCGGAGCAGAAGATTTTTAAAGACGTTTCTAAAATTTGATCAAAATCCAAGATGGCCGCCAGCCAAATTGACCGATTGATTTCGTTTGCACAAAGTTGGATCTATATGAGCCAAGGATGCGTGCTACCAAATTTGGTTGAAATCTGCGTAGCGGTTCTCGAGAAAAAGCAATGTTAAATTTCCCATTGCTTTACTATGGACGTTTTTTTGGTGGGAAACCAATTGAAGATGTCTGCCAAAACGTTTATCCGACAGTTTCAAAAGTGGTAAATTTATAATTAGCATACCGAAAAACCTACACAAAACCAAATTCCGATTCAAAATCCGTCATATAAAATAATCCAAAATGACCGACAAACATGCTCCATTTAGATTGGTCCATGGCGGCCATGTTTTCGTACATATCGACTTCCCTTGAACACATTTAATGAATCTCAGTCCCTATTCATGTCTCCCAAATTTCGGCTTGATCGGTTCAGCGGTTCTGGAGATGTTTTTTTTAAAAAACAAGGTCATCCAAGATGGCCACCAAAGCATTTGACCAATCAAATTCCCCTAAACAGGGTTCATCTCTTTCGCTAAATGATGTTTCGTGAGTTTTGAATCGATCCACCAAGTGGTTTCGTAGAAGATTTTTAAATTTCGTGTGTTTTGAATCGATCCACCAAGTGGTTTCGTAGAAGATTTTTAAAACCATTTCGAAATATCGTTCAAAATCGACAATGGTCGCTGGCCACATTGACTGATTAGTAAAAATATGTTATTTCTTATTGGTCGACAGTGGTCATGTTTTTGTACGTATTAACTTCCCTTGAACTAATTTGCATGGTTGTTATCTCCCAAATATTTAGGCCTGATTCATTTAGCCATTCAGGAGAATTCGTTTTTGCGAAAACTACGCCATCTACAACATTTGGCGAATCAAGTCTCCTTGAACAAACTTGGCTCAGCTCTTGTACGGGATGATAGTTTACTAGTTTGGTCAGGTAACCCTATGTTTGGCCACGCCCCCATCAAATTTCACACACATTTACACCTGTCAATCAAAAGAGCTACACCCCCAAAATGTGGCGATGGGATGGGCGGCTGCTCTGAATGTCCAAGAGCTTGATGATGTCATCAAAATTTGAAATAGGCCATGCCTACTCCCCCACCAACCACCCTCCAAAAAAAATTCTCGAATCTGATTGGTCGAGAGCCAAACAATAAACCTCGCTCTCAAATTAGAGTATTTTCGGCGGGAAAAAAAATGGGCGTAACCTATTTAAATGTTGATGACATCACAAATCACACACAATATTTAATAGGATCCATTTCTAGGTAAGCTCCGCCCACGTTGTAGTCGCGTTTCAATCGATTTTAACAATTTGAACTCAGCTCCCAGAATCTTAATTTCAGAATCCTAACTTCAGGGTAACTATGCAGGTATGTTGTTGAATATTTTGAAACTATTTTAACTGAGAGCTGTTGTTGTTTATGGCAGCAACAGCTCATACTCAAATTGGTTTCAAAATGCTCAGCAGACTGTATTATTATTATTATTATTATTATTATTATTATTATTATTATTATTATTATTATTATTATAATTATTATTAATGTATCATCTTATATCTCCATATGGCTTCACCTTATTGGGCCTACACTTGGACACATGCTTCCTTAAATATCACGGGGATGAAACACAATGCTATTGAGGTCAAAGGCCAAGGTCATTGCACCATTGGACTTGCACTGGTAAATTCTTCTGCTTGGCTCATTTTTCCTTTATTTTACAATTGGCCAAATTATTGCACTAACTAAGCACGGCCATTCAGTGACCTCAACCAGTTAGAAAAGCACACAGACATTCAGACTTCTGAGGTCAAGGTTATTGTGATCTTGATACAAACCTAGATTTGCATTTGGAAATGCATAATGCCTAGATTATCGCCATTATTACGTCAGTGTATCTACATTTAATGAAGAAGTACAAATCAAACACTTATTGTCGAATATTTACCACTTTCGCGACGGACCTATACGTTATTTGATTGTGACGTCGGCGAACAAGTGGCGTATATGATTATGACGTCAAATAATTGAGTGACAGATTGAATTAATCGATTCCAAAGACAATTCGTATTTTCCACTCTTACATTTTCTTTTGCGGCATAGTTGCTAGATCTATGCATTTTCAAGATACTACCTAGCTTCGTAGTGCCGCCATATCGAAACCACAGGCATTTGAATTTTAACCGTTTCATGATGTAACCGGCCAAAAACCGCATCTGCTGTGGTCTTGAGGATTGCCCATTTGCAGGCCAAGAGAAGAACATTTTTAAAAGTTTTAACAGAGCCAGCCATTACAGTGGTAAGTTTTCCAAAATACTCTTCTCTTGGCCTGCAAATGAACATTCAATAAGTAAATATTTAGACATTAAAGGGTTAAAGACCAGTGTTTAAACTTCTTGTCGGTTCTCCTCCCAAGATGCATACAAAATCAGTTTTTGCCGCAGTTGTATAAGCTTTATAGACGCGTGCATATACATGAACACCCGGCCTTACCCACTTGTAAACATCGCGGGATGGGGGTAGGGTGGCGGTTTACTTGGCTAAATACATTAACATTTGCCAACCAAGCTGTAATCCTATCAAGGCCAATGTATGTTACAAAATAATTAGAGTATATAAAAGACGCAATTATCATATTGCTTAGACCGGCCGAATCTCCTTGGATTGACGTGGGCGCAAATTGTGTCCATTGCCCAAGTTGTGGACACCCCCCTGCGTGCGCCCGAGGGATTGTGAACCACCAAGCAAACGCATAATTATAACACACGCATACGCTCGCACGCTCGCTCCCTAGCACGCGCGCACGCACGCACTAGTGCACGCGCACTCACATACGCACACTCGCATATATGCATACTTACCAAATATCCAGACTTCTCGAGAGAATTGTCCGCGCTATCAGGAAACAAGCGTGAATAAACTGTTCAGAGTGAGACGTTTATATCTAACCACAGATTTTCGTGTAAACATATTTATAAATTCAAATACAAACTCAAATACCAGCGTTGCTTAACTAATTGTATTTGTAAATGAATAACTTATTGATTGCTCGGCGAAAGCTTGCTTTCATGGCAAATATAAAACATAATGTTATCAGCTAATGGTACGAGTATATATCTGATAATTTTATCGCCAATATGCTTATAATGATTCAAGCATTTTGATTACAAATAAATTCAATGCAGAAATAGGTCTACTATTATCTGTGACAAATTAAATAACTCATTCTAATTTCCAACTCTATCAAATAGTAACATAGTGTAGGCCTACGCTGTTATCTGGCGATATAAGCTCGTTACAACACGTTCACTCAACAAAAGTAAACTAAACATAATTATTTTGAAAACAGTTTGCTTTGAAGTCTCTGCTGTCATTCACACCAACGAGTTCCACCCAATTTTAATTATTTCCAAACTAAGTAGTCTGTATCAGATTGACCTCGGTTGAGATCTGGTGTGTTACTATTCTGGTTCAATCGGGGCTTATGTCATATCATGGTGATTGTGTTTGGCGATTTGTATTGACTTTGTCAATCTCCGAGTACAGTTTCAGTTTCAGTTTATTTTACACCGAGATCACAAAGTGACATATGGGGAACAATGATTTTACAGGATTTACACGTTATGGCGGCTAGACATTATGATAATTAGAATCATCTAGGTCATAATTCATCAATTGCATTATTGTCATTTGTATTAGCAGTATCATTTATCCGCATTGACATTGGCACTAATTAAGAAATTTTATGACGAGGCCGGTCGTAACCGACCGCTGCAGTGGCATCGAGGAGTGTCAATTTGTTGGTCAGGAGAAGACGATCGCCAAAAATCCATCACTTAAATGACTGGCTCCATGTCCGAGCCAGACATTCCATTGGTAGAGTTCTCAACAATCGTCCCCGCCGGTCTGTAAACGGGCACTCGACTTGCACAGGTGTTGCTTCTTGAGCACACATTTAGACACTAAAAAGGCTAATGATTATATTTACCAAGCCACGTCGTCGTCGTCGTCGTCGTCGTCGTCGCCGTCGTCTTGATTTGTGTTATCTTACATTTGGGTACTTATTTGTGTGCGTGTTATGGTGTCGGTACTATGTATAGGGTTCGTCAACGTTGGAACTGTTCATTAATTATGCCAATCATGTGGCATAGTTTTATTAGCAGGTTTTTGTACTTGGTTGAGAATAGTTTAAAAAATTTAAAGAAGCTTAGTCTATTACAGTAGTATTTAGGTAGGATTTCTAGTCGTTTAACTTTTAAAAATTCGCAAATAAATATGTAATGGAATTCGTCTCCCATTTCGTTATGATTGCAAAGAGGACAAATTCTTTCTTCTATGGCGATTCTTTCCCATCGTCCCTTTTCTATCGGAAGTCGATGATTACTTGTCCTAAACCTTGTAAATAAAATTCTGTTGCGATCATTTAACGTTATAAGATAGTCTTCCCGTTCCCAATTTGGCTTAAAACAGTTATACATTTTCCCCTTCCAGGAGTCGCTTATCTGTGTTTGGATATATTGGTCTTCAAGGCTTTTCGTTATTCTTATTTTTATTTCATTGAAGTTATTTATTACATGATTTGTCCAGATGTAACTGTGTCCTGTTCTGTCTAGTATTATTTTATGGAGTTTAGCCAAGTTTACTGCGTGCCGTTGTTTCGATGATCTAATAGAATATGGGTGTAATCTGAAAGTTTTGTTTGTTTTCCTGAAATAAGCTTAAGCCAATATGTTATCATGCTTTTTCTTATTATTATTTGAATTGGAATTTCTCCGAGCTCGCCATATATCATATACTTCGGTGTACTCTTTTTAGTTTTTAGAACATATCGTAAAAAATCTAGATTTACTTTCTCTAGTAAGCTGCAATTTTCTATTCCTATGACTCCAGCCCCATATAGTAGAATCGGCTCGATCATTTGATGGTACACTTTAACATAGCAGTCAATTGATAAGTCCAATTCTCTGGCGCGACAATGCAGTGCGAACGTGGCTTTGCAAGCTTGTTTTGATATGTTCTTTTCAGCTAGGAGGAGGCGACTATTACAAGAAACGTATATCCCGAGATATGTGTAGCTATCCACTATTTCTAGCTCTTTCGACTTTAAATAGAACCTTAATTTGCTATAGTATCTTTTTGTGCTGCCAAAAACCATGGCTTTTATTTTGTATATATTAATCATAAGTTTCCATATATCGGAATATTCGTCAAAAGCGTTTATATTTTCCTGTAGGTCATGTGTGTTGTTTGCTAACATAGTCGTGTCATCAGCATACAGCAGGACTAATAAAGTGAGTAAGATGTTTAAATCTTCTTCGTCATTTCGCAGCTCAATTTGCGTACATTGTCGGTTCTGAAGGAAGTGCTCTAGATCATTAAGGTAAATTGCGAATAATATAGGTGAACAGTTCTCTCCCTGTCGGACTCCTCTTTTACAGGTAAATGGTTGTGATTGCGCATTATTGAATTTAACTGCGAACTTTATGTTATTGTACATGCTTTTGATAACATTAAAGATTTTACCTGTAATGTTATGTTGCCTGAGTTTGAACCACAGACCATCGCGCCACACCGAGTCGAAAGCCTTTTCAAAGTCTACAAAGCAGCAAAATAGTCTTTTCTTCATTATTTTGAATATGTCTATCATGGTATACAGCGTAAAATGTGATCAGTAGTGGAATAGCCGTTTCTAAATCCTGCCTGGTTTTCTCATAATTTGTTGGCGCTTTCAAGGGCGTTGTTTATTCGGCTAGTAAGTATGGACGTGAAGAATTTTCCTAAACAGCTGAGTATTGTAATTGGCCGGTATAGTCCGGGAGCCAAGGGGTCGAACCTGGATTTGCCGGATAAAGTTTTTTCTTTGCTACATTTTGTAGTATAGGGGTACCTCTTCATAATTTGTGCGTGCGTGCGTGCGTGCGTGCGTGCGTGCGTGCGTGCGTGCGTGCGTGCGTGCGTGCGTGCGTGCGTGCGTGCGTGCGTGCGTGCGTGCGTGCGTGCGTGCGTGTGTGTGTGTGACCATTCCCATCCCTTGAGCAATTTCAGATTTTAACCCTTTTATTCCCGTTTTGCGAAAAAAACCTAAAAATGCTAATTTTTCCATTATTCCTTGTTAAGTATTCATACCAAAGGCATTAAATTTACTTGTGGTAATATTTGCTCATAGGTTAGGTATTGTGCATTCTATTGTGTATTCTCAATGGCTGTACAATTCAAGATATTAACCCTTTTCTTCACATTTTGCATAAAATACTAAGAAATTCTAATTTTATACTATTTCTCGCAATGTATTCATCCCGAAGGAATTACATTTACTTGTGATAATGTTTGCTCATAAGGTAGGTATTGTGCAGTTCATTTGGGTACGATTGTATAAATATTAACCCTTTCCTGGCCACGCCTTTTAACGCATTTGTTGAATCTGTGCTGTCAAAGCCCCACTATCACACTAGGACGCTTGGAAATAAAAAACCTTGTTATTACTCTTGGTACATGTAAACTTATGCTACTGAACACACGAGCACCCTACAGTGTAACAAGTACAGAACATAGTGCACGGTAGACCATTGACCCGACAACCACACTTTCTAGAATTACACGGTATTGTACCTTGGCAGCCACATCGGATCATTTCAAGGATATAATCTGGGGCGACATGACACCATCCGGAATGGTAGTTGATGTTAGTGATTTGTTACCAATGTCTTTCTTCCATCCGAAGTCCTCTGGGTCTAGTAGTGGCAGCCGATTCGGTTCTAGAGTTCGCCACAAGGTTGCCTGGTAGTGAGCCCTCTTCACATTTTCTGTGAATGCCTCTGTTGTGGGTGGTATGGCACACAGTTTTGGCGATGATGTATGTCCCTTGCCGTTTTTTGTACCCCACACATATAATCTTGTTTCTGACATGTCCTTGGTTTTCTTCATGCTATAACAAGCAGAAATGAAAATAGTAACTTGTTACATGACATCTGTGAAAGGTGCGTCTACCTTGCCGATTGCAGATAAATCATATCCAGACTTCAGAGCTTTAACAACTGATCCCTTTCCTATTCCAAAGAAGCATGCCACTGTGTCACATCCTGACAGAGCATGGGCCGGGAGGAGTTCATTCGCAATGTTAGCATGCTTTTCTACTGTCAGTTTAATGTCCACAATTGCCCTCTGCTTACTGGATGATTCCATGCTTAGTGGCAATTTAAGATTTTGTTTCTGATAGTAATACACAAGGAGCACAAACACATCTGTGTCATCTGATATTACTAACAGTCTGCTAGCTTCACTTGCACACTTTAAAACCTGCTGCACAATAATTATGTCAGTTTCTTCGTGGGATGTCTCTAGATCATATCTAACCTGTATATCCTCATTAGCTATTTCAACAGGACATGGGTCTTCTCCAGTGACTACCAGCTTGTGTTTCGTAGCGCTATGGGTGTGAAACAATCTGTCTCGAACTAGTTCATCACAGATGATTCTAATCAGTTGTTTTTTATTCTCTACGGAAGACAAAACAATCTTTTGTGCAGGTAGCCTTGTCTTTAAATTCAGGTGATGCGGTCGACTAACGCCAGTTTCCCTGTCATCCCTTGTGACAGACTTTATACTGAAGTCATGGCACCGATCAAACACCAGATAGGTATCACTGTCCGCCAGGTATGTAGTTACACGTTTCTTGACATTTGCTACATAATCTGCCACTGTACCATCAGTTGGCCAATGAATTGTCCATAGAAGGGCTGAACCATCAATAACTGTTACATCTGCAAATCTAGCATTTCTGCTAGACACTTCCATTTGTAAAGACCTTTTCAGCACTGATTTGCCTTTAACAACCCGCATCCCATCTTCTGTGAACAATGCAGTCGGTACTGGAGCAAGTTCATGAGAACTGACGTCTTTTATATCAATGTCACGATCACTTGACAACAACGCTATAACCCTCGAATATATTGCATTCAAATCACACACTTTTGAGTCGCCAACTTGTACTGACTTTTTGGTCTCTGCCAGAGTTGTCACCTTTTTCGATATGGTGCTGTAGAAACCATCAGGCCAGCTTTTTTCAAAGTCTACCAGCAATGCTTCTCCAATGCTTACTGCCTTATGAACATTAACGTTGGGTGTACCAGTTTTGCCACTACTAATGTTCACTATTGCATCAGGGTGTTGCTTTGGATCCAATGGGTGGATACAAGTGTCCAACTTCTGGCGTATTCAAGCTCTGTTCTTGGCGTCTGTTTCAATCCGTGTCTTGGTTTCCTCCTTGTGATAGATTTAATTACCACAGGCACTCACTTCCTCCTCCATCTCATTCAAACATGCTTCAGTCTTGCAACCCAAATGGCGACTCAGTGCCCAAACCTTAAGAGCATCTACCTTGAGTGTTATTCCTATGAATCCACCACTACTGTGTCCATATCTCATAAATGTAGATTCTATAAATTGATCACTCCAGATCCCATTCCAAATACCACGGATATGGCGTCCCACATCCTCTCCATTCATGAAGTGGCTCAGAACATGGGGAGTGAGTTTCCCCATTGACCGGATGCAGTATAGACCATATCACGCATAATTCACATGGCCGGTGGCAAAGTGGTAAGGCAGCATCTGTCTGAAAGTCACAAGGTGAAGGAGCCATTCTCCTTCTCGCTCTGCCCTGATGTACGCCATCATTAGAAACACTGGCTTAACTAGGACATCAACCCAGAGTTTCACTGTCCTGCTTTGGTTTGCTCTTTCCTCTAAGGCTTCCATCAGATCATCAATACTCTCAAACTGATCACTATTTATAAGACTCTGAGCAACCTCCTCAGAAAGCATCCGTAGTGCACGTACATTTTGTGGGAAATTTTTTCCACTTAACATCTTGGGCACGCCTCCAAAGACCGCTGTCAGAATATCCGACAGTCCACTTTCAGCCATCAGTGAACCTATAGCTCCCACAAAACTCATTAGTGCATGCATTGCTCCAAGTCGTAAATACATATCTGTGAATTTCTGTGGATGTGCCCATAGAACTTGTACTGCAACCCGTTAGAGTTGTTGGTCACAGTTTAGAATGGTGAACTTCTGACCAGTATCAAACGTTAGTTCCTGTGCCCTCATCATGGTTGTCAGCATAGTGTCAGGGCCAGATGGCTTCATGTCAATAAGGGGTTCGTATACGGCATTTGTCTTGAACTGTACTTTATGACCTTGCTCTCTGCTCAGTCTCGTGTTGTAGCCATCAAACTCTGGAGAATCTTCCTTCACAACATCCTGCAAAAATCTAAAGTCGATCTCCAATGCCCTCCTTTTTACAATGGCTTGATGAGCTAGAGATTTGAGAGACAAACCTGGGTTTGGAGCTCCTTCAGGCATAGCCGGCTATGCCCTCCTTTTTACAATGGCTTGATGAGCTAGAGATTTGAGAGACAAAACTGGGTTTGGAGCTCCTTCTGGCAGAGCCGGCTTCCTGGACCCGTGGTACCTATGAATATTTACATCATATGAAATCTCCTGAGACATGTCGTCCTTATGGATTCGCTTTATTTGATCAATGTTAATAGTTCCTTCTTCTTCTGTACTCTGTGCCTGTGTTAGGAGGACAGCCAAGGAATGGGTAGACTGCTTCCCATTCTGTGAGGCGATATCTGCATCAAAATTGTCCACAATAACCTGGGCTAAACCATTATCAGCATTTGAAATGCCAGACATTTTGACATCTGCAACAGCCGCTTTTGCAGCAAACCTCTTGAAACGTCGGAATTCAGTATAAGAACATGTAACGCCATATGTATACATTTCATTTATGAGTTTTTAGATTCACCGATTTTAACTGCGAGATCAATCTGCAAACTAGTAGCCTGACCTGTGACAATGCTTGTGACAACTGAACCTATGAGCAACGCTGGTAATGTATTGTCTAGTTTAGGAGACACTTTTGCTAACAGCCGTAGCAGAAACTCGCTGGCTGATTCTTTTGCCAGTTCTTTATTGATGCTGATATCATAATGATCCTTGTCCATTCGAATGTTTTTTACTTCGTTAAAAATCTGTTTGCTGGCTTTTGTTGCGATAAGTTCTAATTGATCATCTTCATCATTCACAAGGCGGAGTGTCCTTGATGCAACGCTGTGAAATGCAATTATATTTGCTATGCCAGCTGACGACAGCACTAGAAGATCGTCTCCGAATTTGTCCTTGAGGTTTTGCACAAGTGTCTTACGGGAAAGTTTGTCTCCATCACATTCTACATAAGCTGTAAACAGTTCTACGGAATTCCACATTCTCGACCTGTCATTTGTAAATATTTGAACAACAGTCTGAAAAGGAATGTCTTCGTCAGCGTCATCTGAATTTTTAGTATTTTCACCTTCATCAGTTAGGGACCTGAATGAGGCAAACCTCTGTCAAGAGTCAACATGGTAACGAGCATCTGCCGCATGCCGATCACTCAAAGCACCCTCGACACGATGCCGAACACTCGCTGCAACATCATCGTTTCTCTTGTCACAGAGTTCTAAGATAGACTGTTTTGTGTCAATTTTCCGACATAAGTATGCAGTTCACAACCTGGATGGATTCGTTTTGTCCCATTAAATATCACACGTATCACCACAGAAAAAGAAGTGTTGCCAGAAATAGAATATCTCACCAGAATCTCTTGACAATGAATGTCTTGTGACCTTTCGTGTAATTTTTGAATCAGTTTCTCCATCAGTTTGACGTTTGTAGCGATCAGTTTGTCTAGATGATGTGTATGTAGACACGCAAGTTTTAGGACATACCATGCAATTATATTTTATATAAAGCTTTTGTTTACTAATTATTGTGCTCAAAATGTTTTTCATCACCGTATATCTTGCTACATCTTATAATGTTACTTATTCGAACAGCTGTCGCCGAGATTAAAGCTTCCCTCTTTGTTTGACAACTGAACTTCCAATTGAAGAAGCACACTTTACGATCGGATTCCATCATATATATGGGCTTAAAAAAACCTCAGAATGATATCAAGTATTTATGCACCAACAGTGGCGTAGTAAAGATGGAGATGGAGGGGTCAGGGGGAGAATTCAATGTATTTGATTGCTGAGCATATCTTAAAATATAGCCATAGTTTGTCCAAACGTAAGCTATTATAGCAGACGACCATGTAGAAAATAGTTTGACATCGTAAAATGCGAAAGGGCGTTTTCAATTTACTTTAATTGACACTTTCTGAAATTACCCCGGGCCATATATTATTATAAAATTATGGCTAAAGCTTTTGTTTACTAATTATTGTGTGGCCAGGAAAGTGTTATTATTTTTATTTAGTTCTATTACAATGAGATACATAATGTATGTCTCTATCTATAGGTATACAATTAAAACAATTTGTATTTTCAAGTAGGCCTATCCTAATGTAATAGTCGGACTTTGAGTGAGAAAATTCGACAAATGCGTTAATAAGCATGGGCAGGAAAGGGTTAATTTTTATCAAAATTATATTAAAATAAACTGTACAATAACTCCCCTGTGAACATAAATTACCACAAGTATATTTAATACCTTTGGTATGAGTACTTCACAAGGAATAATAGAAAAATTATCATATTTATTTTTTCCCCGGAAAACGGGAAGAAAAGGGTTAATATCTGAAATTTCTCAAGGGCTGGGAACGGTCACTCCCCTAAATTATAAAGCGGTACCCCCATACTACAAAATGCAGCAAGAAAAAAACTTTATCCGACAAATTCAGGTTCACCAAAAAATCAGCTTGTGGCTCCCAAACTAGTTCTTTGGTTCGTTCGGGTTACCTTTCGTTTGTATATTGGGATAATGATACCTTCTGTCCAGGCGTCTGGAATTACTGCGGAATCTAAAATTGCATTAAACAGGATTTTATAAATGTTTAACATAATTTGTTCTGTGGATATAATATATTCATTTAATATTCCATCTGACCCAGCGGCTTTATTTGTTTTTAGTTGCTTAATAGATTTGGAAATTTCTTCAGTTGTAATAGGGGAATTTATTGCGTTGTGCTCGTCTGTGATGTCTGGGGTGTCTTCATTGATCTGTATACGTTCTGGGTCTGCATTATCCTCTGTTGTTATTCTAGATGGTTCTTGCGTTTCCTTTCGTTTTATCAGTTTCCAATAGTCTTTTGGCTTACTGCTACTCATTGCTCTGATTTCCTTATGGCGCTTATATTTATATCTGGCAATCGACTGTTTCATTATATTTTTAAAATTCTTGCTGGCGTCTATCATGTGTTGGTGATTTATTTCTCCTTTTCATAGTCTGTAGTCTTTTCTAGCCCTATGATATTGCCCTCGGGCAGTCTTGCAATCATCGGTGAGCCATGGGCAACACGTTTTGGTTACTTTACCGAATGTTTCCAGAGCTGATTCTTCAAACATTTTAGAGATGGCCATTGTTACTTCATTCATGTTTTGGGCATTGTAATTACCATTTGCTATATTATGGATTTGTCGATTTACATCAGCCAGAGTTTGATGATTTAGTATTCTTTCTGTAAATGCATTGCGTAGGTCAGCTTTCCATTTTCGCGATGTTAAATTTTCCTTGCTAATACCATTATTAATTTGTTCTATTGCTGGAGTATTTGTGAGCGATAGTGACGGCTGCAATGCACAATGTATATCGGATATGATAGGACAGTAATCATGGACCTCAAATTTGGATATGTGATTGAGAAGCTCGGATGTGGATAACCCGTAGTCTATAACATTATTATTTCTTGTCGTTACTTTGCCTATGTTTGCGTCAGTACCTACTCTGCCGTTAAGTATATAAATGTTATTATATTTACATAGGTCAAGTAGCCTGTGGCCATAGTTATCCGGCCGATTTCTATCTTGTGATATACGTTTTGGGACCTCAGCTTGCGGGCTAGTTACTATATCGCAGGGGTCAATGTCTACAAATCGGAGGAAAGCTTCGTCGGTACCTAAAAAATCATCTAGTTGACCAGCATTTTGTGTTTATGTCGCCTATTAGTAAGAGTAACTTTGACCTTGTTGAAAACTTAATGATATCACGCTCTAATTCTTCGAATGCATCTATAGATGAAGACGGTGAAGTTTCTGGTGGAATATAGATGCAGCCAATTATTATTTCATTATTTAGTTTAGTAAATGTTTGAGATACCGAGATCCATAGAACACACTCGCTCTCTGTATCTAGTTCTTGAGTATGTTTGGATAGCTTATTTTTAATTAATATGGCAATACCTCCTGACTTACGTCGCACTTCTGGTCGACATTGTAGGATAGCTGTATAGTTCTCTATTTTCACAGTATCAAGTTCATCTAAGCTAGTTTCAGCTATTCCTAAGATATCAAATCTGCTTATAAACTCATGCATTTCTGGGACTTCGAGACAAAATATCAGTTGAACGAAAGCTTTATGTGATTTAACGTGAACATACAAAGATTGACGCCATCAACCCTTCTGCCTCAGTATCGGTATTTCAATGCGCAAGTGAAAGCAATTTGGAATGCAACCTACGATTGTTGTCACTGTACCAACTAGCTCAACCCATCCATGTAGCTCCTCTTGGTGTGCCACTCAAAATTAGCTCGACACCGCTGAATCGGTTCATCATTGTGTACAAGTACCACACAAATTCATTATTCGTGATTTAATGGTTGAAAGGATTACTTCGTTTTACGAGAATCTAATGAAATTTAGGTGTTTATTGTTTTCAGTAGAAACCTGTCCCTTTATGCTATGCGACGCATCTTTTGTGATGCTTGTACCATTCTTCGTGTAATGGATTGTGCTTCCATTCGTTATTTAAAATTGGAATTCTAGGCTTGATGGAGCAAATTTTTTTTGAGCATTGGGGAATTGTGGCAGGTTATGATGTTGTTGCTAAAGCTATTGATTTATAGCATTGGCTTATCCTTGTTAAAGTAAGCAACAGTGTATGTTGAAACTAGCGAACCAGCTGTAAACGCCCGCACGAGTAAGTATAATAGTAA